>OV049926.1:161780813-162221420 GCA_920104205.1 Eupeodes latifasciatus
GAAAAAGAGTACAGAAGTAAGCACCGAAAAAGTTGACCAAACACTCTATCAGTCACTCATTGTAACTCTGATGTACTTGTCCACCGCTACCAGATCTGATATAACCCACTCGGTGAGTAAATTAGCTTAATTTAACTCAAACCCAATAGAGACCATTTAAGTGCCTTCAAACACCTGATTCGATATATTTCAACCACATTAACATACAAATTAAATTTTAAGAAGACTTTTAAGAATCTTATAGCTTATGTTGACGCTGATTGGGCAAACAATACAGATGACAGGAAGTCGTACACCGGATTTACTTTTATTCTTGCTGGAGAAGCAATAACTTGGCAATCGAAAAAACAAACGTCAATAGCATTGAGCAGCACTGAAGCAGAATATATTGCGATTTCACAATGCAGTAGAGAAGCGCTCTACCTTAGAAGTTTAATGTCAGAACTTGGATTTGACGAACTAATCCAAGACTCAACAACAATTTTCAACGACAACTTGGGAGCGCAACAACTTGTCAAAAATCCAATTCATCATCCGAGGACAAAACACATTGACATTGCGTATCACTTCGCAAGAGGTCTGTTTGAAGATGGAGTAATTGATATTCAGTACAAGAACACCGAAGACATGGCAGCAGACATCTTAACGAAGAATTTAGGGAAAACAAAACATTTGAAATTTGCAAATATGTTAGGTATCACTTTTGTTTAAATAAGTATTGATTCGAGGGGAGATGTTAAATTAAATTATTTATAGAATACTATATAAAACTACTTTGCTTAAATTCACTCAACTTCAAATATTGTTTTTAGTTTTAATCAAATCAAAGCTTATATACTTTACTTTTCATTGTATGTACATATGTAATTAAATAATAATATTTAGTCAGTCAATAAAAATCTTTTGTTCAGTAAACATCGAAGTATAAGTTGTTTTACTTCTAACAATTTAATGTTGAAACATTAAAATTTTTGCTTTGCATTCGGGATATCGAAGATCGATCGATATTTAGGAAATGTTTTCAAGCAACGTTTCTTAGTTTTAATCGTCAAAAAGTTTATAGTATACAATAAGTTTGTCATTTGCTTTAAATTCTGAAGTTTAGATTTTTGAGCTTTATGGTGTAGGACTAATTAATAATCACAAAAAGCCAAAATAAGAAAAATTGCCAATAATTTATTGGTGGTATTAAGTCTCAAGGACAATTACAATTTTTATTAATTTAGCTTGAATTCGTAGAGATCAGCCCAGCTATGTTAAAATTGCCAGCGATATTTCAGCCCGAGGTAATTAACATTGATTAATTGTTAAAACAATTTCATAAACACCTCAAAAGAAAAAATTGTATCTACCGGATTTAGTTTTAGTTAGTTATTTGACTCATTTTATTTCAATATAATATGTATAACATTTTCATATTATATATAAAAAATATAATGTAATACATTTATCTTATAAGTCGTATCGGTATGGCTTATGACCGTCTACCAGACTGACGTTTTCGAAAACAAATACATTTTATTTAAAAAAATAAGAGTAATAAGTTACATTGATAAATCTTCGATTATAAGTTTTCTATATTTAAGAGCAGCAATAGAATAATTATAAAGCGAGTTCCAACCTTCTTCTCCATTTATTAATCTGAAGAATACGGTTTTATCGAGGTTGCATTTATTGATGTAGATAATCCGGGATTCTTTTAAGACTACCGGATTTAAAACAAGACCATTTTTCTATTTGAAAATAAGGCTAATGGACTGTTTGATAGTATGATAATTCTCATTGATTTCAATTCTTTTAAAAACTATAACATATTTTGGTTGGTTTATTGAATTTGATTAAAAATTGATAATAGCATTGAATATTTAATTTTAATAATTTTGAGTTTGAAAATTATTTTTTATAAACTACAAGTATATGGATTTCTGGCCTTAAGAATAGCCTTATCAGAATTATGTAGGTCTTACCCTTGTTTTCTTATCTCGAAACTCGTAGAAAATTGTAGAAAATAGGTATATTCAAAAAAGATTCCTTGGGCTCAAAAAATCGTCAGTAACGAAAACATTGTGCCCGAATGTCGACATATTTTTGAGATCAAAAACTTTTCCCACATCATAAACAACTCACCTGATAAAAAATACCCGTGACGTGATAATAAGCGCGTAGGATTGTCATACTAGAGGTCTTGGGTTGGATCGCTGCATGTGCCATCTAAAATTTTCATAGGTAGAACCTCTTGCGTTGAATTGACAAATCATACAAGAGTAGTTCTTGTCATGAAAAGTTCTTTCTCAAATAAGCCATTCGGATTGGCTTAAAACTATAGGTCCCCTGTAATCAGACCGTGAACTGATTAAGATTTAGCTATAAAACGGGAAAAAATAAATAAAGTTCAACGTTCAGTTTGCCTATGTACGTATAAGCGGATCGCTTCGCACGACCCCCTCTGCTGCACTGGACAACCTACTTTACGTAACACCTCTTGATATATTTAGCAAACAGATAGCTGTAAGCTCTGCTTTTCGCCTCAAAGCTTCGTCGCAGTAGATTAACCGTAATTCTTAGGTATTTAGAATCAATTCCAAAGCACTTCGACTACACCATCCCCCAACTGCAATTCGACAGAAACTTCCAGACTTCTATACCTTCCACAACTTTCTGGGAGGATAGGGTTTTCCTGGAAGACGAGTCAGTCCATTTTTATACAGATAGATCAAAAACAAAAGAACAACTTCTGATATCCATATTTTCTCAGATAGCCAGGCCGCTATCAAATCTCTGAACTCTGTCTCTATAAACTCTATAACAATCCATAACTGTCGATCATCTTTAATGGCACAGTTTAATATTCACCTTTGCTGGATGCCGGGACATAGAGACATTCCAGGTAACTGTAAGGCAGAACTCGCCAGGAATGGTGCAGTACAACCCATTCTACCACGTTTGGCAAATACTGGCATACCAATCGCTACATGTAAATGTATTGCTAATGATATGAAGAAGGCAAACACCAGGTGGAATAACAGCACCACGTGTCAGGTCACAAAAAACATCTGACCTGCACTAGATTTAAAGCAATCAAGGTGCTTACTATCTTTAAGCAGATCGCATTAAGCTCGATAATCGTTGTCTTTTCTTGTCTAATAGGAAAGCACGTGACGCGGCTCATATTCTCAAATGGCTTTTGCAGAAGCTGTTTGGACGAGGAAGAAGAGGAAACAGTTATTCACCTTCTCTGTACATGCCCCGCACTAGCTCAAAAACGCAAGAATTACTTAGGAGAATTCTTCTATAATGATCTAATCAGCCTCTCACGTTTCGTAAGGGACTCAAACTGGTTTCATTGAGCTTGGAAGAAAGCCTCAAGATTCATGTTGTATTACAATGGGCCATTAAACTGGTCTAAGTGTGTCCTTCTTCATCACAAACAGCCACTTTTACCTAAACTAACCTTAGGTCCCCTCCATCCCTGACAACATTACTAACACACAAGAATGAATGAGAGTTGTAAGTCACTAGGCTCAACGGACACTGGTTCTCAACGGACTGTCGCTCAATCTAATTTATTTATTAATTATAAGAACTATCAGATTTAACGTATGGTCTGATGTATATATCAATGCATGAATTAATAATATTTTAAATATTTTGAAAACAAAAGAATTCCTTGATACTTCCTCTCAACATTGTTAAAAAAACGATTTCCTAACATTGATTCACATAATACCTAGTTATTATCTTATCCGCTTCTCAACGACCACAAGAACCACTCCCTAATACAAAATAAGTTATAAAACTCGTTCGTCTTTATGTCATCAACGTTCCTTTGGTCTCACGTCTGAGTTCACATATCATTTGCAATAGTCCCCTTCTTGCACTACATCAATTTATCTATCCCCACACATCGTGTACATTTATAACAAAAACAATAACAAACAAGGTGTAGTCGTAAATATGACATTATTCTCTTAATCCGCCAAAGTTTGCATTTAATAATGTAACCAATATCTCACAAAAATCTCACAACAACGCCCAAAAAAAAAACACAAAAAATTCCCTCCTCCTTAACAAACTTATTATTCACATGCCTTGAGCACCGAAAAGGTACGGTTCCTTCGAGTAATGGAACTTTTCATTTCTCACATCATAAACCGCGTGGCGCATAAAATGTCTTTTTACACGCGCAAATAACGTAACAAGTTGCCGCGTTCCAGACGTCACATTCACTCGTAATACACATTCGTCTGTGACCCCAACGTAGACCCCATCATCATCACAAGTACTCTCGTATAGCAACTTGTCTCTGGAAGTCTATCTATATGTAACCGTTCAAGGCGTAGCACCTTAGATTTTAAGCAACAACTTGACCCACAGCTACATATATGACAAATGCATTTGCCCTCCTCATTCGGAACAATTGTGTTGGGTTTTATGTGTGTCAACCTTTGTATATTAATATTACTGAAACAGAATCAACAGAATGACTCTGAAGTCACCACGGAATTATATTGGGTGCGGCGCGGTGATGTTGGCAGTGGAGGTGACGTTGGCTGTGTCGGTGGCTGTTTTGGTTGATGGCGGTGGCGGTAGCGTTGGCGGTGAATATATATCTACCTACATTAAATTCGCTCTACCTATGTAATTTATGCAGTGTCAGGTGCCATGACTTCTATGCCCAGCAGCTTCATAATAAAAATACACAAAAAGACGATAAGTTTGTCAAAGCCACAAAAAGAGCTCACCGGGTTCTGAACGTACAATGCTGTGGAGGAAACCGGAGGAGGTACCAACCTTCTGTATACGTTTCTGTTAATTGGAATTTTGGAGGCAACAAATGTTGCAAGAGCATTTGCAACTGTAGTAACGTCCAAATGGACCATGAATTCTTAATGGAATCTGCAACTGTTTGGTGGGACCACACCCCACCCATCTCAATTCGTGATCTATTCGACTTTGCATTTACAAAAATCAAGCATAGATATTCGATGTAGGTACCTCAAAAACCAGGACAAATAGTAGATCCAAGTGAGAGATAGGAGATTAACAGGATTGAATGGAACACAAAAATTCAGCCACTGCAGTAACAACTATCGTGCTTCAATTCATTTCATTGCTTTGACCATAGCATCGACAGCAACAGCAACAGCAAAACATTTAATATCCCACTGATTTTGTGTTGGCGATTACAGAACAAACATAGCAGAGAACCGTTTTTTTTTTTTGTTGAGGAATTCATTTGGGAAAATTGTTTTCCCACGTTTTTCGCCACTGCGCGCTTCAAACTGCTTCTAATTAATCCGCGCGAGAACGGAATGCATAGGTAAATTAAGGTTCATATTTTTATGTTGTATGTGCTTGAACAGCAACGGGAGCGGATTTGATGGTCATCGAATGAGTAAAGATTTTAGGGAGTACATGAGGTTCCTGCGAGTATATAAATTTCTTCTATATTTCATGGCAATGGTTGTAATCAACAAAGGTATCTACTTTCAAAACATGAACAATCGACTTGGATTAATTATAAGCACTTAACTCTTAAAGTTTAAAAAATTGAATCAGGTTAATTTAAATAAATAAGAAAGAGGCTGGGATGCGACCCACACTGATAACTTCCCATCCCGTCTGTCGATTTGTCCTGCTTAAAAGTTTGTAGGTTTTCGTGTTGGGTTATAAAAGTTGTTAGTGGAATTATTCTTAAAAATTTTAAAATTACCAACAATATTTTTCATATAAAGAAATAGTTTAGTCTGAAAATCTAGTTTTGTTAAATAGATTCTTAGTGAAAAACAAATTTTTACCAATTTTAGTAGCATTTCTTAAATTTTTATAAATTGGATGAAGATTAATTTGAGAGATATCAAGAACCGAACATCAATTTTTACCAAATTTGCGTACTACATATTTCTTGTAGATTTTATTTTTTTATGCAAAAAATGGTTGCCTGTAAAGTCGGTTTTACGGGCGAAGATTTTACGTGACAACATCTTTTTCTCGGTAGAATATTTATTGATATGAATATAATTAAATTGCACAATAGGAACAAGGAATTGAATGAAAATAAGAATTGCACAAATTTTTTAAACTAATAATTTACTTAACACTATCAACATTTGTCAATAGTATGACATAACCTATAAACTCAGTTTCTCAACTTTTGTGTCAATCTAACAATTAATCAATTAATCATAGTTTACGATAATGAAATATCAGTGTACTTTACCTTTACCTTTATTGTTGTAGTTGTTGTAAATGACGAATCTAAGCACTCCACATTTTCACTACAGACACAGCTGACGATACTTTAACCACACGTGTGAACTTGTATTATGACGCTTTCTTGTTTTTCCAACGCCAAGAACGTTCGAGAAAGACAAAGACAGAGACACAAGCATGCGCCGATTCAATGCGCCTAATTCTCTAGTGCTGCGCGCGTGGCAGACCGATCATAGTTGAGTGGGAGAGAGACGCAAGGCATTCGGCGGGTCTCTCTCTCGTTCGGTGACTCATCGTTACGTTACCGGGCGTTACACTTTTTCATAAGTGACTCCCAGCCGCAACCTAATTTAAGACGTTGTCACGTCAAAAAAATTTATAAAAGGTGGTAAAAATTGATTTTCGACTTAAATATCTTATCAAAACTTTGAGATATTGGCTTTAAACTACTTTTATCTTTCAAAAAATATTGTTGTCAACATTCAGTAAAATTTTGAGAAAAATCGAATTGACAGTTTTTTTACAAAAAATAAAAACCTAAACAAAATTTGAGATAATGGCTTTTAACTAATTTTACTGAGAAATATTGTTTTCAACATTAGGACAAATTTTGAGAAAAATCGAATTGACAGTTTTTTTACAAAAAATAAAAACCTAAAAAAAAAACAATACTAAAACTTGGTAAAAATTTACTTTCGACTCAAATAGCTTTTCAAAAATTAAAAATATTGGCTTCAAACTTATTTTATTTCACAGAAAATATTGTTTTCGATATTCAGTAATTTTTTTGTATAAAAATCCAACAGTCCTTTTTTTCATACAAAATAAAATCTACAAAAAATAGTACTTAAATTTGGTAAAAATTGATACATATAGACAAACTTTTAAGCAAGACAAATCGACAGACGGGATGGGAAGTTATCAGTGTGGGTCGCATCCCAGCCTCTTTTTTCATTTTGTTTTATCATTCTGGCCTATTTACAAAAGTCACACATTTTTTTGATAGAGTTCATATTCGTGCATTAAAAATCCTGTTTTGGAACCATGAAAGTTGAAACAATAAAAGCTGCTGCGGAAAAATGTTAAGGTGTGAAAAACCAAAACACATCAACTTTTTCACTACAAGCTACTTCTATATTTTGGCATTTCTGTGGTTTTAGATTTTCTTTCTCATACGATACCCCACAACACTTCTTTATGTTATTCCAATTTAAATTTATGATTAAGTTATACTTATTTGGTACTTTCGACTCTTGTCATAGGACAACAGATTGTACCTTCTTTTTCGTTCTCTATTATGAAAAACACTTATAATTAGTATAAATATAGTATATTTACAAAATTATTATTTTTAAATCAAGATGTAATTAACTAATTGTTATGTTTGAATTTTATATTGCCTATATTTAATGTAAAAGAAAAAGTAAATAAACTGAACTGAACTGGATTTGTGTAAGACCTGCAGCGAACAAAAACACACTGTACCGTTTTTGATGGACTTTCCAAAACAGTGTGTGACTCAGAGACGGCTTGTAAAATTACTACTTTCTCGCTTCTTGTTTCATATCATTGTTTTTTAAATGAAGTGGAAAATAACATAGAAGCAAATAAAAAAACCTCTTAGCCTAAGATTCTTGGAAGTATCCCCATACAGTGTTGACAGAAAAGCCATCTAAATAACAGATTTAAGAAAGTAATTGACCCCTACCGAAGACTTAACATTTCAAATACAGGCAACTTTTTTATTAGACAGCTTATTTAATAATCTTTCATTTACCACCAAAAACCGACTTAATAACAAATAGGATACATTTCTTTTATTGTTTTTATCATCCTTATGTCATGGTCTCTCATTATATAGCGTGACTTTTTAAAAGCTACATATATGAAAGTTTTTCAAAAAAAACACATACAATTCAGAAAAATGCATGAAATCTTTATTTAAATTGATAGTACGGTCCATATAATTTAATGTTTGAAGATTATTTTATGCAAATGTTGACCTTCACTGCGCCTCAAATGGTCCATCCGCTTAGTGCATACTCTTTCCAACATTTCGGCCCGTATCTCACGAATAAATGCTTCAATGTTGTCTTCCAATGCGTCAATTGAAGCGGTCTTGTCTGTATAGACATAAGCTTTAACATAGCCCCACAAAAAATAGTCTTAAGGCGTTAAATCGCACGATCTAGGCGGCCAATTGACCGGGCCCAAACGTAAAATAAAATGTTCACCGAACTCGCCTCTCAGTGAGTCCATTGTTGCGCGTGCTATGTGGCATGTAGCACCGTCTTGTTGAAACCACATATATTATGTAAGTCAAGCTCTTGCATTTTGGGCGAAAAAAAAGTTGGATATCATCTCACGGTAGTGCTCGACATTCACAGTTACGTTACGATTCGCATCATCTTTGAAAAAGTACGGTCCAATGATGCCACCAGCCCATAAACCGCACCAAACTGACTTTTTCTGGATGCACTTTCCAATTTTACGCTGCAGTAGGTCGTTCGGCTTCAATTCTTGCATCAGCTGCATTTTGAAAGGCATCACACCTTAGTCCTTCCGCAAAATTTTCCACGTTGTTGAGTAACAGAGGTCCGATTGCTGCGAACGGCGACGAATCGATAATTAATGGTCATCATTACCACTGGCCGCTACAGCGGCGATATTTTCTTCAGTTTGCACTCTACGTAAGCGTGTTGGTGGTTTAATGTCCAACAATCTAAATTTGGTGCGAAATTTAGTCACAATAGCCGCTTCCGAATAGCCGCTTCAGTGGGTCGATTGAACTGACCATAAAATGGAAGAAGCGCGCAATGAACTTTCTTAACAGAGCACGCATTGATTTGATAATAAAATTGAATAATTTGCAAGCTTTGTTCGTTTGTAAGACGATTCATGGTTAAATTATAGACCAAACTGAAGATGTTTGACAGTGAAATAAAACACGAAACGTGCTTCAGCTGTTTAAACCAATGTTACAAAAAAGATAATAGCTTAAAAATTACCCGTTAGATCCGATTTTTGTAAATAACATATAAGGGTAATTGAACTCAAAATGTACTCAACCAGGTTGCAGCTAGTCACCCCAAGTGCAATTATTATGTTTCATAAAATATTGGCCATTAACAAATAATAGATAATGGTAGATATTCCTTCTTCGTAGTTTTCACTAAAGTTTACAATAATTCCTTGAGATAAACAAATTTAGGCGTAGACATTTTAAATTTTTATTAGACGAAAGTTAAAAGAGGAATAAATTTAAAAACAATCAATTTTCATCTAAAATTATGAACCCCTCCAGAAGCCTGTCCGGCACTCGTGTAGTCTAATTTAAGATCTAGAAAAGAAACTTTAGCTATCAATTACTGAATGGTCAATTAGCAACCAGTATAAGTCAATTTATTTATGAAAATCTTAGAGCTTTAAGCGTCTTTTGATTTCTCAGCTAACGAGTATCTATAAAGTCAAAAAAAGTTTCCCAAGCCCATAAATATCATCGAATTTAATAGCTTTTCGATGAAATTTCGCCTCGAGTTATTTCTAAATATTAATAAATACAGCCCTGTATTTATTGTGTTGCAAACTAATTGCGCACATTCTAGGTAGGTATAAGGTAAGGTATACGGTACACGGTACACGGATACATATTGCATGCGATAATTCGCGTAATGACCGAGACTGCACACATAGCACACATTCATTCGAAATCATGCCAATAAGCCACCACAATTTTACCGTAGGACGATAAAATCCGGTATAAAACTGTTTTGACGGTACCTTACCTACATAACATATGCATATACGATACGTTTATATATTCTCTTTAGGTTCTTGGTGCCTGTAGTATAGTTGCCGTTTATCATGCAACGGTACCACAGCCAGCAGCAGCAGCAACTTCAACAGCAGCACAGTCGTCAGCTACAAAGTCGTCATCGTCAGCCTATAGTGAGAAACGAGACATAGCAGAATTACCACCATCCTAGTCAATGTCTCTATGCCTATACCTAACCTGGGTGCTAGGTGTTGCGCGAGATTCAGTTGGGGAACCGTACATACAACAGATGCACAGAATATGGATACTTTGCATTAGACCGACTTGCTGATGGGCACAATTAATGGGGCGGTGTGCGCCATCAGAGTACCTGAGCAGATTCAATTAAGGCTCCCATGCCATATATGTTATAAAACTGAACTGATGCAAGTTAGCTTAGGCTGATGGGTGGTTGACTGGTTCGTTGGTTGGTTGGTTGGTTGGTTGGTCGGTCGGGCGTTAAGAGGAAACTTATAGGTATTTATTCACGAAACTTAATTGCGATGAAATTAAAACAAAACGCAAGCAAGGCAAATCCGCATTATTCGTTCCTGTAGCTCTGCGTTTTGTTTATGTTTATTTTTGTGTATAAACGTATAGTTAAGGTTTGACTGTTGGTTTCTCATTTTGCATTTATGTTAAGTCAGTTTTAGTGTTACGCAAGTGTTTCTATGTTATTTTTGTCGGTTTGTTTCTGTCGAGTGCCTTTCCTAGCGGCTTCATGCTGGGCTGACGTTTGTTGGTTCATTATATTCAACTGCACTTCCACCACCGACCGACATCCATATAGCCATCGTCATTGCCATGCCGCCACCGCGCCACACCACCATCAAGTACCGACCGACCGTAGCGTCATAACTAGAAGGTACGATCAACCACCTGTAAGCTTGTTTTTGCGTTACGGTTTTTAGGTTATTTCTCTTTTTTTTATTTTATTTGTTTGTTAATTTCATAGAAACAAACATCTTGATAGTTGATTTACCGAGGCGTAAAGAAATGATCTATAGTCTTTTAGAAGTAGCTTTATTATCACCGCCGCCGCCCGCCGCTGCTGGTGTTGCTACCACCCTCCACCACATAAACAAACCCATGATGCGAAGGGTGGATATTTTTTTTCGCAGATATGTTTTTATAGCCTAAAATTGTTTTTATCTAATAAAAAATTTTATGGCATTAGATAATACACAAACATAAATCGCCCACTTGAATTTTATATTAATAGACTTTTAAGCTTTTCTTTTTTATTACCTCTGCCACACTATATACCATCAGTTAGTTAGTTGAGAGCAGAGTTGGGGCCCCCTCTTGGACTGAAGTCATATCTGCAATAAAAATAATCATAGTGAGTCATTTGACAGAAGAACACGTTTCTCCAGTTTATTTGGAGGTATAACGATTGAACATTGGAACCGATGTCAATTTATGTTTGTATTTGTTGGTTTGGTGCTCGAAGTATAAAAATTGCTTGTGGGAATTAAAATACAAAAATCGCAAACGCAGATCGCAATCCGTTAGTTAAGTGGGAAATATAGTTTCATTAAAAAGGCCTTTGGCGATTTTAATTTGTGTTCAATTGAAAGTGAACCAGATATACTCGTAGCTTTACAAAGATACACAAAACGAAAAACTAGGTATAACTTTATTGCATTTAAATTTAAAACTTGTAGGTAGATTGACATAAAGGCGCTATGTAGGACTAGTTTTATTTTTTAGTTTTTCTTTTTTTTTTTGAATAACATTTTGCTCTTTCAATTAATGCTAAATGGTTTAATATTACACACGTAAGTCGCTTATTAGAAAAGTATGTAGATATCAAATAAGTTATATTTAAATTTATAGAATTAAGTAGCGATTTTTGACAGAAATATCCAAAGTCTTGAATGTAACTTGATTTTGGTGTTGACATTTTAGAAAGGGGCATGTCATGTACTTTTTTAAAATAATGAGTAATGACTTTTAGAAAAATTCACTTGTGCATAAAGATAATTCGCACCAACTTTTTAACTCGTGACAGTATTAATTTACAGTTTTCAGAACGAAGTTTGTAATTTTTATGTTAGTATAGTGGTACCCGTGGCATGATTGATAGATCTTTGGACTTTCTACCACAACATACTTAATTAAAAATGGTCTTCAACAGGGAGCGGTGAACTCGCCGATTCTCTTCAGCATTTACACAAGCGATCTGATAGGTAGTCTTACAAAGGCAATTGCGTACGCCGACGATCTTATTGCGTACAGAACGGCCCGAAAGGTTGAGGTTATTGGAATTCTCTTGCAACGTGATTTCGACAAGCTTCAGCGATATTGCGACGACTAGAAACTGAAAATAAATGTCCAGAAGTCGGAGACAATTCTGTTCCGGACTCCGTTGGCTAGGGCCACGAGGGATACGTGCAAGAATTGGCGCAAGATGGTCTCGAATCAACAGAATTGACAATTTCGTGATAAAACTCGTTCGAGGTCACATTGCAAGAGCTACGAATATGTCTTCGACCAACAATTTAATTTTCGGGGCGTTCTATCCGAACGACGAGTATTTTGAGAGTGCACGCTTGAGTGGCTTCATTCCACCAGAGGCATTCCTCTTTTTAGATAGATGCGGTCTGATACAGGATAGATTGGCAGTTCCGTTAAACACCACGTCAGACGACGAACCGTGGATAGGCAACTCCTGTACAATCGGGACGTCATGGCACAAGGCGGAGCAGAGCTCCTTCGGTTCAGTAGGGCTGTGTCCGAACGGGACCGAACTGATAGGGTGAAGCAGGAGAACCAGTTTTGGTGGTTTCAATCGGCACTTGATAGTGGGTAGTCGGGATGGGGTTTTAAGCCTTGGCCGGCTTACATACTTGTTTTATAGTTTTAGGGTTTAGTTTTAAGTAGAATAGGCATGGTGGCACAAAAAAAAACATACAAAAAAAAAATACAAAAGAGGAAAAATACAAAAAAATACAAAAAAAAAATTAAAAAAAAAAACATGGAATAATCAAAAAAAAAAAATTTAAAAAAAGCCAAAATATGAAAAACAAAAAACGTTAGATAGTTAGATTTGCTGCTGTGGTTGTTCTAGTTTTAAGTAGTTTATAGGTAAAATAGGTAGTTTTAGTTAGCTTTAAGTTTTATATTAAGGACCTTATTTTAAGTAGTTTTTAAGTAAAATAAAAAAGTATATTGACATTAGTTTTTTCTAAATTTTCTAATGAAGACAAAAATAAATAAAATGAATTGAAGTTAAATAGATCTTAGGGCCGAATGGCATTAGTATTAAGTGTTATAGTTTAACTTAGAGTGTCCGTATAGGACCAGTAAGTTAGTTGTAAGTTATGGTTAATAAGGCTAGTTTTATGAATTTTTGTCTAGCTTTAAGATAGGTTTAAGATTGAATTAATAAAAATGAATTTAAAAAAAAAAAGTGCGTTGGACTGTCATACCAGAGGTCTTGGGTTTGCTCCCTGCCTGTGCCATCTAAAGTTTTTTTTTTACGGGTACTGCCTCTTGCGAGGAATTGACAAATTCTCCAAGAGTAATTCTTGTCATGAAAAGTGCTTTCTCAAATTGGCCGTTTGGATTCGGCTTAAAACTGTAGGTCCCCTGACAACAGTACTCGCACACAGAAATGGTTGAGACTTGTAAGTCACTAGGCCCTAGTTCTCAACGGACAGTTGCGCCACCTAATTTATTTTTATTTATTTATTTGATTTAGCATATTCGGCTCTGAGAAACAGTATGCTATTAACTAAGGAATATATCAAGGTCTTGAATCGATTGTGGAGAATTGCCAAAGACCTAATATTTATAATAATATCTAATAAAATTGAACGCAATTCCCGTGGAGTGATGGTTAGTACGTAGAACTGTCATGTCAGAGGTCTTGGGTTCAATCCCCGCTTATGCCACCTAAAGTTTTTTCACGCTTGCTTTTCCCGAGAAATTGATAAATCCTCCAAGAGTAGTTTTTGTCATGAACAATGTTTTTTAAATTAGGCGTTCGGACTTAGTATAAAAACTGTAGGTCCCCACCATTCCTGACATTATTCAGAACAAAATGGTTGAGAGTTGTAAGTCACTATTGTTGGTGGTTGCTTGAAACACAGCACGTCAGAGGCGGCTTCTCTGATTGCATCTTGGTAATGTTGCCACTGGTTTTCGATACATTGTAATGGCGGCAGAGAACTTCGAGAGAGGTTACTTGTAACTCGGTCGGAAAAGGATTTGGCAATCTCCTGCGATTGTAGCCGTTCGACGTTGTACCTTCTCCCAGCATCTCCCTGTTTTGCCTTGGGTATGGAAACCCGAAGTGCTACCTTGGCTACAACGAGGTAGTGGTCCGAGTCGATGTTAGCTCCTCGAAAAGTTCGGACATCCATGATGCTGGAAGCGTGTCTGGCGTCGATCGCAATATGGTCAATCTGGTTGACGGTAGATTGATCTGGAGAACTCCAAGTTCCTTTGTGGATGTTGAGATGTGGAAAACGCGTACTGGCTACCATGACGTTTCGCCCCGCAGCAAAATCTATGAGCCTGAATCCGTTGTCGGAAGTGTTGTCGTGCAGGCTGTTTTTCCCGATTATTCCACCAAAGATGTCTTCCCTTCCTAGTTTTTCATTAAAATCGCCCAGGACAATTTTAATATCGTAGCTAGGACACTGCTCATATGTTTTGTCTAAGAGTTTGAAGAACATATCTTTGGTGCTGTCATCCTTTTCTTCTGTGGGGGCGTGCGCGCATATCAGGCTAATGTTGCCGAATTTAGCCTTGATGCGGCTGGTCATGAGGCGCTCGTTGATGCACCTATAGCTCAACACTTGTTGCCTAAGTCTGGCTCCAATGACAAAGCCGCATCCAAATAAGCGCTGTTTGTTTTCTCGGTAGCAGTCACCATAGTAAATATCGCAGTTTTTCATCCTCTTTTTGCCCGGCCCATCCCATCGTATTTCCTGGATGGCGGTGATGTTTGCTTTATAGCAGTCTAGGGCCTCCGCTAATTGTTCGGCTGCACGTGGTCTGTTAAGGGACCTAACATTCCACGTGCATATCCGAAGTTCGTTGTCCTTAATTCGTTTGCATGTGTTGTCAACAGTAAATCCGTCCGTATCCGAGGCTTTTTGGTGCTTCGCAACTAGGATATTTTTACGTGGTCAGGAAGTCACCCCGACGGCACAACCCCCAAACTGGAGAGCCAGATCCTTAGTATAACTCCAAGGACGGGGAGCCGGATAAACAGCTCCTTATACGCCTGGGCTCGGAATAAGTCGTAGAAGCCCTATAAGGTGTTCACTAAGTAGTTCAACCTTAATGGAACTGTAGACGCCACCGTTGATTTTATCTCAGGAATTCCTCCGCTGCCGTCTGGATAAGGAGAGGTGCCTTAGTGGAAACACCTCTCCCCCCTCTCTCTTTTGCTGCCCCCAACAACTTTCCACTGGGGTTGGAACCCAATCGACAGTTGAGGTACTATGCACCCGATGTTCACGGGGAGGTGAGAGTAGGAGTTGATAGACAGAGGTGGGTTTTGAGAAAAACCTGTGGACGCTTGTGTACTCTTGAATGCACATGTCTACCATTTGAACATACCTCACACATAGCTTGTTTTATTTTATTTCAACATCTACCCGCCCTTATTGGAAAACCATTTATTAAACATAAAGGTATCTTACAATTTTTAGCTAAGCGCCAAAGTAGGTTCAGTAGTGTACATTTCTTTTTAAACGGACTTGACTGCATATGTATGTACATCTATACTATTATATAAAAGCGAAACCATTTTAAAGTTTGTAACGCACGATCTCAGAAAGTAATCAACCCATTAATTTGAAATATATTTTATTATTTTCTGTATTGTTATGAGAGTGTTTATGGCTTTAATTTTTTTTCATTAATATAAATTTAAAAAAATAAGAACAATTTCAAAAAGTTAAAACTTTGAGCACACAAGAGTTAATTTTTGCAAAACAGGTTCTTTTTATCGGATACTGACACATTAGTATATAATTAAATTTGTATGCATAATTAATAATTTTTTGAAGTTCCTTAATGTATTCTGTATTTTGGGAAGCCATTTATCTTAAAATTTGTTAATGAGTATAAACATTTTTGAATTATTTGTAAACCTTTTTCGTTTCTAAACTTTACTAAGATTTAAATGGTGTTCTAGCTGAATAGTTGACATTGGCAGTCTTTTCATTAGTTTAAGGATGTGTTCATATGTGCAAAGTTGTAAAACCAATATCGGAAAAATTAATACCTCGAACCACAAATATTACCCGAATAAAAAATCATTCTACTTGAATTTAAAGTTTCTTTGTTGACAAAATAAACTTTGCCTAAAGCAAAACATTATGACGATAGTGACGAAAGCGTTGTGTCAATAATAAGATTTTTAAACAATAATGCTTCAACCACAGAAATATATTCTAAACAAAAAAAGACAAAATTGTGAAGTGTGAATTACAAACAAAATGGATTTATTTGTCATTCGATAGGGCTTTTTACGAAAACTAGTTTATACAACTTTTAATTCGTATCAAAATTTTGAGGAAAATAAGTTGATTTGATTTTAAGCAGAAAAACACCATTGCTAATCTTACTTTATTAATAAAATGTCTTATACTTTCTATTTCACCTTTTTAAAAGGATTTTTAGTACCTATAAAATTTGTTTTGTAAAGTTGAGAAAAAAAGTACAGTTTTAAATAAATATAACATTTATCTCATATATTTCTTTTTTGTTCTATTTTCAGTTTCGGACCTTGAAGGACAAATATTTGAGGTTAGTATTTAAAAAACAACCTAAAATGTAAAAATTTAGTCTATAACACATTAATTATCTTGTCCAACTTAATAACATATACATACATATGTCAAGTTCATACCCCATAATATCAAAGTGAATATACCAAAACGATTTATCACATTATTATAAATACCGAAGAAAAAAACACATTACATTTCAAAAACAAGGTTTATAATATTACTGTCTTATTAACGCAAGTTCACCAAAGTAATAATAATTAATGAAGAAAAAATTAACTTAATAATCTGCCATGAACAGGAACACCCCAAAAACAGAAAAAAAAATAAAACAACCTCGAACTTTGAACGCCTGCCAAAAGATCTAGAACACGTACACGTAGCTCGTCGTCGTCGTCAGCCAACATCAACATGTGGTCTGGTCTCATTAAGCAACACTTTTCTTATTTATATGGTTTTTCTTTATTTTTTTTTTTTGACAAATGGGCGGTTTTTGATTAATGCCCCCCAAAAGGACATTTCAAATAATTCACAACTCAATTAAGTAACTGATTGTGAATTATTGCAAAATGCACTATAATAACTTCGAGCAAACTATAATAATACCGTTAGACTATCATTATATAGTAGTGCCCATGGCATGGCATTTTTTCGTAGACCAAAACGACCAACCAACCGAAGGCAAACTTAGTCGTCGTTATAGATCACAGTTCATTTTGGTGGTAGAGCGATGGTATGGTCATTTTGAACATCATAAGACTATACTTCAATGATTTATGAAGTAATAATCCCACCATCAAACGTGACCAATTAGCCACCAGCTGTGTGAAGAACTATGTTGGGGGCATAATATGAGCCATACAATATAATTTTCTGTGTAAAATTCACCGTACCACCGCATTGAATGCGAAAAGGAAGGAACTTAAATTGACCGGAAACATAGATGTTTTCATTTAACAGGCTGTCACGTCTTGTGTGTGTCGTGAGAACATCATCATACTCGAACTCGATATCTATAGGTTTGATTTTATATACCATCTCGATTGGGTATGAAGTGTGAGTAGTTGTTTTATTTTCTTTTAAGCCCGGATTCTACAAATTTCATTTTGACAGACCCTTCAATAATAAATCAAATAAAGATGTCCAACCGACCGACCGACCGACCGACCGACCGATACTTTAAAGGGCATCTAAAGCTGAACGAAAGATCAGACTTCAAAAATATCGATTAAGGGCTAAGATGATGCGGTGAGTGAATTTCTTCAGTGAAATACATTGTATAGCTTATTTCTGAAGCTGTCCCAATTGTGTGTTAAAATGGACATTGAACTGTTTCGTCTACTTGTGAAATACCTCTCCCATCCTTAAGTAGGTACTTACAATTTTTAACCAATACCAGCAAATAAAAAAGATTATCTGGTCAAACATAGGAAAAAGGTCAGTAAGGGGATAAAAATAAAGCAATCGACTGAGGTTGAAGGTCTGTTGGTATTTACTTTTCTTTGCATAGAGCTTCTACTCCATATACTTTATTCAGTCCAAATAGAAGAATACAGCGAAGCTCTCTAAAAGAGTCTTCTATTATTTCGATTTCGATATCGATATCGATACTGAACTCGTCTGACCCCTCAGGCATCAGCAGTTCATCGCAAGCATTAAATTTAAGATAGAGAATGCGAAGAACGGTTATCGTTGTCAAAATACGTGACATTTCAAAAGTCATTTATTTTTTAAATCCTTGAAAAATAAAAAAAAAAATAAAGGAAGAAGAGAAATACTGATGTAAAGTACAGTACTGAATTCTATGGGATAGTTGTATCGTTGCTGGTCACTTTGCGTGTAACCCTTTAATGACGGTGGTGGTGGTTCGTTATTATTGAACCTTTTGGGTTTTGTCTATGTCGCTTCTTATGCATCAATTGAAGACATACTGCGGTAGACAAAAATACACAAAACATAGCCTTTTTTTGAGTTGTTTTTTACCCTTTTTCTCTTCTGATTCTGGTGATTTAGAGATTTAAAAAACGACAGCAGATTCTTCTGCTCAATTGGTGTAATGGAGATTTTGTGGTTTGAAAATAAATTCAAAAGGTACATGATATATGTTTGTGGTCATTAGGGAGTGTAATCTACATATGTATATAAAATTTATTTGACATAATACGACTGTCGGTTATAGAATAAAAATGATTTTAAATAAATACGTGATATGTCAAATAAATGATCATCAAGAACCTTTGTTTGGGTTAAATCGATTACTGTGTTTTCGTAGGAGGCATAAAGATAATGGCCTAAATCGTTTTAAAAGTTACTTTGTTTTGATGATGTATTCAGTATTCAATGGATTTTTTTCTGAAGAAATAATAAATTATTTAAAAAGAATGAGGGTGACCAAAGTAAATAAATTATGGTTCAATCATGAAAATGAGACATAATTTTTAAAAGAATTTTAAACTTGATAACTGTGGTGAAATATTGAATTCTCTAAAGAACAATTGTGTTTTAAAAAATTTTAAATATCAGTGCAGAAAAGTTTGACATAAAAATGCAGCTAGGCAGATTTCATTGCACATTTCATTGATAATTTTAAAGATCGTGTTATCGGTTCATTCAATCTGTAATTACTTTCATGATGAGAAACGTAAAAAAATACGTTTTTACTACGTAAAGATTTAACGAGCACATAGAAAGAAATTAGAGAAAGAAGGTCGATAAAAGTTATTTTATTATCTAAAATATCTTTTATAAATATAGATTTTCCTCCGACATTTAAGCGGTTTCATATCAATCATTAGACATGTCGAATTACAGTTAGGTATAGGATCCATTCAATTAAATTTTCTTAAAGTAAAACTCTTAAATCGCATTTGATTTTTAACCTCCCATAGGAAGTTATTGTAATGGGTCCGATTTGTCAAATTGAAAATTTTAACATTTCTCGACGTTTCAAGACCCCTAGAGTCAAAATAAAAGATTTTAAGAAAGATGTCTGTGCGTGCCTGTGTACGTACGTTGGTACATCCGTACGTCTGTACGTTCGCGACGTTTTTTTCGTCGTCCATAGCTCAAGAACCAGAAGAGATATCGACTTCAAATAAATTTTGTTATACAGATAATAAGGCAGAAAGATGCTGATAGGGCTCTCAAGAAAATTGCGTGGGTGGTTTTTTTTACCATAGCAGTTTAAAAAAAAGGTGAACATTTTGGTTAACCCTAAATATCTCAGGAACCAATGACGCCAGAGACTTGAATTAAATTTTATATTATATATTGTAACGTGATACAAAACAATTATATTTTTGGAAAAAAATCCAATTAACGCTTTTTTAATAAATCAAAAAAAATGAAAAAAAAAATTGTCACCTCTAAAATTTTACGACTATAATAAGATTTCATCTCCAAAACAAAATTGTGCAACGAAGAATAATGTTTCTGACATCTGATACAATTTTGAGAAAAATCTAATTGACAGTTTTTTTTATAAAAAATAAAAACCTAAAAAAAACATTACTCAAAATTGGTAAAAATTGAATTTCGACTGAAATATCTTTTCAAAAACTTGAGATTAAGGCTTCAAACTTATTTTATCTTATAAGAAATATTGTCTTCAACATTCTGAAAAATGTTAAGAAAAATCGAATTGATAGTTTTTGTACAAAAAATAAAAACCCCAGAAAAAAAATTAATAAAAGTTGGTAAAAATTGATTTTCGACTCAAATATCTTTTCAAAACTTTGATATATTGGCTTTATACAGCTTTTATCTTTCAAAAAATATTGTTGTCAACATTCAGTAAAATTTTGAAAAAAATCGAATTGACAGTTTTTTACAAAAAATAAAAACCTAAAAAAATGTATAAAAGTTGGTAAAAATTGTTTTTCGACTCAAATATCTTTTTAAAAATTTGAGACATTGGCTTCAAACTAATTTTATGTTATGAGAAATAATGTTTTCAATATTCTATAAAACTTTGAGAAAAATCGAATCGACAGTTTTTTTACAAAAAATAAAAACCTAAAAAAACAATACTAAAATTTGTAAGAATTTACTTTCGACTCAAATAGATTTTCAAAATTAAAAATATTGGCTTCAAACTTATTTTATTTCACAGAAAATATTGTTTTCGATATTCAGTATTTTTTTTTTATAAAAAATCCAACAGTCCGATTTTTCATAAAAAAATAAAATCTACAAAAAAAAGTACGCAAATTTGGTAAAAATTGATACATATAGACAAACTTTTAAGCAAGACAAATCGACAGACGGGATGGGAACTTATCAGTGTGGGTCGCATCCCAGCCTCTTTTGTTTGTTACTTTTAACGGCAATTTGGCCGTAACAGACATATGAACGCTTAAAACTCATTTCTATGAACGGAAAAGGTTTAAAATACCAAAAATTCGATAATGAAAAACTTGTACAATGTTTTTAAATGACTTTGTTGTTTTGGTCGTTTTAATTTTCGAAGCTTTGCATTTCAAACCTCTCTCGAAATTCTGTTTATAATAAATATTTGTTCTCAGATATCTCAAGAACTAATAATGCCATCGACTTGAATGGTTCTAAACATTTTGACGTCATAAAGTTTCAGTTTACAAATCAAAAAAAAAAAAACTGAAAATCACCTCAAATATCTCACGACATTATCTTCTGAGTATTTGTATACTTTCGAAAATGACGTTCCTGACATGTATTAAATAGTCAAGAAAAATCCACTTAATACCTACTTTTTTTTACAAAAAAAAAAACAACTTAAAGTTGGTAATACATGATTTTTCGACTCGTACATTTAGTTAGAGAAGAAATAAAGGTATTGGTGCAACATTTTAAACAAACTACTGTTAAGGGCTTGACATTTTACTAAAATAACAATTTACTAGAGACTCTAAAATCTTAAACTTTTCTTTTTATTTAGTAAGTTTCTAACTCCCTTTTATTAAACAACGGTCATCCGAACACGTCTAAATAGTTAAAGTTCGTGAAATTAAACAAAGCACAGATAACTCAGATAACTCCGACTTAGACTTGACTCGGATGTCAAAACCAGAACTATATTCTGATTTCTTTATTGTGAATCCACGGTTCGGTAATTGGTTTTGGAATGTTAGGTTTTTAATCAAGATCCCAGCTGTTACTTTATCAAACCTATATCTAGATTTAAATTCTCCATCGTCCAGATCTTCAAAGGGATTTGCTCGAGACTTAAAACATCATATTTTGTTTGCACAAAGCCAAGACAAGACAAGCTTTTTTCGTTTTTTATTTGCCGATATTTTTCAAACCCTTAAGTTTTTTTTTTTTTTTTTTTGAAAAACCCAAATATGGAATGAATGAGGTATGTATAAGGTTTATATTGAAACTTTTGGATTAAGTTGATAAATATAAGTTGTATGGCGGTTTTTCCGAAGAAGGTCATAAAAAGCTCCTGTGTGTCACATAAATAGGGACAAGATCTAGATTTACTTATTAGCGTGTTTTAAATCAGATGGCTTGGGCGCTTATTACGAGTATTAATTTCATAGAATCAATAAGTATGGGTAGAGGTAAGGGTCTAACCAAAGAGGAAATAGGTCCAATTCAAACTTACCAGGATCTTGGCAAAACCATCCGTTTTATAGCCAGCAAATATAGAAGAAGTGCAAATGTTGTATACAACTACATCAAGGACCCAGAGAGGTATGGAAAAACCCACAACGAAAAATTCACGAAAGACACACCATTTCAGGAAAGGCAGGCGATAGTGAGAGCTGCTTCTTATAAGGTAAAATAAGTTTGAAGCCTTAATCTTAAGTTCTTGAAAAGATATTGGAGTCGAAATTCAATGTTTACCAACTTTGAGTAATGTTTTTTTAAGTTTTTATTTTTTATAAAAAAAAAACTGTCAATTAGATTTTTCTCAAAATTGTATCAGATGTCAAAAACATTATTCTTCGTTGCACAAAATCGTTTTGGAGATGAAATCATATTTTAGTCGTAAAATTTTCAAGGTGACAATTTTTTTTTTTTTAGTTTTTTTGATTTATAAAAAAAACCGTTAATTCGTTTTTTTTTTTTTCAAAAATGTACTTGTTTGGTATCACGTTACAATATATAATATAAAATTTAATTCAAGTCATTGGTTCATGAGATATTTAGGGTTAACCAAAATGTTCACCTTTTTTTTTAAACTGCTATGGTAAAAAAAACCACCCACGCAATTTTCTTGAGAGCCCTTTCTGCATCTTTCTGCCTTATTATCTGTATAACAAAATTTATTTGAAGTCGATATCTCTTCTGGTTCTTGAGCTATGGACGACGAAAAAAACGTCGCGAACGTACAGACGTACGGACGTACGAATGTCCGTACACACGCACGCACAGACATCTTTCTAAAAATATTTTATTTCGACTCTAGGGGTCTTGAAACGTCGAGAAATGTCAAAATTTTCAATTTGACAAATCGGACCCATTACCATAACTTCCTATGGGAAGTTAAAAATTGGCACTAATTTTTTTACAAAAATCAAAGCTTTAAAAAATATCTGCACAAAGCCTTAACTTCAATTTATTGGTTACAGGTTTTTAAAGCTATTTAAATGACTTACAAGTCATTCATTCATACAAATAATGCATATCAATGGGGTGATAACTATCAGTGTGTGTCGTATTCCAGATTCCTTTTTTTTTTGTTAAATATATTCACGTGTGCTTCTCGTATAAGATCCTTTTTCAAACATACTTAACATGTCTGTTACTTGAATTTGAGCAGCTTTCAAATAAATCTTCTCTGTAACAGTCTTGTATCCAAACAGCTTTGTTTTTCTCTTTTTTGAAGAAGAATCATAATATTAGGGGAAAAATGTTTATGTTTACGTTCCTGTTTTACGTACGTCATGTGACAACTTATTCTTCATTACTCAATCTCGAAAATATTTTTAAATTTTGAAGTTTCTAGCGTAATAATTTTATTTCATTAAGACTACTTTATTTTTGATGCTTATATTTTAGAAAATATTATAAAATATTATTACCAACTAGACACCTCCCCTATCCATACGAAAGATTCCATTAGGATATGTCCCTCAATTTGACAAAATCTTAAGTGTTTTATGCTTATGTAGGTGCGGTGCAAATAAACTTAAAAATATAATAATTCAAAACAGAGACAAATGTCCTTTAGGTTTAGGACTTAATGTTTGTTAAAATATTATATTCTTTTTTTTCCTTTAATACCTACGAAAAAAGCAGAGTAATAATTTTTACTGGAGGTATATCCAATTACGTCGGTCGGTCGGTCGGTCGACAACGACAATGACGACGGTGTCGTCGTCGTACACCCACTTATTTGTATAGGACAAATAAATGGTGATAAAAATCTTATTTCTTATTCATGACTGAATTAATTTTGGGAAAAATTCCCAAAAATTTGTTTTATGATGGCGTAAGCAGCTTTCTAAACAAAACAAATACAATAACAACTCTAAAAGAATGAACAGAAAAAAAATTATTAAAAGCACTTATTTATAATTTTTATTCTTGTTTTCAACCATTATTTCAAAGTTAAATTTTTTATTTTGTGTTTTGGATATTTAAGGCCCCCCAACCCATAACAGTGCTTGGGTCAGTCATCTTTGATTATTATCACTCTGATGATTTGGTTTTTATATACTTTGTCAAAATTATTGTTTCGTTTTCAAAAAGAAAACTTTTAAGGTTTTTTTTTTTATTTTTATATGATAAACAAAAGCTAAATGGGGTCGATAATTGAGAGAACAAAGTGAAAACCTGATAGACGTCACGAAAATTTGAAAAATGGAAATAAACAGGTCTATGGAAAAAGGCATTAATGCAAATGCGGGTTTTTTTTGTGGTAAGAAAAAAAAAGGATATTTAAGATTTAATCTTTCCATTGTTTGTGGTGTTATTATATTTTTATTATTATTTTTAGAATAAAATTCCTATACATAAATGGGTAAGTTTAAAAATAGAATACAACTTTCAGAAGATAGAAGAATATGCTTCCACAATACAATTTTCCTTTTTTCGTGACCACTTATAAATAAATAAATAAATAAATAAATAAATAAGTGTAATAGGAAGTATTTCTTTTGTCCACATAAAAGAGAAAAGACAATGAAAAGCTTTTTGCAAATAATTCTTAAATTGTAAACAGAAATTTTTCCTTATTTCAACTTTTTTTAAGACCTAAAATTTGCCTGTCCTTTTATTTGAAAATTTTGTGCAGTGTTTGCTTTAACCTAGAGTGGTTCAACTTTTTATGTACATATATTTACATTTAAAAAAAATGAATTCGTACATTTAAGAAAAATGGTTTATAGGGTTGCGCTTGGTGGTGAGTGTTATGGTTTTTTTATCAGAGCTGAAGACCACTGTGGTTATTGGTTACCACATTTAAGTTTTATTTCCTACTAGCGGCCCGTCCCGGCTTCGCACGGGTAGACATAAATAGGTACAGATATTTAAGTTATAAGCATGCTAATTAAGGGCCCTTTCACACTAAATGAATCCGAATCAATCAGAATCACTCCGAATCAAGTTGAATCTGATTGACCAAGATTCGGCTTCGAGCGCTCCGTTTAAATGTGAAGGGATTCTTTTCCCGCCTTCAGACCGGACGAATCTGGTTCAATCAGGTTTGATTCGAGGTCGCACTTGATTCAACCTGTCGGATTCCTTGATTCTTGATTCTTGAATCAACAACCATACGAGATGGACGTGGAGTTATTAATTTTAAAAGTTAAAGAAAATAGTGCGATTTATGATTCAGGATGATTCAGCTGGTGTGAAAGAGTGGAGATGACAATTCAGATTCAACTTGATTCAGAGTGATTCTGATTGATTCGGATTCGTTTGGTGTGAAAGGGCCCTAAAACGACCATGAATCACTAAAATAAAAAACATTTTTTTGTCCTATCATTAATACTCTTCGCAGCGTATGCGATGAAAGACATTTTATGGCTAATTTTTTTACACCTTCGGTTGGTTTTAATAGGAATTTCCAAAGATTTATATAGTAATCTAGTACTAATTATAGCCAATGTTACTCAGTGATAATGTATATTTCTAATAAAAAAGAATTATTAAAATCGGTCCAGTACTTTTTGAGTTTATTCGTTACATACAAAAATACAAATCTTTCCTCTTTATAATATTAGTGTAGATGTAGATGACTTACAACTCTCAACCATTCCTGTGTGCGAGTAAAGTTGTCAGGGATGGAGGGGACCTACAGTTTTAAGCCGAATCCGAACGGAAAAGTTGAGAAAGCACTTTTCATGACAAGAATTACTCTTGGAGAATTTGACAATTCCTCGCAAGAGGCAGTACCCGTGAAAATACTTTAGATGGCATAGGCAGGGATTGAACCCAAGACCTCTGGCATGACAGTCCAACGCACTAACCATCATGCCCCGGGTACTACAAGCTTCGAAAACAAATTATAAAAAAGAGGCTGGGATGCGACCCACACTGATAACTTCCCATTCCGTCTGTCGATTTGTCTTGCTTAAAAGTTTGTCTATATGAATCAATTTTTACCTGAATATCGAAAACAATATTTTCTGTGAAATAAAATAAGTTTTAAGCCAATATTTTTAATTTTTAAAAGCCATTTGAGTCGAAAATCAATTTTTACCAACTTTTGTTAAATTTTATTTTTCGGTTTTTAATTTTTTGTAAAAAAAACTGTCAGTTCGATTTTTTTTAAAAATTTTACTGAATGTTGACAATAATATTTTTTGAAAGATAAAACTAGTTAAATGCCAATATCTCAAAGTTTTGAAAAGATATTTGAGTCGAAAATCAATTTTTACCAACTTTGTGTAATATTTTTTTAGGTTTTTATTTTTTATAAAAAAAAACTGTCAATTAGATTTTTCTCAAAATTTTATAAGATGTCAGAAACATTATTCTTCGTTGCACAAAATTGTTTTGGAGATGAAATCATATTTTAGTCGTAAAATTTTCGGGGTGACAAATTGTTTTTTCAGTTTTTTTGATTTATAAAAAAAAAACCGTTAATTGGATATTTTTCCAAAAATATTCTTCTTTTGTATCACGTTAATATATAATATAAAATTTAATTCTAGTCTCTAGCGTCATTGGTTCATGAGATATTTTGGTTTAACCAAAATGTTCACCTTTTTTAAACTGTTATGGTAAAAAAACCACCCACGCAATTTTCTTGAGAGCCCTTTCTGCATCTTTCTGCCTTATAATCTGTATAACAAAATTTATTTGAAGTCGATATCTCTTCTGGTTCTTGAGCTATGGACAACGAAAAAAACGTCGCGAACGTACAGACGTACGGACGTACGAACGTACGTACATACGCACGCACAGACATATTCCTAAAAATCTTTTATTTCGACTCAAGGGACCGTGAAACGTCAAAAAATGTCAAAATTTTCAATTCGACAAATCAGGCCCATTACAATAACTTCCTATGAGAAGTTAAAAAGCTTGATTTGATGTCTAATATTTTTTTCAGGACCTTTAATGTCGAACATTTATGTTGGCTTCATTTCAATTCAATTTAAGTTATTTTAAAACATTGTTTATTCAACTTTTGATTATCGAATTTTTGGTCTTCATATATTTGTAACGGCCAAATTGCGATAGTTGATTTGGTGGGAACTAATTTTTGCTGACCCCACCTCATTCAATATAGTTTAAGAACTCTACCTAAAATACTAGCCGGCTTTTTGGGATCAATCTATGAAGTAGCCCTATACATATACAAATTTAGAATATATGTATCATAAAAATAGAGCATAAATCAACTGACAGCTGTCAGTTCAAAAACAGTATTGTCAGATTAAAAACCACACGTCTAAGAAACATCAGTTACATAGTTCAAATGTGTCATCAGTGACCAATTTTTATTACCTCTCCCAAAAATAACAGGGTCTACTTTCAAAGCTGTGTGTCTTTCATCATTTTGGATGTTATTTTGACAATTTCAATAAATTGTTCAAGAGTGTATCGTTCGATTTGTAGCATTTGTAGTTTTTACTTGTCAAATGTCAAAAGATCAAGGCTCAAAAGATGACAGCTTCAAAAGTGACAGGTGTAATAAAACCACTTATTGAGGTCTTAACTTCACTACTTGCTGACGTAGCAGTTCAGCTGAATTTTGTTCATCAAGAATTGACTTAGTATTCTAAAAGTAGCTGTTAGGCAAGCTTTGTCTCCATCTTTGTATTGTGTCAAACAACACTCATTCAAAATATTGATTTAAAATCATTGAAAAAATTCAGATAGAAATCAAAATACTACGTTTTGGTCTTATTGGAGGTAATAAAACACACCAATTATAACTTCTTGAGCGGTGAACATGGGACTCTAAGTATCACTTTCAAAGACATTTATTATTTTTAAAACTCTATTCATAAACAATAAACAATACACAAAACAAATAGAAATTAATTCTTTTGAAGTCATGTCCTTTCAATTTCAAAAGTCTCGAAAGTCACTTAAAAAACCTTTCAAACAAAGAATTTACCCACATAAAATATATTCGCATATATTCAAACAGCGAGGTATAGCGATAAATTTCAGACATTTATACAAAAATCTAAAAATTTTCGAGGAATTTCTTCTGTGATGTTGGTTTTTCCAACGAAAAAAAAATATTCAAATAAAATGTATGTACACATGTGAATTTTATAAAAAAAAAAAGAAAAACAAAAAACATTTCAGGATATTTTTTAGTGAACGTTCTGAAAACAAACTTTGAAACCTTTTCATTTTAGATTTCCTTTGAAAAGACAACAAAAAGCTATATTCTATAGAATTAAACATGATTCTTCTTTTAATGAAACTGAGAGTGATTTAGATGTTTAGATGTTGAATGCACATGTAGACATGTGCATTCAAGAGGACACAAGCGTCCACAGGTTTTTCTCAAAACCCACCTCTGTCTGTCAACTCCTACTCTCACCTCCCCGCGGTGAACATCGGGTGCCTAGTACCTCAACTGGAGATTGGGTTCCAACCCCAGTGGAAAGTTGTTGAGGGCAGCAAACGAGAGAAGGGGGGAGAGGTGTTTCCCCTAAGGCACCTCTCCTTATCCAGACGGCAGCGGAGGAATTCCCAAGACGAAATCAACGTTGGCGTCTACAGTTCCAGTAAGGTTGAACTACTTAGTGAAGACCTTATAGGGCCCTCCAGGTTGAGGGTTGTGCCGTCAGGGTGACTTCCTGACCACGTAAAAATTTTCTAGTTGCGAAGCACCAACAAGCCTCGGATACGGACGGATTCACTGTTGACAACCCAAGCAAACGAAATAAGGACAACGAACTTCGGATCTGTACGTGGAATGTTAGGTCCCTTAACAGACCACGTGCAGCAGAACAATTAGCGGAAGCCCTAAACTGCTGCAAGGCAGATATTACCGCCATCCAAGAAGTGCGAGGGATGGACCGGGCAAACGCAAACTAAAAGACTGCGATATATACTACGGCGACTGCTACCGAGAACAAAGGCAGCGCCTATTTGGGTGTGGATTTGTTGTTGGAACTAGACTCAGGCAAAAAGTCTTGAGTTTCAACAGTGTGAGCGAGCGCATCACGACAATCCGCATCAAGGCTAAATTCGCCAACATAAGCCTAATATGCGCGCATGCCCCAACAGAGGAGAAAGATGAAGACACCAAAGACATATTCTTCGAGCTCTTGGACAAGACATATGAGCAGTGCCCTGGCTATGACATTAAAATTGTCTTAGGAGATTTTAA
This sequence comes from Eupeodes latifasciatus, assembly GCA_920104205.1. Classification (NCBI taxonomy): domain Eukaryota; kingdom Metazoa; phylum Arthropoda; class Insecta; order Diptera; family Syrphidae; genus Eupeodes; species Eupeodes latifasciatus. The sequence goes on from OV049926.1 coordinate 161,810,329, forward strand.
TGCCAAGCTAGGAAGAGAAGACATCTTTGGTGGCACAATCGGAAGACACAGCCTGCACGACACCACCTCCGACAACGGATTCAGGCTGATCGATTTCGCTGCGGGGCGAGACGTTCTGGTAGCTAGTACGCAGTTCACACATCTCAATATCCACAAGGGGACATGGAAATCTCCTGATCAATCAACCGTCAACCAGATTGACCACATTGCGATCGACGCACGACACTTCTCCAATATACAGGATATCCGAACATTCCGAGGGGCCAACATTGACTCGGACCACTACCTCGTTGTAGCCAAGGTACGGCTACGGATATCCCGGTCCAAGCCAAAACAAGGAAGTACTGTGAGAAGTTTCGACGTTAGACGGCTACAATCGCAAGAGACTGCCATGTCCTTTTCCGATCGAGTCTCTAGTAACCTCATGCCTAGTTTTGGCATCCCTGTCAAACTTATCCGTTTGTGCAGAATGACGATGGAGAATGCACGCTGCTCCATCAAGGTCGGAAAAGATCTCACCGATGCATTTGATGTCAAAAAAGGTTTTAGACAAGGCGATGCACTGTCATGCGACTTCTTCAACATCGTTCTGGAAAGAATTGTGCAAAACTCAACCGTCAACACTAGAGGCACAATCTTCCAAAGGTCCATCCAATTACTCGGATACGCAGATGATATTGACATAATTGAAAGATCAAAGCGTGATGTTAGTGGAGCGTTTTTGAGGTTTGCGACGGAAACGAAGAAGATGGGTTTAGTGGTCAATGAGGGCAAGACCAAGTATATGCTGTCATCAAAAAAGGACATTGAACAACGACGGACGTCTTGGACAAAACGTCACCATGGACAGCTATAACTTTGAGGTAGTTGAGGACTTTGTCTACCTAGGCAACGCTATAAGCACAGACAACGACATGAGCGCTGAAATCAAACGAAGAATAACTCTTGCAAATCGCTGCTTCTTTGGACTTAGAAGGCAATTGAGTAGTAAAGTCTTCTCTCGAGCATCTAAAATCACCATCTATAAGACACTCATCATTCCGGTTCTCATTTATGGCGCTGAGGCCTGGACCCTGTCAAAGAAAGATGAGAGCGTCTTAGTATGCTTCGAGAGAAAAATTTTTCGGGTTATTTTTATTCCCGTATGCATAGATGGAGAATGGAGGAGAAGATTTAACGACGAACAGTACGGGCTATACATCTACACTGTCTTAGTTAACAGAATTAAAGTCCAACGACTTAGATGGCTAGGTCATGTAGATCAAATGGACATCAACGCTCGAGCCCAGAAGGCCTTCGAATCCAATCCCGAAGGACGGCACAGTAGAGGAAGACCGCGACTAAGGTGGCGCACGCAGGTGGGTGAAGACCTCAACCAACTTGGTGTGCGAAAATGGAGACAGCTAGCAAGGGACCGAGCTGGCTGGAGACGCATGTTGATTCAGGCCCAGGTCCGCCCCGGACTGTAGCGCCACCTTAAGTAAGTAAGTAAGAGAGTGATTTACGAAAAACCTATGTACATGAAAATATTTGTATGTTTTGATAAATAAAAGGAAAATTGTAGTATAATTTAAAATACTTATAAATGTAAGGATAAAATAATATTTTATTAAATATTCATTGATTTTTAAAACATCTAAATATAAACAGTCAATGTTTTTTAAAGGTGGGTTTAAATTGCTTGAAACAGTTATAATGCCTCTTTACAAAAATGTATGCTTATTATTGGTCCGAAAAACGAACAAATTCAACAAAGCAACGTACATACGGGTCAGCTAGTAGATAGTTTAAATAAAACATTTTTCTAAATCTTGTCGGAGAGTCTTAAAAATATTCTTACAACTCTCAGTAATGTGGTTACATATGTTTTTAAAAAGACCAAAACTCTTGTTCTTACAAGATCCTCCGATTTGTGTTTAAACTTAAAAACAATAATAATTACTACCAATCCTTGTTTCTTGTTATATTATCTTTCATCACTTTATTTTATATTTTACTGTACATATATATACAAGGTTGGTAAAAAAAACTCAAACCCTCAGCACTTTTGAAAATTCTTATACGACAACATTTTCCATTTTGACACAAACATACTGACATGCAATTATGTCCCAGTCAATGGATGAGCACCATGCCGCGTCGTTGGCCGCCTAAAGATCACTTATCGCAACTTGTGTGTAATTAAGCCCTTTGGCTAATATGGCCAACTCCAGTCTAAGTCTCTAGACTCACTCAAGCCGATTTGTAAACAAAATTCCTCACCAGAGAGTGAAATCCCACCAATATATATGTAGGTATAAGATAGTCCATCTTCTTTTGCTTGCGCGCACTCTGTCTGTCCGGTCGGTCCCTAAGGCTAGCTGTCAGTGATTTAATGTTGCGAAACTTAGATCTTAAGACCTTCATACAAACGCAGAAGGAGGAATCCAAAGGTTTCTTCCATCATCAGCCATTGATCCAGTAGTGATGAGACCCAGACCACTCTGACGCGATGGACGAAAACCAAAAGGTGCGGTGCGGTGCGGTGCGATGGTTGTGGAGTGATGGCGGTTAAATGTCTTTTCAGTGTACTTAACATTGATTAAGAATGATTAGTTGGACGAGTTGGAGGTGTAGTCTCAGACAGCCTGGATAGACGCGCAATTCTTTGATCTTTCAATATGAATCCCGCGATAAAGAGGAAGAATGTCCACAGGACATGACATACCCAGACGGCGAACACACATCGCTTCGACATCACATGCTTAGGCCGGCCGGCCGGCCGCATCCAGCCAGACTAAAGCTTAAGCCGACTAATTGTAAAATTATGGCCGACTAGCTCTGATGGCCAGCCCTGGTGATATAATGCAATGAGAAGAATCACTTGCGATTTGGTTTGGTTGGGACGAACGCGACGACGACGTGATGTCGGACCAGTTGGTCTAATGGAGGTAATTAAGGATCGTTGTGCGAGAGTATCTTTTATCTGGTTCGTATCTGGTGAGCTGCCATTTTCTGAATGTTTGCTACAGTTATTGAGTAAACTCGTACATATATACGTACTTAGAGTACTTAAACTTTTGCTTAGATGTCTCTGGACATATAAGCCGCCACCGACCGACAAAGGAGACCAATCGTAACGAGACACTTATACGATCTGACAGTTGTAATGATTTCCTTGATTTTCAGAATCCCACCAAACTGCAATTACCCAACTATATGGACAGGCTTAAAAGTAAGTAAGTCTTTGAAGTCTGTCTACCATATGGGTGGTCTTACAGTGACGATACTATGTACACATTATGGAATGTTTAAGCATTCTAAGCAAGAAATTGTTGTTATCAGAGCTAATTAGTCTCGTAGGAAGAAGAAGATTTAAAGATGGAACCTTAAAGGCTGCATTTATACCCTATTCGGTAAGGGTTATTACAAATATTTAATAATTGACTTCGGATCGGATGTTTTCAGGTCATCAGACAGAGATGAAAATCCTTAGCCTGAGGAACTCAAAGAGATATGCAGACATGGAAAATTGTTTTCAGGATAATTACATGAACAAACAAAAAATCAAATTCTCCACAAAAAATGTCAAGAACAGATTTGAAAGAAAAAAACATAATTGTGAAATTTTAAACATTAATAAAATACAAGAAACTACATTGTAACAAAACAAGACATAATCAAGCATTGCAAGTGAATGGGCAATTTCATTAATCAAACAAAGAAATCCTGAGAAAAAAGAATAGGTGTTAAAATGCAACCCTGAGGTATGTACATCGTTTTAAATTTAACTTTGAGAACATCGTAGAGTAGGTATTGTTTATTATGACTTATACCTTTGCAATGTTTGATATTTATATATATGGGGGAAATGTAAAATAGACACTAATACCCCCCCCCCTTCATTAATCCTCACTAGATCGAAAACATTCTGCTATTTTTTTCATTCAATTGATCTTTTGTTTAGGGCTTTTAGAAAATGGAAGGTTTGTACAATCTAATATTTAAAACAAATGAAGATCCTGTGTATTCTTTAAGAAAATTGAGATTAAGGGTCAATCATTTTCCGTTTTTTTTTCAAAAAATAAAGCTACGCGTAGGACTGTCATGCCATAGGTCTTGGGTTCAATACCTGCAGCCCCATAAGGTTTTTTTTCAAGGATACTGCCTCTTGTTACTAATTGACACATTTTCCAAGACTAAATTTGAACATGAAAAGTATGCTTTCTGTAGGCTCCCTCCTTCCCTGAAATTACTCGCACACATAAATGTTTGAAAGTTATAGGTTACTAGGCCTTGTTCTCAACTGACTGTTGCGCCACCTTATTTATTATCTTCCAATAGGAAGTTATTGTAATGAGTCCGATTTGTCAAATTGAAAATTTTGACATTTCTCGACGTTTCAAGGTCCCTAGAGTCGAAATAAAAGATTTTTAGAAAGATGTCTGTGCGTGCGTGTGTACGTACGTTCTTACGTCCGTACGTTCGCGACGTTTTTTTCGTCGTCCATAGCTCAAGAACCAGAAGAGATATCGACTTCAAATAAATTTTGTTATACAGATAATAAGATAGAAAGATGCAGAAAGGGCTCTGAAGAAAATTGCATGGGTGTTTTTTTTACCATAGCGGTTTAAAAAAAGGGTGAACATTTTGGTTAACCCTAAATATCTCATGAACCAATGACGCTAGAGACTTGAATTAAATTTTATATTATATATTGTAACGTGATACCAAACAAATATATTTTTGGAAAAAAATCCAACTAACGATTTTTTATATATCGGGTGATTTTTTAAGAGCTTGAGAACTTTTTACAAAAAAAAAAACGCATAAAATTTGCAAAATCTCATCGATTCTTTATTTGAAACGTTAGATTGGTCCATGACATTTACTTTTTGAAGATAATTTCATTTAAATGTTGACCGCGGCTGCGTCTTAGGTGGTCCATTCGGAAAGTCCAATTTTGGGTAACTTTTTCGAGCATTTCGGCCGGAATAGCCCGAATTTCTTCGGAAATGTTGTCTTCCAAAGCTGGAATAGTTGCTGGCTTATTTGTGTAGACTTTAGACTTGACGTAGCCCCACAAAAAATAGTCTAAAGGCGTCAAATCGCATGATCTTGGTGGCCAACTTACCGGTCCATTCCTTGAGATGAATTGTTCTCCGAAGTTTTCCCTCAAAATGGCCATAGAATCGCGAGCTGTGTGGCATGTAGCGCCATCTTGTTGAAACCACATGTCAACCAAGTTCAGTTCTTCCATTTTTGGCAACAAAAAGTTTGTTAGCATTGAACGATAGCGATCGCCATTCACCGTAACGTTGCGTCCAACAGCATCTTTGAAAAAATACGGTCCAATGATTCCACCAGCGTACAAACCACACCAAACAGTGCATTTTTCGGGATGCATGGGCAGTTCTTGAACGGCTTCTGGTTGCTCTTCACTCCAAATGCGGCAATTTTGCTTATTTACGTAGCCATTCAACCAGAAATGAGCCTCATCGCTGAACAAAATTAAAGCGCGAAACACATTTCGAACCGAACACTGATTTTGGTAATAAAATTCAATGATTTGCAAGCGTTGCTCGTTAGTAAGTCTATTCATGATGAAATGTCAAAGCATATTGAGCATCTTTCTCTTTGACACCATGTCTGAAATCCCGCGTGATCTGTCAAATACTAATGCATGAAAATCCTAACCTCAAAAAAATCACCCATTATATCAAAAAAAACTGAAAAAAAAAATATTTGTTAGCTCGAAAATTTTACGAATACAAAATGATTTTATCACCAAAACAATTTTGTGCAAGGAAAAATAACGTTTCAACATCTGGTACAATTTTGAGAAAAATAAATTGGACAGTTTTTTTTATAAAAAATAAAAACCTAAAAAAAAATTACTCAAAGTTGGTAAAAATTGAATTTCGGCTCAAATAGCTTTTCAAAAATTTGAGATTATGGCTTCCAACTTATTTTATCTTATAAAAAATATTGTTTTCATCATTCGGTAGAGTTTTGAGCAAAATCGAATTGACAGTTTTTTTACGAAAAATAGAAACCTAAAGAAAAAATTAATAAAAGTTAGTAAAAATTGATTTTCGACTCAAATATCTTTTCAAAAATTTGAGATTATGGCTTCCAACTAAGTTTAACTTATAAAAAATATTGTTTTCAATATCCTAAAAAAATGTTGAGAAAAATTGAATTCACAGTTTTTTTTACAAAAAATAAAAACCTAAACAAAAAAATTAATAAAAGTTGGTAAAAAATATTGGTGTCAACATTCAGTAAGGTTTTGAGAAAAATCGAATTGACAGTTTTTTTTACAAAAAAATAAAAACCTAAAAAACAACAGTACTGAAACTTGGTAAAAATTTACTTTTACTCAAATAGCTTTTCAAAAATTAAAAATATTGGCTTCAAACTTATTTTATTTCACAGAAAATATTGTTTTCGATATTCATATATCATTCGATATAAAAATCCAACAGTCCGTTTTTTCATAAAAAAATAAAATCTACAAGAAATAGTACGCAAATTTGGTAAAAATTGATGATCGGTTCTTGATATCTCTCAAATTAATTTCATTCATCATAAAATTGTAAAAATTGGTTTTCGACTAAAAATCTCATTAACAAAACTAGATTTAGAAATACAACTATTTCATTATATTCAAAATATTGTTGGTAATTTTTAAATTTTTAAGAATAATTCAAGTGACAACTTTCTTAACCCAACACGAAAACCTACAAACTTTTATTTCTGTCTGTATAAAATAAAAAATAAAATAAATTAGGTGGCGCAACAGTCCATGAAGGACCAGGGCCTAGTGACTTACAACTCTCAACCATCCCTGTGTGCGAGTAATGTTGTCAGAGATGGAAAGGACCTACAGTTTATATGCCGAATCCGAACGGCTAATTTGAGAAAGCACTTTTCATGACAAGAATTACTCTTGGAGGATTTGTCAATTCCTCGCAAGAGGCAGTACCCGTGAAAAAAGTTAGGTGGCACAGGCAGGGATTGAACCCAAGACCCCTTGCATGACAGTCCAACGCACTAACCATCACGCTACGGGTACTACATTTCTGTCTGTATACATCCACATTAATTCTAACAGACCAGCTGTTTTCGCACCTACCCAAGTAAGTGAATATTCCGATCCTACTGAATTTTTTATTCATGGGTATTGCTTGGTGCCATTATTCTTCTCACACCATGGTCTCGCCATATATATTAGGAATGATGTTGCATATCAACTTTTACCACAATACGGTCATTGTACCAACTCCCTTTTTAATTTCATGTGGTTAAAACTTTCCGTGAATAAACACATCATTCACTATTGTTTTCTTTATCGGAGCCCAAACCTAGACAGAGTTTCAACTTCTCAGGAATTTGATGCTCTGTCTGACTCCATACAAAGAATTGTCTCCCTGTATCCTCACACTGAAATCGTTATTACGGGCGATTTCAATGTTCACAATTCTTCGTGGCTTCGCCATTCGGGCCAGACAACGCCCGAAGGAATGTGTGCTGAGATTTTTGCTGAGTTTAACCATCTTACTCAGCTTGTCAATGAGCCTACTCGTATATCAGACGTTAACGGCCGAGCAGAAAATACACTTGACTTGTTTCTCACCTCTGATCCTGATAAATACACAATCAGTGTATTGACGCCTCTAGGCACATCGGACCACAGTGTCATATTTGCTAATTTCTCGTGTCAAACAAATCCAGTTAAAGAAAGAGCTCCAAAGAGAACCGTTTGGCAGTACGAGAAAGCCAACTGGGACGGTCTCAATAATTTCTTCAGGATCTTTAACTGGTTGCTATGCTTCCTCGGTAGCGACGTAGACTCCAGTGCAGATATGATTTCTAGTATGATTCATCTGGGAATGGAAACGTTTATCCCGAATAGGGTTAAAAGTATTAAACCCAAGGTTAAATCATGGTTCGATTCGAGCTGCAAAGAGGTTATCAAGGAGAAAGAGGTGAGCTTCCGATGTTTTAAAGCCAACCCAACTGAGGAAAACCGGAAAAAGTTTAAGCAAGCCAGGAAGGCTTGCAACGCCTATATTCGAAGGACCAAATTTTTACATGACCAAAAATTACGGCGAAAAATACTGCAATGTCCCAAAGGCAGTAAGAATTTTTGGTTATTTGTAAAAAATATGAGGAATTCTTCCTCTTCCTCGGTTCCTACGCTTGTTGTCAATGACACTCCTTTAGTTAGCTCTATTCGCCGAAAATTCCACCTTACCAGATAGTGTCATGACTCCCCCAGTTCTTGAACGCGTAAATGATTCTATGGGACCAATCTTTTTTCGTACTCGAACTGTGGCGAGAGTTCTTAAAGATCTCAACATTCATAAATCCGCTGGCCCAGATGGTATCCCCGCTATTATTCTGAAGAGGTGTTCTTCCACGCTAGCAAAACCACTGCGTAAGCTTTTCCATCTATCCTATTCTTCTGGTCTCGTTCCGAGTAGTTGGAAAACTGCATTTGTTCAGCCAATCCCAAAAAAAGGGGAATCTTCTTCTCCCACAAATTATCGACCGATAGCACTAACGTCCCTTCTTTCTAAGGTCATGGAAACGCTGATTAATTATCAGCTTAAGAAATATCTTGAGGAAGGGAAGCTTCTTAATGACCGGCAATACGGCTTTCGTAGCAATAGGTCCACTGGTGATCTCATGGTTCATCTCACCGAATAGTGGAACAAATCTTCAAGTCTGAAACTCATAAAATAAATGCTGGTGTGCCCCAGGGCTCCGTTTTGTCTCCGACCCTCTTCCTCATTTTTATAAATGATCTCCTGTCTGCCACTTCTAATCCAATACATTGTGTCGCTGACGATAGCACTCTTAGCTTTTCATATTCGTTTCCAGACTCACAACCCTCCTCTTCGGATGTGGAACTGCAACGGCAAAATATGATTAGCTCATTAAATTCCGACCTACACAGCATTGTACAATGGGGAATAAAAAATCGTGTGGAATTTAATGCTTCGAAAACGCAATGCTGTCTTGCATCGTTAAAGCGAGATAAACCCTCTTTGCCACTATATCTATGAGTGGCACTTGCATCAACGAAACGGAAAATCTCGACATCCTCGAAATGTGCATCAGCAACCACCTTTTGTGGAGCGATCACATACGCGATGTTGCCAAAAATGCCGCAAGATGTCTAGGTTTTTCGAGACGTTGCAAGAAATTTTTCTCTCCGTCTGATCTGGCTACAATCTACAAAACCTATATACGTCCGAAACTTGAATATAACTCTCATCTCTGGGCTGGTGCTCCAGTAACTTATTTAAGCCTCTTGGACAGTATTCAAAAAAGAGCTTTTAAAATGATTGGTGACATTAACATCATCAACTCGTTTACGTCACTCGAACATCGACGCAAGGTTTCTTGCCTCACCCTTTTTTACCGTTATTTTAACGGACTTTGCTCTAGTGAAATAGCCAGTTGCATTCCTCCCCTTAAACAATTTAACCGTAATACCCGCGCTTCTAGGAATGCCCATCAGTTTACCCTTGAGCCCAACTTTGGCCGTACTATGAAGTACAGATATTCTTTTTTTAGCCGTACTACGCGAATGTGGAACGCCTTGCCACGCTCTATCTTTCCCTGTCATTGCAATGTTCAGAAATTTAAAATCAATGTACACCGACACCTCCTATCCAACCCTTCCCTCTTTTCCTAATGCTCACACTGTGTCTTTGGCATATTAAAGGTATACAAAACCCTTTTAGTGTTCGCTAATTATAAAAAAAAAAAAAAAAAAAAAAAAAAGCAAGACAAATCGACAGACGGGATGGGAAGTTATCAGTGTGGGTCGCATCCCAGCCTCTTTTACAATTTTTTATATATTTAGTTTTGACTTTGTCGTTCAGTGCAAATAAATAAATTATATATATAAACGATTCGAAGGAAGAAATTCTTCTAATTTGTTCACACAAGTTGGGCGGTATCTCGGCCATAACTTCAGTAATATTGGCATTCGGGGGTTATTCGCGAAGCCCCACACAAAACATTTAAACTGAGGTCTACAAAAACTGAAACACCCGACCAGGAAACTTTCCGAAACCCAAGAAGTGTATCTACACCGCGCCGTCAAGGGCTCCAATTTTTGTCTAATTTTAACTTTATAAAGATGGATACATTAATGATGCTAATGCTTTAGTGAGTGTACAATAATTTCAATTGCTGCTAACGCCGGGAAATTAAAAAATTCAGATAATCAGCAAATTTTGAACTTGCAGCAGCAATATTTTCACTAAGCTTCAATTTTGATATTGTACAGGCCTTACGAATTCTGTAACATTTCCACAATTCCCAAATTTTTCACAACTATACGGATTATGACGACCATAAAAATAGCTTCGTTTGAATCACATTCAACTAATTCTATATGACAATCCAAATGACAGCTGAGTTTGACAGATGTCAAATAAAAGCTCTGCCATCTTGAAACCACGAAATGAATGATCTTGTATTTTTTGTTTTCAAAAATCCCTATTCTAGAAATTGATCTACCTCTTCTAACAACTTAAAGCTTATTAACATAATCATATTCTCGAAAAATATCATCCAACTCTCTTATAAACAAAAACGTCAATTTTAAGCTCTTTGAAAAATCGAATCGCACCCAGTCTATAAAATATATTCTTCATGCTTAGCCTTTATAATATACTGCGTCACGGATCAGCCAGTGTATGTTTATTGGTTTTTCTGTAAAAGTCAAAATGTCAGAAAGATAACAATCAACAAAGAAGACCTTGAACTTAACCCAATAAACGTGTCTACGTTCATATATTTTTGTATTTTTGTATATAGATATTTATAAACTTTCTGTCGAATCATCCTTTATTGTGATATATTACTTAACTTGTTATTGAACTTTTTTTCACCATGAGACAGCTTTCTAAACTCTGGGGGGGGAGGTTTTTTGTTAGATCTATAATAAAGAAAAAAATGTGTATAGACATATTTTTAGAGAGGCATTCACGACTGTCAATCAATATCAACACATTTTGGATGAACTCTGAAATTTTATTATCCTACGTACCGTAAAAATACATATATAGTAGACCCCCCATGGATAGCTGATGATGGGCATCCAAATACATACTGATGGGTGTTGTTACCGCCCTGATAATTAAGTTTGCATTTCACTCAATGCAAAGGTTATCTTGAATCTTTTCTTCACTTTTTTGCTTGTTTTGTCCAAACATCCTTTTCTCCTTTTTTCAATTTTACTCCATAAAGGCAAATTTCTAGGCAGAGGTTGGTGTGATTTCCATGGCATTTTACATGCAAATCAAAGATTCTCCTCTGTCCAAGTGTTCAATTCTCCCAAGTGGCTTAGGTACATACCCATATACAAAAACAACAAACCTTAAATAAAGTAGGACCAAAAAAAAAATGTCTAGAATTGGAATTTTTTAAATTCACTGCACACATAAAAGTAAGAGTGATGTGATGTTGTGAGAAAAAAAAAATAAAATACAAAAATTGAAATTAAATTTATACAGGTATCGTCAAGAGATACATACATCTCAGTCTCAGAGATACAATGAATAATTTATCGCAAACATTTATTTATTTTAGGCTCAAACTCAATACAATACCAAAACCAACCTCCATCGCCTGACCCCTCCCACCAACCCAATATCTCCTGAGAAAACCATGGTTGCTTTTTTATGGATTTTCATCAAAAAGGTGGCCTTGTCTCAAAGGATTATCGGATTGAGAATGTTTTGCATTTGATCCTTTTTATTTTTTGCATCCCATCTGCCGTTTTGGTGGCGTCACGTTCGCGGTTGCCCTTGCCTCGTCGTCTTCGTCGTCAGCTTCACTCAAGGCGTTCGGTTGATCTGTTCGTCCGTCCGTCAACATCGTCTTTATTACCCTTTCAAGTCTTTATCTGATTCCAGGATAGCAAAATTCCTTACCCTTTGCTCCAACGAAAATCAAGTCCCACAGTTAAAACATTTACATAGTTAGTTGCGAATATGTATGCAAATTTGAGTGCCACACCATCAGTCCTAAATAATATCACCGCTGCCGCTGGCGTTGGCAGTTGTAGCCACTCTTCGAAGGTTAAAAAGAAGTTGAGAACGATGGAAGGACTACCACCACACCACACCATACCAGTACAGCCATCAGTACTCGAAGAAGCTAAGAAGAAGTATACGCGTATCCCTAGAAGTAATAACATTTATATTATAACAGCGAAACAAGAAAAAACAACAAGTTGTAACATTTTACGAGCTACTTTTGAAAAAAATGTTTCACATCAGAGATATACCCCCTCCCATCTGATGGAATTGTTTCCCCTCTTTGCAGAGTTTTTGGGGCAAAGTCTTATCCATTTTATTTTATTTTGTATTTTTTCTCTTTTTTTATTTTTTGTCAAAAAGGATTTTACTTTACACAAATAAAACAAAAGTCACTCCTTAAGCCAAATCAAAGCAAAACAGTCCTTAGGGGAATATGATGAATTTGCAGATAGAGAATCGCGTTATGTTGGGATGTTATGATTCCCTGTAGTAGCGAAATGCTGGGCAAGAATAAAAGCGATGATATGAAACTTAAGGACGACTAACTTTAAGGCAATTCGAATGAATTTTAAATTTAATAAAATAAAAATGTTAGAGTATATTGTATATGTACATAAAAGATGCATTTTATATGTTTTTTGATGTTTGTGTTTGTTGACATGTAAATTGCTAAAGTAATTTCTTTACACAAGAGTGTTGATAACACAACTGCCTTGAGGGAACTATGGTAACTCAAGTTATTATTTAGAAATTTAAAGGTAAAAAAAAAAAAATCAAGTATGTTTGATGAAAGAAGAGCTCTTTACTGAGTTTAATTTCTCAATTTAAATGAACCGAGAAATGAATTTTGATTGAATTCTGATCTTTATTATTTTTTGACTGCAATAACTTTTCTAAGCTACCATAAAGTGAACCGATAAAACTATAGAAAAAATATGTGTTCATTCGTGCAATAGTAACTATAGTAAAAATATTCTCCATTGGCGTTGCTTCAAAGGGACGTTCCAATTTTCGATGGTTCGGTTTAAGATAAGCGTTGGGGTGAGAAAAAGTGTTTCGCATAAGGAACAATTGAGAAGAACGCTCACAGTGATACGACAACAGTGGCTTATTGGAACCACAACAGACATTTTAAATATTGATGCAGGTTATATTGTATCAAGAAATAAATTGACACAGGGTTCAAAATTCTTGTATTTGTAAAGAAATGTAAATCGTTCACCCAGGCGTATACGTACTATTTTTCTTAATTATTATTAACTTCCCATAGGAAGTTATTGTAATCGTTCCGATTTGTCGAATCTAAAATTTTCACATTTCTCGACGTTTCAAGGTTCCTAGAGTCGAAATAAAAGATTTTTATAAAGATGTCTGTGCGTGCGTGTGTACGTAGCGTACGTTCGTACGTCCGTACATTCGCGACGTTTTTTTCGTCGTCCACAGCTCAAAAACCAGAAAAGATATCGACTTCAAAAAAATTTTGTTATACAGATAATAGTGCAGAGAGGGGTCTCAAGAAAATTGCGAGGGTGTTTTTTTTACCATAGCAGTTTAAAAAAAAAGGTGAAAATTTTGGTTAACTCTAAATATCTCATGAACCAATGACGCTAGAGACTTGAATAAAATTTTATATTATATATTGTAACGTGATACCAAACAAATATATTTTTGGAAAAAAATCAAACTAACGATTTTTTATATAAATCAAAAAAAAACTGAAAAAAAATATTTGTTAGCTAGAAAATTTTACGATTAAAAGATGATTTTATATCTAAAACTATTTTGTGCAACGCAAAATAACATTTTCAACATCTGGTACAATTTTGAGAAAAATAAATTGGACAGTTTTTTTTATAAAAAATAAAAACCTAAAAAAAACATAACTCAAAGTTGTTAAAAATTGAATTTCGACTCAAATATCTTTTCAAAAATTTGAGTTTATGGCTTCCAAATAATTTTAACTTAGAAGAAATATTGTTTTCAACATTCGGTAAAATTTTGAGAAAAATCGAAATTACAGTTTTTTTTACAAAAAATAAAAACCTAAAAAAATTAATAAAAACTAGTAAGAATTGATTTTCGACTCAAATAACTTTTCAAAACTTTGAAACATTGACTTTAAACTAATTTCATCTTTTACAAAATATTGTTGTCAACATTATATTTTGAGAAAAATTAAATTGACAGTTTTTTTACAAAAAATAAAAACCTAACAAAAAAATAACAAAAGTTGGTAAAAATTGATTTTCTACTAAAATATCTTTTCAAATCTTTAAGATATTGGCTTTAAAATAATTTTGTCTTATAAGAAAAATTGTTTTTAACATTCGGTAAAGTTTTGAGAAAAATCAAATTGACAGTTTTTTAACAAAAAAAAAATATTTAAAAAAACGCATTACCTAAAGTTCGTAAAAATTGATTTTCGACGCAAATATCTTTTCAAAAATTTGAGATATCGGCTTCAAATAAATTTTATTTTATAAGAAATATTGTTTTTTTTTTCAACATTCAGTAATTTTTTTATAAAAATCTAACAATCAGTTTTTTCATAAAAAATTTAAATCTACAAAAAATAGTACGCAAAATGGGTAAAAATTAATGTTCGGTACGATATCTCGTGAATAATAGAAAACATTGACTTCAAATTAAATTAATTTATACAATTTGTATTTATTTATATAAGAAATAAAAACTTTTAAGAAATGCTACTAAAATTATTAAAAATTCGTTAACGACTAAAAACCTCGTTAACAAAAATAGATTTTGAAATCAAACTATTTCATTATTATGCAAAATATTGTTGGTTATTTTTAAATTGTTTAGAATAATTTAATTGATAACTTTTTTAACAAAACACAAAAACCTACAAACCTTTTAAGCAAGACAAATCGACAGACAGGATGGGAAGTTATCAGTGTGGGTCGCAATCTATTTTTGTTAACGAGATTTTTAGTCCAAACCAATTTTTACCAATTTTAGTAGCATTTTTTAAAAGTTTTTATTTTTTACATAAACTAATACACATTGGATGATTGAAATTAATTTCAAGTCCCTATCTTCTATTGTTCACGAGATATCGAGAACCGAACATCAATTTTTACGAAATTTGCGAGCTATTTTTTGTAGATTTTATTTTTGTATGAAAAAACTGACTGTTGGAACTTATAAAAAATTTACGGAATGTCGAAAACAATAGTTTCTGTGAGTAAGCCTAGTTTGAAGCCAATATTTTTAATTTTTGAAAAGATATTTGAGTCGAAAGTAAATTTGTACTAAGTTTTAGTATTGTTTTTTTTAGGTTTTTATTTTTTGTAAGAAAACTGTCAATTCGATTTTTCTCAAAATTTTACTGAAAGTTGAAAATAGTATTTTTTATCACAAAAAATTAGTCTAACGCCATAATCTCAAATTTGGAAAAAATATTTGAGCCGAAAATCAATTTTTACCAATTTTTTTAAATTTTATTATTTTTTGTAAAAAAACTGTCAATTCGATGTTTCTCAAAATTTTACAGAATGTTAAAAACAATATTTTAAAAAATAAAAATAATTTCAAGCCAATATCTTAAATTTTTGAAAAGATAATTGAGTCGAAAATCAATTTTTACCAAATTTTAGTAATGTTTTTTAAGGTTTTAAATTTTTATTAAAAAAAAACTGTCAATTCGATTTTTCTCAAAATTGTACCAGATGTCGAAAACGTTATTCTTTATTGCACAAAAATATTTTGGAAATAAAATCATATTTTGTTGGTAAAATTTGCGAGATTACAAATATTTGTTTTCAGTTTTTTTGATTTATAAAAAAAACCGTAATTTGGAATTGTTTCAAAATATATATATATTTGGTATCACGTTACAATATATAATATAAAATTTAATTCAAGTCTCTAGCGTCAATGGTTCATGAGATATTTAGGTTTAACCAAAATTTTCACCTTTTTTTTAAACTGCTATGGTAAAAAAAAAACCACCCACGCAATTTTTTTGAGAGTCCTTTCTACATCTTTCTGCCTAATTATCTGTATAACAAAATTTATTTGAAGTCGATATCTCTTCTGGTTCTTGAGCTATGGACAACGAAAAAAACGTCGCGAACGTACAGACGTACGGACGTACGAACGTACATACATACATACGCACGCACAGACATATTCCTAAAAATCTTTTATTTCGACTCAAGGGACCTTGAAACGTCAAAAAATGTCAAAATTTTCAATTCGACAAATCAGGCCCATTACAATAACTTCCTATGGGAAGTTAAAAAGTAGCACTTTGTTTTAATGTTATTTTCCACCTTTTTCTCTTAAACGTCCCAATATTTGGAAGGACTCGTTTGCTATTTTTGTTTGCTTAAGTATTATAAAGCCTGTAGTCTTGTCCATTTCGCTTTATAGAGAGTCTAGCGAAGAGTTAATGTCACTTGAAAAATAAATCAGTCTTAAAATTTTAAGAGTTTTCTCGATGTGACTTCGGTAAAAAATTAAAATTGACATATTTTTAAGAACAAAATAAGGCGTTATGACATATACCGCAAACCATAAACTCCCAAATAAAAACACCAAAAAGGTCTAAAAATAATGTTATTAATTTAGTTTGTTTAAAATTTGGGCTCATGTCGCACACTTTGAGAATTATAAAATTCATTTAAAATAGTATGACAATTTAGTTTAGAAACGCAAACAGAAAATTGTATGACACGCAAAGTGTCATGATGTCCAAACCTTGTAAGGTCCAAAACAAAATTAGGCTTTACGAGATTATGTTCTCATTTTAGACTATATGAAATAGGTCCGTTCGCGTACCTTCCTAAAACAGTCCAATTTTACGAAAAATTACGAAATTTAACCAAATCCTGTTCGAGTACTCAAAAATTTCGTAGTTTTTCGTAAAAGAGAGCGCTCACGAGAGAGTAAAATATTTCCCCAACCTACGAATTTTAGCCCAAGAAATTTCTTTGGGCTGATTTGTGAAAATTGTCAAATTTGATAGAAATTCAAATAAATTAAATAAATTGCTCGCTTTTGCTGTCACCTATAAAATTAAAAATTCTTTTCGCAAAGAACAGCAACAACATTGCAATTTAATCAAGTTTTTTCATTAAAAAAAAAGCAATGGACCAGCATGATGTTGCTTGTTGTCCATTTACAAAAAAATAAATAAATTCTAAACACGAAATGAAACGATGATGTTTCAAAATTTATATTTTTTTTTTGACAGTCAAATTGTGGGAAAAATTTGTTGTTTTCCCGTTCGCTTACTTTCTTGTAGTTTTGTCTTTTTGTGAAAGAATTTTACCCCCACTCTTTAAAATATCTCTTTTTACGAATTTTAGTGCAAAGAGTACGCGAACGGACCTAATTAGACCATTTTTTTTTTTGTATTCCCTTATCGTTTTGTGTTTTATAATTTTTGGCTTTTCAGATCTAACGTCACGAAATAGTAAGTATTTTATTCCTATGATTATGGTGTTGATACATTTTATTTGTTAATTATTATAAATGCTGTGCCTCAGGGCTCTGTTTTGTTTCCGACACTCTTTCCTATTTTTATTAATGATCTTCTCTCTGCAACTTCTCATTTAATTACATAATTGTTTCAGCTATTCATATTCGTTACCAGATTCACATTCCCCCTCTTCGGATGTGAAACTGCAACGACGCACGTTCGACTTAAACAAAACCATGTGGAATTTAATGGTTGGAAAGCCCAATGCTGTCTTGTATCGTTAAATTGAGATAGAGAGACACCACTTCCCAATATCTATGAGTACCACTTGCTTTAACGAATAATGCTCTAGTGAAATAGCCAATTGCTTTCCTCCCCTTACACAATCCACCGTAATACTCGCGCTTCTGGGAATGCCCATCAGTTAATTCTTGAGCCCAACCTCGGCCGTACTGTGAAGTAGAGAGATTCCTTTTGTAACCGTACAACACGAATGTGGAATACCTTGGCTCGCTCTATCTTTCCCTATCAGTGTAATGTTAAAAAATTTCAAATTCATGTACACCCTCACCTAATTTGTAACCAATCACTCTTTATCAAATTCTCTCACTATGTCTTTGGCATATTAAAGGTTTCAAATTCTACAAAATTTGTTTCCTTCATTTCTTAACCCATAACTTTAAACCTACCATTTTTGGTGAATAGTTTTAAATTTAGTATTATTATAGTTAAAGTGGTTTTGGAAAGGTGTCACTTGAATGAAAATCAAATATTTCACTCTAATCTGTGACATTTTAAATGAATTGAAACATCTGATATAGTTCCCTCATTATAACCCTCATCATTTGTCTTTCGCATCAGCCTACACCCTTTCAAAAATGTTAGTCGCATTTTGATCTCGAAGGAGCAACCGTATTTTGATAAGATTTCCAGACTAATCATGAAAACGTCAAACTCAAAATAATGTAAAACTTATCACAATAATTCAAATCAAATTTTGTATTAAGAAGAAGAAGAAAGAAAATCACTTACATGCTTAACATTCAATCGATTTTTGTTGCAAAAAAACTATTTTAAAAAAATCCTTCCCTTTAATTCTTTGTTCATCTGTGTAGCCTCTAACCCAAAATACGAGTAGTTTGAATTTGACACAACCTGAAATTAATAATAACCGCAGCAGAAATAGCAATCAAATCCGGTACCGGTGTTGCGAGATTTTCGGGGCGATTTTAATTGAATATCAAAGTTCAAGTTTGAATATTTCGACAATGGCAATTTTATCTTCCTACCATCCAAACCGCGCACATACATACATATATCCAAAGAGAAGTCGTACAAAAACAAGGCCTTCAGGGAATTTTGCTGAATTGCTGTGGGTAAATTATGGGTAGGTAAAGGGTGTCTGTACATAGATCTGTACATCTTCTGATTCTGAGTATTGGATTTCAATTTAAAATCAGTTTCACTTGTTTTTGGGTTTGGCAGGGTTTATTTTAAGCGCCATCATCATCACACAAAAGGGAAAATACGAGTATAAGCAACACGCCGCCACCGACGCCGCCGCCGCCGCTGTTGCCGCCAACATGCCACCGCTCCACACCCTCTTCCTTTGAACTTTAGTTTTCATTTAAATTTCAAATTTTATTTGATGTTTCTAAAAATAAATGAATTGAAATGTATAATGAAGAAAAAAAACATCATTGTAATGAAACGTTGTAATGTATTTTTGTACATTGTAATTCTGTACCTCAAACTTGGCATATTTAAGAAAATTATAATATGAAGACATATTAAGTGTGATTTATGGTTGAAAACTGGTTCAGGTTGAATATATATATGTACATATATGTATATATGTACATATGTACATGTGCTGTCTTGAAAATTGATTTTTTTTGTTTAGTCTTTTTTTGTGTATATTTGAAGTTCAGACAATTATAACAGAAAATCAACCCTCTCTTAAAATGTGCTCGTGTCAAAATGGTTACACGCGCCTTCGTTTGGTTTGTTCCTTTATTTGTCTTCCTTTTTGCAAATGTCAAATGTCGGCCACATGCCAACAGCTCCTAACTGTCTGTTTTACAGAAAAAGAGGTATATCCTGGAATGATAATAACAATGAATGAAAAAAGTAAACTACCCACTCATCTTACTACTTGTACAATTTAGAATATCTGTATTTATGTATATACGAGTTAAAAAAAAGGATTCGTCTCTATTGAAGAAACACACATTTCATGAGAATGAGTAAACACGAATACACAGTTTATTTAATGCCCTAATATGATTATTCTTTTTCTAACTTGGATAAAAGGTTTAAAAAAAATGAATATCCGGTCTGGTTTTAGTTTACCTTGCTTCAAAAGGATTACATTTTTACAGGCTACAAAAATAATTGGTTTGAAAAAGGAAGGATTTTGAAGAAAAAACAAGGAACTTTTTAGAAAGTTCTTATTCAGAATAAAAGAAAGGTAAGGATGAAACTCATACTGATTGATAACTCCACATACCATACCTTGCCTTTGAAAATGTACACCTGATATTATTTTGAAATAAATAAAAAAGCTTCGAAAAGCATAGAATCTAAAATTGAAGTTTAAACTGTTTTCTATGTAAAAAAAAGTATTTTCGAGACATTAAACCAATAACTGCATGTAAACATTTTAGTAATTGTTAACAACAATATTATTAATAAAATAAATTAAGTCTAGTGTCAATATTTTTTTTTCACCAAATGTTTTAGTCGGAAAAAAATTTTACCAATTTTTGTTTTACCAGATATCAAAAACGTCACTCTTTAAAATCTTATTTTTGTTAATTTTTTTGAATTATTAAAATACAAATTTGTTAGTCCAAAATTCTCAATAACGACACGATATATTTTTATGAAATTTTCTCTAAAATTTTGTTTTTTAAATTGTTTTTTTTTTTTTTTTCAATATAAAAACTATATATTTGTAATGATCCAAATAAATAAATAATTATTTTCAAGAAATAATAAACCGATTTAAATATATTTTTTTGTTGTATTGTTGGAACAATATTTGATGATTTTTCTTAAAAAAAGCGTCAATTCAAGTTCAAATGTAAACTCTAAAAGACTGTATGCCAAAAATTAACAATTCTATACACACAAAAAATTATTATTAACTATTTTTTGTAGATTTTATTTTTTTTTTATAAAAAAAAACCGACTGTTGGATTTTAATAAAAAACAAAAGAGGCTGGGATGCGACCCACACTGATAACTTCCCATCCCGTCTGTCGATTTGTCCTGCTTAAAAGTTTGTCTATATGTATCAATTTTTACCAAATTTGCGTACTATTTTTTGTAGATTTTATTAATATCGAAAATAATATTTTCTGGGAAATAAGATAAGTTTGAAGCCAATATTTTTAATTTTTGAAAAGCTATTTGAGTCGAAAGTAAATTTTTACCAAGTTTTGTTAATTTTTTTTTAGGTTTTTAATTTTTTGTAAAAAAATGTCAATTCGATTTTTTCAAAATTTTACTGAATTTTGAAAACAATATATTTTGAAAGATAAAAGTAGTTTAAAGCCAATATCGCAAAGTTTTGAAAAGATATTTGTGTCGAAAGTCAATTTTTACCAATTTTTATTAATTTTTTTTTTAGGTTTTTATTTTTTTTTTAAACTGTCAATTCGATTTTTCTCAAAATTTTTCCAAATGTTGAAAATAATATTTTTTATAAGATAAAATAAGTTTTAAGCCATAATCTCAAGTTTGTGAAAAAATATTTGATTCCAAATTCAATTTTTACCAACTTTGAGTAATGTTTTTTTAGGTTTTTATTTATTATAAAAAAACTGTCAATTAGATTTTTTTCAAAATTTTATCAGATGACAAAAACATTATTCTTCGTTGCACAAAATTGTTTTGGAGATGAAATCATATTTTAGTTGTAAAATTTTCGAGGTGACAATTTTTTTTTTCAGTTTTTTCGATTTATAAAAAAAACTGTTAATTGGATTTTTTTCCAAAAATGTACTTGTTTTGTATCACGTTACAATATATAATATAAAGTTAAATTCAAGTCTCTAGCGTTAGTGGTTCATGAGATATTTAGGGTTAACCAAAATTTTCACCTTTTTTTAAACTGCTATGGTAAAAAAACCACCCACGTAATTTTCTTGAGAGCCCTTTCTGCATCTTTCTGCCTTATTATCTGTATAACAAAATTTATTTGAAGTCGATATCTCATCTGGTTTTTGAGCTTTGGACGACGAAAAAAACTTCGCGAACGTACGGACGTACAGACATTTTTTCTAAAAATCTTTTATTTCGACTCTAGGGGCCTTGAAACGTCGAGAAATGTCAACATTTTCAATTTGAGAAATCGGACCCATTACAATAGCTTCCTATGGGAAGTTAAAAATGAAGGTGCTCTCTTGGGAAATTAAATAGCAATTATATAATCACATTCGAATGTGATTTATTTGAAGATACAATGATTTTGGTTGTATATTTTTAACTTTTAAAATTTTAAATTCAATTCCACGCGGTTTAAAAGAACTTGGGTTGTTGCAGAACACAACATGACGAATTCTGCGAATGTGATTCTGGCCTGTACCCAAACTTGTATTTTCGGGACATCCCAATTTTAGTCGAAAAATCATCTTTAGCGATGAGGCCCATTTTTGGATGACTGGTTGCGTAAATAATAGAATTCTAGAATTTGAGACGACAACAATCTAGGCGAGGTTCACGAAGTGCCAATTCATCTAAATAAAGTCACTGTTTGGTATGGATTTTGGGCTGGAGGTGTCATCGGTTCGTACTTCTTCGAAAATTATGCTTGCTAGGTCATCACCGTCAACACCGATCCCTATATAGGTTGATGATCACCAACTTCTTGTGGTCTAAATTGGATGATAGACACCAAAGACATTATGATTTGGATATAAGCCACTTAGCTCAAGACACAATCGATATTCGAAGTGAATTGGCTCTTAGTGGCCATTCGTGTGATTTGACATCTTTAGACTATTTCTGGTAGGGCTTTCTTAGGTCGTAGGTCTCTGCGAACAAACTGGAAACCACCTCGGCTTTCAAAGACAACATAATCGATGAGATCGGTCAAAATCAGTCTGAAGTGTAAGCCGTGATTCTGATTCGGGCTTTTAGTTTAGCTAAAACAAAATTATTAAGTTTATAAAAACAGCAATCATTTAATTATGGCAATATGTGTTAAACAATTGATTCAAATGTTCTAAGGGCTTTTAGTTTGGCTAAAACAAAAAAAAGGATACATAGATCTTAAAGAATTTGCAATTTCAAATGCGGTTTGGGCTTTTAGTTAGGCGAAAACGAAAAAAAAAAAAAAGAAAGATATCTCAAGGAATTTAATGATTATCAATTTTTCAAATGCGATTTAGGCTTTTAGTTTAGCTAAAACAAAATTGTAATAGAATTATTACTCTAGTATATATTGATGTACATGTTTCTATATGAAACTGCATCTAACAAAAACTGAATGAGTAGACGCCAACCGTTATCTCCATTCAGAACACCTAGACATTCTTCAAGTGACAGAAAACTCTTGTTAAAATAAAGCCGACGAATTTCCTGCAAGATTGGGCACAATGCAACAAAGTGGAAAATGTTTTCAACTTGATTAAGGTTGCACAAAGTGCAATTTGGGTTTTTACCAGTTCTGTGCGGTCTGTGATTAAGCTCTAACATCTCCGTGCGTGCTTTAAATATGATGCTCATTTCCATTACAGTAAATTTATCTCTAAAGTAATTAGAAGACCCGAGTCTGAGGTTAAGTTTACTGTAAATTGATCTCGACACAGACTCCCTCGCCCTATCTAGATAGCTTTGGAATAAGTGATCATCAATGGTAGATATACAGTCGTAGAGAGCGCTTCTCCACGTATCTAAACTATCAACAGATAGAGACAGAGGAAAGTTGTGTGCCGAGGCCAAATCATACCAGTCTTTAAATGGTGTACACTGGCATCTAAAACACACTGATAGGACCCTCTTTTGCAAATTGTTGGCCGACCTTTGCATTACCCTCAATATATAATCAGCGTTTGCTTTTAAATTCATAATAAATATTGGAGCAAGTCCCGACTCAATATGTATAGCATAATTGGGCGTGTTAGTTGGGATACGCTTGAAAAAATATCTTTGGACAGCTTCGATATCTTCTATTTGCTTGTACCAATAGACTTGGTTGCCATAACACAAACAGCTTTTGATAGTTGCTTCAAACACTTTGAACTTAGACGTAGGATCAACAAGTTTGTTATTAAAAAAGTTTGACCACATACAATTTATTGCAGTTTTTGCAACTCTCACCTTATCTTTTATGTGAACACCAAAATTCAGGTTATGAGTTAATGTGTAGCCTAAATATTTAAATTCTTTCACCACTTCTAAGTTGGAACCATTGAGGGTCCAGTTGCGGTCGGTTCTAATGCTACGATGTTGGGACCTAAAGACCATAATCTTCGACTTTGAGGTCTTTATTTGGAGATCCCATAGATCACAAAATTGTTTTAATTTGTTTATTTGAAGCTGAAGTGTGACTGCATTATCAGTTAAGATCACCAAGTCATCGGCGTAGAGCAAAACTTTAATATATAAATCACCAAAAGTAACACCACCAGGGATATAGTCTTCAATATCATTTATAAATAGTGAAAAGATAAGCGGGCTTAAAATTCAGCCTTGAGGCACACCTGTATTACAACTAAACGGGTTCGATTTGCTACTACCATTTGAAACTACTACTATTATTATATATATATAATATATATTATTTATATATTTGAACATCTTTCTCACAGTTTTTGTTTTGACTCAAAACAGAATACAAAATTATTAGTTTTTATTACTTTTTTATCATCTTAACATTGTCGATTGTTACTTTAAGCTAGAAAAATCATAATTTTATTTACCAAAAAAATATTGTTGGAAAAAACAAGCCAAGTTGCTGATCACTTTTTACGATTACCTTATTTTTCATTTCAAAAGAAAACTGAAACAAAAAATCCAAAAGTAAAAACTACAAAAAATCCCTCAAAAGTAAACACTTAAAAAAATAATCCAATCATGTTTTTACAAGATACCATCAAAACAAAACTTCAATTATTAAACACAAACATTTTGTTTCAAATTAGGAATATTTTAAACATAAGAAGCCAGTGGGTTAAATTTAAAAATTAATTTAGACACTTTACACTTACGTATAAAAACACACTTTTTCAGAAGAAAATAAACCTCAAGGCAATGAAACAAGTAAGACCTAAAAAGTATTAATCATAAATTGGCAAATCTGAAATTTAAATTTCTAAAAGTAATGGTTTTGCATTCTACACGAGTTTCGCGAAGAAAAACGATAATTCATCAAAATTTGTCTCCCTCAAATAAAAATATTCCATATCATATTCATCTAAAACCTTAAGTAAATCATGATCTGATTTAATTAGCAGAATAACATTCAATCCTAATTATGTTATGTGTATTCAACTGAAGAGTACCTAGATATAAATTAACTTTTCTCACATTTTTCTTTTCAGAATTTAACTCGCCTCGCAGTCCAAATATGTACACAGAAATCCGTAAGTACCTACATATCTACTAAAAGAAGAAACCTTAAGTCTTAATTTTCTATAGAACAATTCTATACTCTATATAATAGATATATTTACCACTAATGGTTATGTCTGGTCAAGCCATTAAATTATATCCAAAATCAAATTATACGAGTTTATTAAGAGAATAGACAACGACGCACTTATTTTTGTTGCTGTGCATCGCATAAAACTTTTGTTTTCTTATTTCTTTTTTTTTGTATTTTATTTAGATGTTAAGCTCCATTAAAAAATTACTTTTTCACACACAAAAACTACAAATACCCTATGGGAGCTATTATTGTAAGTACAGTACACAGACAGAGTGAGGTCCAGTTATGTATATGTTTTTCTTTTTACTTGTGCATCAGCACTATATAAGCCAGACATTGCACTCCAGGGAGTCAATCCTATAAAAGGACATTTTACGATCCAAAAACTACGAAACGATGCTGACGCTATACGGTGCGGTGGTGGATGCTGGAGCCTGGAGCTGGTGTTGAATCGTTCACCTCCTTGTCCATTGTTGACGATGGTTTCTCTCTCTCTTATTATTATTATCCTTGCTGGTATCAGCAAAATATCCAACCATTCCTCCTCCTTTCAACAGAGAAAAAAGCAATACAATCCTTCTTCATCTTTTACTTGTTGAATGGACGCAAAAAGGCGTGTTGTATATACCTACCTACAACGACGCCTTCCTACACAAAAGTACCAATGACTATAAAATATACACTACACAATACAATACACACCTCCCAAAACATACTCTATTCGTGCTATATTGAATAAACTTTATTGTGCACAATCAGGACGAGTACAGATTTTTGAGGAGGCGAAGAAAATTGTGTTTTGTATCCTTTTTATAGAGAGTGAGAAAGACAGACACTTTCATCATCATCATCATCAAGGACGACTAAAACGGTGGATGACTTTGTTTTTAGCTTAATAAATTTATTTTCAGTGCAAAATTTTCAAACAAAAGTGAAAAATATAGAAAGTACGAGTATCAGCCGCACACAATACACAAAGAAAGTTACACCAACAAAAAAGAAAACATTTCACCGCACTTTTAAAGTAGGTGCTGTACTGCGACATTGGTGAATTTATTGCTGCCGTCAGGACTCTTACCACAGGGCGTTTATTTCTTCTTTTTGCTTTGCTTAAGTCTTGCACTTTTTTATCTTTGAAATTATCCGCGAATCTTTGTATTTACCTACCTTAAATGAGCTCAACCTAACGTTGTCGGTCGGTCGGTCGGTGTGGTGGTATAGAGAAGGTGGTCTTTTCTTTTCATTTAAGTGAAGACCATTTTATTTTCTTCAGCTATTGAGTTAAGAATTATTTTATAGAGTACTTAGGGGCAGACGAGTTTATCTTCTTTTAGCATACTAAATTAAGGCGCAAATATATGTGCATAGCTTTATTTTTATATAAATTCCTTTAAAGAAGTAAAAGAAGAAGGGGATTTAATTTAAAAGTATTTTGGCTTGGTATAATGTTCCGTGAAAAAATGCATTCTGCAACAAATATTTAACTTTTAGTTCTTACAAAGGGTGAACGAAAATATCAATGAGAGTTTTATTTTAATTATTATGTTTCAGCAGACGTCAAAGTTTTAATCAAATGAAAATTTAGCTGTCAATCTATTTGATAATTTTTGCTACTTTGTCATCAAAAATTCAACGTTTGTGAGAATTGTGAAAAATACTAACTTAAAATGAATTTAGACTTGAGTTGATGCATCAACATGATATCAGTGCTCAGGCAAAATAATTCGAATGTACAAAATAATAGTGAACATAAAATATTGTTTTTCACAATTGAAATGATGAAATTATTATCGAAATTCTGTATGATACTGTTATCAAAATGCTGTATTTCAAAACACTGTAAACTTAAAATACTGTATACCAAACTACGGTATGAACAAAATACTTCATTTGATTATACTGGATTTCCAAATTTCGTATCACAAAATACTATATTCCTAACAAGTGTGTTTTTGATACTTCTGTTTTTTAACAATATTTAATCTATGTTTTTTTTTTTTTAATCAGAACAAATGCTGTATCAGAATTTTATAAAAAGGTATATTAAAGATTACAAATATTATTCAACATTAAATGTGTATAAAACGGACTGTAAAATCATAGGAAAAATAGAACACGGCACTTTAGAGTCGGGAAAAGTGTTTAAAAAAAACCCGACTATTGATTATGTTTATTAATAAGGTTTCTCTGTACAATCAGTTTCTCTGTACAATTAGTTTCTTTATAGTATTTATTTCCTCTGTACGGTATATTTATATATTGTAAACTATCATCCGAGGCCGGCCTGTACGGAACGAGAGTTAAAAGGCAACTAACTCAACAAATTAAAAGGCAACTAACTCAACAAAGTAAAAAGAGACTGGGATGCGACCCACACTGATAACTTCCCATCCCGTCTGTCGACTTGTCTTGCTTAAAAGTTTGTCTATATATATCAATTTTTACCAAATTTGCGTACTATTTTTTGTAGATTTTATTTTTTTATAAAAAAAACGGACTGTTAAATTTTTATATCGAATTATATATGAATATCGAAAACAATATTTTCTGTGAAATAAAATATGTTTGAAGCCAATATTTGTAATTTTTGAAAAGCTATTTGAGTCGAAAGTAAATTTTTACCAAGTTTTAGTATTATTTTTTTAGGTTTTTATTTTTTGTAAAAAAAACTGTCAATTCGATTTTTCTCAAAATTTTATCGAATGTTGAAAACAATATTTCTTATAAGTTAAAATTAGTTAGAAGCAATTATCTCAAATTTTTGAAAAGATATTTGAGTCGAAAATCAATTTTTACCAACTTTTGTTAAATTTTTTTAGGTTTTCAATTTTTTGTACAAAAGCTGTCAATTCGTTTTTTTCAAAATTTTACTGAATGTTGACAACAATATTTTTTGAAAGAGTAAAGTAGTTTGAAGCCAATATCTCAAAAGTTTTGAAAAGATATTTGAGTCGAAAATCAATTTTTACCACCTTTTATAATTTTTTTTTAGGTTTTTATTTTTTGTAAAAAAAAACTGTCAATTCTATTTTTCAAAAAATGTTTCCTTATGTCGAAAACAATATTTTTTATAAGTTAAAATTAGTTAGAAGCCATTATCTCCAAGTTTTGAAAAGATATTTGAGTCGAAAATCAATTTTTAACAACTTTTATTAATTTTTTTTAGGTTTTTATTTTTTTTTTTAAACTGTCAAATTGATTTTTCTGAACATTTTTCAGAATGTTGAAAATAATATTTCTATTAAAATAAAAAAAGTTTTAAGCCTTAATCTCACGGTTTTGAAAAGATATGTATTTGCCTCGAAATTCAATTTTTACCAACTATGAGTAAATTTTTTTTAGAATTTTATTTTTTATAAAAAAAACTGTCAATTAGATTTTTCTTAAAATTTTATCAGATGCCAAAAACATTATTCTTCGTTGCACAAAATTGTTTTGGAGATGAAATCATATTTTGGTCGTAAAATTTTTCGACTCTAGGGACCTTGAAACGTCGAGAAATGTCAAAATTTTCAATTTGACAAATCGGACCCATTACAATAACTTCCTATGGGAAGTTAAAATTAAGTGAACTTATTTTTCCAAGCTGCACTCGCATACAATAACAAGAATAAATATATAACTTTACTAATACAAAAGAATAAGACAATTGACTTGAATGTGTTTAGCGCGTTCGATACAAAGTGCATGAAACAAACTTTATAGACATTTTAAAAAACGCTATCTAAAAGAAAAAGTCAAAATATTCATATGTTCTTGAAAAAACGCACCTAAAACTTGAGTACTAACAACTTCTTGGAACATAAGAAAATCATCTTTATTTAAAGAATATTATTCATTCACCTTACTGTCTTAACATTTTTTCTTAAAGTTTTCTTAAAAATATTCGTTTTAAAAAAATCTTTTCTTCAGAATTTTGTATACAGTATCATCTTGAATATTTTACGAATAATTTTATGACAAGAAATTGTTTTTTTTTTTTTTTTTTAATATATTAAGGTAAAATTTTCATAAAAAAAAAACAATTTACAGTTTTTTTTACAAAAAAAAAAATAAATCCGAAAACTAATAAAAATTATTAACTTCCCATAGGAAGTTATAGTAATCGGTCCGATTTGACGAATTGAAAATTTTGACATTTCTCGACGTTTCAAGGTCAATAGAGACTAAATAAAAGATTTTTAGAGAGATGTCTGTGCGTTCGCGAAGGTTTTTTCGCCGTCCATAGCTCAAAAACCAGTTAAGAAATCGACTTCAAACAAATTTTGTAACACAATAATAATGCCAAAAGATGCAGCAAAGACTCTAAGAAAATGAGTGGGTGTTTTTTTTACCATAGTAATTAAAAAAAGGTGCAAATTTCGATTAACCCAAAATATATCAAGAACCAATAACACTAGCAACTTGAATTAAATTTTATATTACATATTGTAACATGATACCAAACGAGTATATTTTTGGAAAAAAATCCAACTAACGGTTTTTTATAAATCAAAAAAACTTTTATGAACAAAACATGATTTTATCTCCAAAATAATTTTGTGCAACGAAGAATAACGTTTTTAACATCTGGCAAAATTTTGAGAAAAATTGAATGGACAGTTTTTCTTATAAAATATAAAAACCTAAAAAAACATTACTCAAAGTTGGTAAACATTTATTATCGACTCAAATATCTTCAAAAATTTGTTTATATAGTTTTCAATATTTGGACAAATTTCGAGAAAAATCGAATTGACAGTTGTTTTTACAAAAAATAAAAACCTAAAAAAAATGAATAAAAGTTGGTACCTAAAAATTGATTTTCGACTGAAATTCTTTTCAAAAATTGAAAATATTGACTTTAAACTAATTTTATCTTATAAGAAATATTGTTTTCAATATTCGATACAATTTGGAGAAAAATTGAATTGACATTTAAAAAAAAAAAAAACATAAAAAAAATTACTAAAACTTCGTAAAAATTGATTTTCGACTCGAATATCTTTTCAAAAATTAAAAATATTGGCTTCGAACTTATTTTATCTCACATAAAATATTGTTTTCGACATTCAGGAAGTTTTTTTCATAAAAATACAACAGTCCGTTTTTTTATAAAAAAAAATAAAATCTACAAGAAATAGTACGCAAATTTGGTAAAAATTGATGTTCGGTTGTCGATATCTCGTGAATAATAAAAGATATTGACCTCAAATTGACTTCCTTCATCCATCCAATTTGTATTTGTTATTATAAGAAATACACATTTTTTAGAAGTGCTACTAAAATTGGTAAAAATTGTTTCCACTAAAAATGTCTCTACAAAAATAGATTTCGAAATTATACTATTTCATTATATGCAAAATAGATATTATTGGTAATTTTTAATTTTTAAGAATAATTCAACTGTAAACTTTTTTTTACAAAACACGAAAACCTACAAACTTTTAAGCAAGACAAATCGAGAGACGGAGTGGGAAGTTATCAGGGTGGATAGCATCCCATCCTCTTTTTTTTACAAAAAGTTAAATCTTTTAATAAAACTATAAGTTAAATATTTTGAAAACAAAGAAATGTGTTGATGTCGTTCCAAATAATTTTATTTTATACAAAATATTAAAATTTACTAAATTTTGTATAAACACCTCATGAATATTTTTTTTAATAAAAACCAACACCTTGGTTCATTTAACGTCCTAAATATCTTGACCGAAAACAACTCAAACATATGTTTTTGGGTGCCATGAAATAAGGCCAAGTGAAATAATACCAACTTTAAAAAATTGGCCTTATTGCACATTACAAAAGTAAAATAAAGCCAATTTTCAGCAGTTGGTCATATTGCACTTTGACAAAGTGAAATAAGGCCAAATTATTTTGAGAAATAAGTCAACTTTATTTTGCAGTAAAGTATGTGCCTATATAAGTTAAGTATATATGCAAACCCTCTGTTTGGGCACAATATAGGGTTTGGGGTAGGTGCGAGTTGAGTGTAGGCAAATTTTCTTTGTAGAGTGAAATAAATCCGATCTGGCTTTTTTTACTTTGTTGGATTGTAACAAGTACCCGTGGCATGATGTTTAGTGCGTTGGACTGTCATTCCAGAGGTCTTGGGTTCAATCCCTGCATATGCCATCTAAAGTTTTTTTCACGGGTCCTGCCTCTTGCGAGGAATTGACAAATTCTCCAAAAGTAATTCTCGTAATGAAAAGTGCGTTCTCAAATTAGGCGTTCGGATTCGGCTTAAAATTGTAGGTCGCACACAGGAATGGTTGAGAGCTGTAAGTCACTAGGCCCTAGTTCTCAACGGACTGTTGCGCCACGTAATTTATTTTATTTTATTTGAGTTTAATATGGACAACTTTTGGAAATTGGCTTTGTTATTCTTTACAAAAGTGAAATAAGGCGAACTCTTGAAATTTGGTCTTATTTCACTTGGCTTTATTTCACAGCGCTCTATTTTTAATGGTATACTTTTTGATGAAGTCCTTTTAATGACAATTTGGCATTTAATAAAATATCATTTGCATAAGAGCATTAATTAGAAGTTATTATCCAGCTTTTTTCAGTTAGATTTTGACATATTATGTACATGCAAAGTTATAAGATTGTGCTGATGAACGAACTGAAGCCTGACGATAACACATATTGTGACGCTGGAATTATTAAATAAATACCTTGATTTTGACCAAAAATTCGTTTTCTCGGATGAGGGATGGTTTGGTAGGGTTTATAACATGGTGGTATTATTGATCCTTATTTCTCTAGAAGAAAGTAATACTTAAGGACATGAATGTCAGGTGCAACGCAGTTTTAACAGACGTTATCTAACCGAAGTTGGAAATATTCAAAGTTTCCTAGTTGTGGTTCCAATGAATCCAAACGGGCATTGTGATAACTATTTTTAGTCTCACTCTTGGAGGATTTAGAGACATTGACAACAAAAAAAACTTAAGTCTTTAACCCTGGAAAGTCTTCAACCAACAATAATTTTCATTTTTTTAATTATCAATCCTTATCATTTTAAATCAATTTGTTCGCTGCTCAATGAAAGTTCGAGTAGTAGTCATTTACTCTAAGAAGCCTAATCATGATAGTGTTTAGCTGTTCTTTCAAAACTAGAAGGAGTCTGAGCTATGCATCAAATTTGTATTCTTCAAAGTAGGTAGGTGGTTTGAAAGCAAGCAACGTGTTAGAAAAAATTTCCTAAGCTCAAGAAATTTGCAACAATAAGCTTAGACCCAGTTGAAATATTATGATTTGGACAACCCCTCTACCCCTCAAAAACCCTTTTAATGGACTCATTTTTATATCTGTATTCCATAACTCTAATATCAAACTTTTTAAATGAGAAACCAAAAAGTTAATGAAATCAATGATAAGCTTTTGGAATTCAAACCGTTTCATACACCAATACGAGTATTATTTAAAATTTAACATGGAACTGCAGTTTCCTTAATTAGTGAATTTCGGCGAACGTCTGCGCTACACTATTATTCGCACATCCCAAAATTTAGAATATTGCCCATAAATAGAATTCCCTTATTTGCTGTTGGTACCCATGTTTATATTAGTGTATGAATTAAATTACGATACCCACATGTGCCTTTTGTATTAAAGCATAAAACAAGCTCGATGAAGAGATTATCATTGTTTACACACAAATATACAACACCATCATTTTATGGACTCAATATATAAAACACAACTAAAACCAAAATATAATAGAAAACACGATGCTGAAAGCCTGATTATTATTAAACTTAATTTTCTCAACCTGCTTAGCAGACCGCATGGCATCATGGCATGGCATTGCATGGCAATATAGCATCATGTTGTTTTGTTTTTTCATCATCAGGCCATACAATAATTTTGGCTTTTTGCCAACAGCCAGCCAGCTAGCTAGGTAGCCTTGGTTTCGAATAGAGTGGAGAGGGGGTGGATAATTTTATTAAATTGCACACAATGTGGAATAATTGAAATGATTAAGGAGCTTTGTCGCTCTGATCTTAATGGCGGATTTAGATGCGGGTAATATTGTTTGAGTAGTTCTATGTGTTCTATATATTTATATCTGCCTATAGCCTTTCTCTATACCTGCTCCTGTTCCAGTATATAGCATTGTGCATCCTCATCGTTCGTCGTCGTCGGCGTGCGCTGCCGTAAGCCACAACTGAATTAAATGACAAGCTGGATTAGGTATAATATGCTGGTGAATTTAATTTAGTATGTAAAGTTGTTGCATTTTGAATAAAGTTTGAAACTACCATAAATTCATAACCTATACACAATTATATGGTCAGGAAACCTTATAAAAAGGGTTTTTCAATAAGATGTTTCATTTGGAACAATTCGCTATTTAGGTATTTTTCACTTTTGAAGCTGTAATTTATTTAACATAAGTCAAGTAAAAACTACGCTATTAATAAAAACTTAAATTAAAACTTAAATTCATCAATTTTTGCAGGAATAATTTCCTGGTGGCTGTAAGTCTAGAATAAGTGATCACAATTGACCACCGAGATGTTGTGATTTAACACCTTCAAACATTTTTCTTTAAAACTACGTGAACGATGCTGATATCATAATTAGTCATGGAAATTTCATAAAAAGGAATAGAGGCTGCAACCATAGTCTTTACGGTCATTGGCCGATATCGTTTTTAACTTCCCATAGGAAGTTATAGTAATGGGTCCGATTTGTCAAATTGAAAATTTTGACATTTCTCGACGTTTCAAGGTCCCTAGCGTCGAAATGAAAGATTTTTAGAAAGATGTCTGTGCGTGCGTGTGTACGTACGTTCGTACGTCCGTATGTCCGTACGTCCGTACGTTCGCGACGTTTTTTTCGTCGTCCATAGCTCAAGAACCAGAAGAGATATCGACTTCAAATAAATTTTGTTATACAGATAATAAGGCAGAAAGATGCAGAAAGGGCTCTCAACAAAATTGCGTGGGTGTTTTTTTTACCATAGCAGTTTAAAAAAAAAGTGACAATTTTGGTTAACCCTAAATATCTCATAAACCAATGACGCTAGAGACTTGAATTAAATTTTATATTATATATTATAACGTTATACAAAACGATTATATTTTTGGAAAACAATCCAATTAACGGTTTTTTTATAAATCAAAAAAAATGAAAACAAAACTTGTCACCTCGAAAATTTTACGACTAAAATATGATTTCATCTCCAAAACAATTTTTTACAACGAAGGATAATGCTTTTGACATCTGATAAAATTTTGAGAAAAATCTAATTGACAGTTTTTTTATAAAAAATAAAAACCCAAAAAAATCATTACTCAAAGTTGGCAAAAATTGAATTTCGACTCAAAACTTCAAACTTATTTTATCTTATAAGAAATATTGTTTTCAACATTCTGAAAAATGTTGAGAAAAATCGAATTGACAGTTTTTTTACAAAAAATAAAAACAAAAAAAAAAAATGTTTTAAAAGTTGGTAAAAATTGATTTTCGACTCTTTTCAAAACTTCGAGATATTGGCTTTAAACTACTTTAATCTTTCAAAAAATATTTTTGTCAACATTCAGTAAAATTTTGAAAAAAATCGAATTGACATTTTTTTTACAAAAAAATAAAAACCGAAAAAAAATTTAACAAAAATTGTTAAAAATTGATTTTCGACTCAAATATCTTTTCAAAACTTTGAGATATTGGCTTTGAACTACTTTAATCTTTCAAAAAAATATTGTTGTCAACATTCAGTAAAATTTTGAAAAAAATCGAATTGATAGTTTTTGTACAAAAAATTAAAAACCTAAAAAAAAATAAACAATAGTTGTAAAACATTGATTTTTGACTCAAATATCTTTTCGAAACTTTGAGATAATGGCTTCTAACTAATTTTAACTTATAAGAAATATTGTTTCCAACAATAGAAAAAAAATTGAGAAAAATCGAATTGACAGTTTAAAAAAAAAAAAAAACAATACTAAAACTTGTAAAAATTTAATTTCGACTCAAATAGCTTTTCAAAAATTACAAATATTGGCTTCAAACTTATTTTATTTCACAGAAAATATTGTTTTCGATATTCAGTAATTTTTTTATAAAAATCCAACAGTCCGTTTTTTCATACAAAAAATAAAATCTACAAAAAATAGTACGCAAATTTGGTATAAATTGATACATATAGACAAACTTTTAAGCAAGACAAATCGACAGACGGGATGAGAAGTTATCAGTGTGGGTCGCATTCCAGCCTCTTTTTTTTTTGGATAGATAGATAGATAGATAGATAGATATATTAAATTCTTTATTTCGATAATAAAATTACATTAATTTAAAGATAAGAATATGAGGACATGGCGTTGTTGCCGTCTGCCTGATAGACATTTCATTTAAAAATAGTTTAACATTATGAAAGTTTTTTTTTATTTTGATTTGTTTTTAGTATTAGAAAATAAAAACTGTATTTTTTAGTGGTTTTTCTTAACAATTTTCAAATATAATAGATGAATAATTTATTAACTTGAATATTTATAAAAAAGAAGATAAATAAAACAATTTTGAATGATTTTGTAATCTTTAAAGATATGTATACAATTTTGACATGATTTGAAACACAAAAAATATAAGTGTAAATAGCTCTATTTTTTTTTATTTTTTTTCGTTTTTTACATTCTCAGTGATTCGAGACTTAAAACATCAATTTTGCCGTAAATTGAAACACAAAATCTTTAAAATAAACTTTCCCGTTTTTAAAAACAATTTTAGTAGATGAAAACAATTTCAATTTTGCTGTGATTTGAAACACAAAAAATATTAAATTCTTAATCGCCATAACTGGATACATGACCGCTCAAAAGCTACTTCTATAAGCTAAAGCATGTTTGCAAAATTTAAACAGCCCGTTAAGAATGTCAGAAAGTTGGTCCATAGACAAAAAACTCACTTGGAAATATAGCCGTCGTATTTC
Organism: Eupeodes latifasciatus; assembly: GCA_920104205.1. Taxonomy (NCBI): domain Eukaryota; kingdom Metazoa; phylum Arthropoda; class Insecta; order Diptera; family Syrphidae; genus Eupeodes; species Eupeodes latifasciatus. The sequence continues at coordinate 161,846,400 of OV049926.1, forward strand.
TTGTAATATTGGACAAACTGCTATGAAATGATTTATATCCTCCACATCTCTTCTATTGCAGAGAGTGCAAATTTGTGAGAGGTCCGATCTATGGAGGACAAAGTTGAGATTAAGGATCTCGACTCTAGCTTTTAAAATGGTGCCGATAGCTTCCGGAGTCATTTCTTTACAAAAATAGTTTGAAGTTGATGACAATTGATGGTTTAAGCGCTTGTATATGTTTCTGCTTGCCGATGAGGATGCATACTTTGCAGGTGTTCTAAATAAAGTTTTTTATCAATTTTAGCTATCAAAATCGCGAACATATTTTGCTATTCCTCTACATTATTTTCCCTTAAGGAGAGTACTAAACTCGTATATCAACTCCTGCAGCAAGCGCGTTCCATTCTCTGAAGGGAGATGCATTTGTACGAAGCAGTCTTATCAAGATCGTCTTATGAAGCCAATTTTCTCCTTTCATAAACTTAGCTAAATATTCGGAATGCCGTTTCAGATTCTGAATATATATCGGTGTATGGCGTACGTAGGTGTAGCGTTAGGCAGTTTAAAAAGTCTTTTAAAAAAGTATCTTTGTAAAGTCTCAAATTCCTCTATTTGAGCGTATCCAAAGGCTTGGACACCGTAACATAAGCAAGTATTTATTGTTGCATTGAAGACTCTGTACTTTGATGAGAGGTCGATAATTTGGTTGCTAAAAAAATTGGGCCACATCAGGTTTAGGGCCAGTTTGGCCTCCCTGGTTTTCTCTTTTGCATGATTGCTCCAATTTAGGTTATAGGTCAGCAATACACCTAGATATTTAAACTCACTCACAATTTCAATACACTCGTTGTTGATGTTCCATGATTCTTCAGCACGTGCGTCGTGCATGCCGCCTAGATTCAAATATCATAACCTTGGTTTTTCTAGTATTGATCCGTAGGTAAGCCCCAAGTTTCGTAATATTCTTTAAGTCTATTGATTTGCAGTTGTAAAGAAAATGGGTTATCCGGCAAAAGTACCAGATCATCTGCATACAGTAAAACTTTAATCAAAGATTCGCCAAATATTACACCTCCCGGTAGGATTTTACAAACCGCATCAATATAAAGTGCAAACAAAATGGGACTCAGAATACATCCTTTTTTTGGGTATACGTCTCTCTTTACATGAAATATAAACCCAGTGATGACTAAAATATTATTGTTGAATATTGTTTTTTTTTTTTTAAGCACGAATTCATCCCTTGTGAAAGTATAAATGTCGCAAAAATTGTAGCAGGTTTTTTCTAAAAATTTGTCTCTACTACTGATCTGGCTATAATCTACAAAACCTATTATATACGTATAAAACTTGCGCATAACCCTCATAACAGTTTAACCCTAATAATCGCGCTTCACTTCAACTGTACTGTAAAGTAAAGAGATCTGTTCTTTAGCCGTACTACGCGAATGTGAAATGCCTCATCATGATGCTTACACCATGCCCCTGACTTTAAAGGTAAAAAACAAAACAAAAATTAAACTTCCAATTGGAAAACCCTGTTCTTCTACGAATCTATAAAGGTATGGTTCCTAGCTGTCAACAAATCATTTAACAACCCAACTTCATCCCTATCCTAATCTACCTAGATGCAAAATCAATTTAGGATTTTATTATATGATTTAATTATATGATCCATAGATAAGTTGGTGCTTTTTGCTAAACTCTAACATGTTCATATATAACCCAGGAGTTTATTTGGTTGTTAAAGTACTTAGAGCGAAATAAATTTATTTAAAATTTCTATTATCCTTAGAAAATTCAATTTTAACTTATACTCAATACCTTTCACATAGATAGAAGAACTTATTTGTTATAGTTGTAGGGAAAAATCCTCTGCCTTCAAATGGTTAAGTTTTCTTTTATTTTTCAATATGGCAAACAATGTTTAGAACAATGTAAATTCATAAATTTTGTACAAATTCTGAGATACACTATTAATTTTAAAAGTTCCTCACCCAATGACATTTTTGTGTAGCTTAGAGCTGTCAAATTTTTGACATGAATGAATACCCTTCATATTGTCAAAAGTTTTATAGAAATTGATTTTTGTCAGTCTTATACAAATTTGTCCCTTTTTTGTTGAAACTTGAAACTGGCATGTATCGTGAACATATCAACCCCCCCCCACCTTTTAAAAGATGCAGTTGATTCTAAAATGTAATTTTATTATTCCTTTTCATAGCTTTTGCTTTCTAGCGTTTGATCCCATAATCGTGTTATATATGTGTGTATTTACTTTTATGTGACTTGTTTTCTTAAATTTCTGATGATTTTACGGTGGAATTTATTTTTTAAATTACTCAAAATCCGCTCAACGCATTCCATACACGTTTACAGTAAATTCACCATTTAAATCCTTTTTGCATCACCCAACAACCAACCATTATACCCCACACCTTAAGTGCCTCGTGTCGTGAACGATGCGATGTGAAACCATTATTAATCAATGCCATTGGATTGTGTGTGTCCCTCTTTTTGCAACAACATCAACAATCCAGATCCTGGTGTTCCATATACATATACCTATAGAAAGACAATCTTCTGCCTTTTCAACCTATTTCCTACCATGATGGTATATCTTTGTACATATGTATAGATAAACCTCTACCCAACTTAATTCAAATTGAAATTAATTTCCATTACTTAATTGCTTTACGTTAAACAAATAAAAGCTGCAAGCATCTGCGTTGCATGAATAAATCAAGAGAATATATGTATATACAATGTTCTACAGACCTACACCTGATATGGTCTTGTTCCTGTTTTTCCCTGGAGTTCTTCTATTTGAACAACATGTTGTTGGAGACATTGCGCTGGTTGTTTCTGTTGTAATCCGTGTCGTTCTTGTCCAACCACATACTTAGGACTAAATTCCAAACAAAGTGTTTTCTGTTGCGAACAGAAAAAAAGGACACCATTGTTGTCCCTGTCCACCATTTCTTTTTTTAATTTAAAAAATTGCAAAATTTCATTATACATCATACAAAAAAAAGTCATACAAATTAGCGCCCAGCATAAATGAAACAGTCGATACGATCTTGAGTGAGGGACAAACGCACGACGGACGGACGTACAGCTATGTCGGAAACAAAATCAACGTCGCTCGTCGTTGTCGTCATCACTGAATAAATTATACTGCAGCAAGCCACAAGCGAATTTCCGTGAAGAGCAGTGAATTTTTACCACTAAATTGACACTTCAGAAAAACCCTCCGTCATCGCCGCCACCGCATTTAGTTCGTAATGCCCGGCACCATAACCACCAGCTCCCTACACTCGCCTCGCGAACCGAATAATGAGGTTACGCCTCCCCGATTCTGTGGTGTGCTAATTGTTTTCCTACATTGTTAAAGCAAGCACGCAAGTAGCTTTATCCAGAAACCAATTATGAGCATGGCGGTCCTATAGTCTGGTTTGGTCACTGTTGCTATTTTGGTGGCAAAAACATAAATTTGTTATAATGTCTCTTAAATTCGGGAGGCCATATTTTTATTATAAATTTTTTATTTTAACTTTTTGTTCAAGAAGAATTTTAACGAAATTGTGTTTACTGTCATCAAAGCAATCATTAGTGCGTGTCATTTAAAACCACCTACATATGTATGTTTTTTATAAGAAAGACTTAAGACTCTGCCTTGTGATGATGTGCCAATTATTAGACACTTTTGGTAAGGGAATTTTAATTTAAGCAAATGGGATGTTAGACGAAAATATTCTACATCCAAACGACGTCCCATGAAATGTTGTTAAGCAAAAAATTATAAATTTATTTGATAAACGTAAAAAGTAAAGTTTTTCTCCCGGGCGCCATTTTTCAACTACTATTTGTTTAGAAGTAAAATGATTAGATTCAGAACATAGATCACTTTGATGCAGATAACATCAGGTATCATGTCAGTTAATGTAAAATGACGAACATAATTAAACAATGACAGATAAATCAATGTGACCCTAAAGCAAAAAAAGAGAGTTAATTAAAGAGTCTTCGAAAACAATATCAATATCATATTAGACACTTTTGGTAAGTGAATTTTAATTTAAGCAAATGGGATGTTAGAAGAAATATTCTACATCCAAATGACGTCCCATGAAATGTTGTTAAACAAAAAATTATAAATTTATTTGATAAACGTAAAAAGTAAAGTTTTTCTCCCGGGCGCCATTTTTGAACTACGATTTGTTAGAAGGAAAATGATTAGATTCAGAACATAGATCACTTTGATGCAGATAACATCAAGTATCATATCAGTTAATGTAAAATGACGTACATAATTAAACAATGACAGATAAATCAATGTGATCCTAAAGCAAAAAAAGGGAGTTAAGTAAAGAGTCTTCGAGAACAATATCAATATCATATTAGACACTTTTGGTAAGTGAATTTTAATTTAAGCAAATGGGATGTTAGAAGAAATATCCTACATCCAAATGACGTCCCATGAAATGTTGTTAAACAAAAAATTATAAATTTATTTGATAAACGTAAAAAGTAAAGTTTTTCTCCCGGGCGCCATTTTTGAACTACGATTTGCTTAGAAGTAAAATGATTAGATTCAGAACATAGATTACTTTGATGCAGATAACATCAGGTATTATGTCAGTTAATGTAAAATGACGAACATAATTAAACAATGACAGATAAATCAATGTGACCCTAAAGCAAAAAAAGAGAGTTAATTAAAGAGTCTTCGAAAACAATATCAATATCATATTAGACACTTTTGGTAAGTGAATTTTAATTTAAGCAAATGGGATGTTAGAAGAAATATTCTACATCCAAATGACGTCCCATGAAATGTTGTTAAACAAAAAATTATAAATTTATTTGATAAACGTAAAAAGTAAAGTTTTTCTCCCGGGCGCCATTTTTGAACTACGATTTGTTAGAAGGAAAATGATTAGATTCAGAACATAGATCACTTTGATGCAGATAACATCAAGTATCATGTCAGTTAATGTAAAATGACGTACATAATTAAACAATGACAGATAAATCAATGTGATCCTAAAGCAAAAAAAGGGAGTTAAGTAAAGAGTCTTCGAGAACAATATCAATATCATATTAGACACTTTTGGTAAGTGAATTTTAATTTAAGCAAATGGGATGTTAGAAGAAATATCCTACATCCAAATGACGTCCCATGAAATGTTGTTAAACAAAAAATTATAAATTTATTTGATAAACGTAAAAAGTAAAGTTTTTCTCCCGGGCGCCATTTTTGAACTACGATTTGCTTAGAAGAAAAATGATTAGATTCAGAACATAGATCACTTTGATGCAGATAACATCAGGTATCATGTCAGTTAATGTAAAATGACGTACATAATTAAACAATGACAGATAAATCAATGTGACCCTAAAGCAAAAAAAGAGAGTTAAGTAAAGAGTATTCGAGGACAGTATCAATATCATATTAGACACTTTTGGTAAGGGAATTTTAATTTAAGCAAATGGGATGTTAGAAAAAATATTCTACATTCAAATGAATGCCCATGAAATGTTGTTAAACAAAAAATTATAAATTTATTTGATAAACGTAAAAAGTAAAGTTTTTCTCCCGGGCGCCATTTTTGAACTACGATTTGTTAGAAGGAAAATGATTAGATTCAGAACATAGATTACTTTGATGCAGACAACATCAGGTATCATGTCAGTTAATGTAAAATGACGTACATAATTAAACAATGACAGATAAATCAATGTGACCCTAAAGCAAAAAAAGAGAGTTAAGTAAAGAGTCTTCGAGAACAATATCAATATCATATTAGACACTTTTGGTAAGTGAATTTTAATTTTAGCAAATGGGATGTTAGAAGAAATATTCTACATCCAAATGACGTCCCATGAAATGTTGTTAAACAAAAAATTATAAATTTACTTGATAAACGTAAAAAGTAAAGTTTTTCTCCCGGGCGCCATTTTTCAACTATTATTTGTTTAGAAGTAAAATTATTAGATTCAGAACATAGATCACTTTGATGCAGATAACATCAGGTATCATGTCAGTTAATGTAAAATGACGTACATAATTAAACAATGACAGATAAATCAATGTGACCCTAAAGCAAAAAAAGAGAGTTAATTAAAGAGTCTTCGAGAACAATATCAATATCATATTAGACACTTTTGGTAAGTGAATTTTAATTTAAGCAAATGGGATGTTAGAAGAAATATTCTACATCCAAATGACGTCCCATGAAATGTTGTTAAACAAAAAATTATAAATTTATTTGATAAACGTAAAAAGTAAAGTTTTTCTCCCGGGCGCCATTTTTCAACTACTATTTGTTTAGAAGTAAAATTATTAGATTCAGAACATAGATCACTTTGATGCAGATAACATCAGGTATCATGTCAGTTAATGTAAAATGACGTACATAATTAAACAATGACAGATAAATCAATGTGACCCTAAAGCAAAAAAAGAGAGTTAAGTAAAGAGTCTTCGAGAACAATATCAATATCATATTAGACACTTTTGGTAAGTGAATTTTAATTTTAGCAAATGGGATGTTAGAAGAAATATTCTACATCCAAATGACGTCCCATGAAATGTTGTTAAACAAAAAATTATAAATTTACTTGATAAACGTAAAAAGTAAAGTTTTTCTCCCGGGCGCCATTTTTCAACTACTATTTGTTTAGAAGTAAAATTATTAGATTCAGAACATAGATCACTTTGATGCAGATAACATCAGGTATCATGTCAGTTAATGTAAAATGACGTACATAATTAAACAATGACAGATAAATCAATGTGACCCTAAAGCAAAAAAAGAGAGTTAATTAAAGAGTCTTCGAGAACAATATCAATATCATATTAGACACTTTTGGTAAGTGAATTTTAATTTAAGCAAATGGGATGTTAGAAGAAATATTCTACATCCAAATGACGTCCCATGAAATGTTGTTAAACAAAAAATTATAAATTTATTTGATAAACGTAAAAAGTAAAGTTTTTCTCCCGGGCGCCATTTTTGAACTACGATTTGCTTAGAAGTAAAATGATTAGATTCAGAACATAGATTACTTTGATGCAGATAACATCAGGTATTATGTCATTTAATGTAAAATGAAGTACATAAATAACAAAATGACAGATAAGTCAAAATATCCCTAAAGCAAAAAGAGTCAAGAATTAAGTAAAGAGTTTTCGAAGACAATATCCATGGATTAAGCCAGATCTACAACTTATGTTATAAAAAATCATTTGCAAGTTTATAGAAATTTTAAGAATTAAATATCATGCCAGAGGCCTTGGGTTCGATCTAAAGTTTTTTTTCACGGGTACTGCCTCTTGCGAGGAACTGACAAAATCTCCAAGAGTAATTCTTGTCATGAAAAGTGCTTTCTCAAATTAGCCGTTCGGATTCGGCTTAAAACTGTAGGTCCCCTCCATTCCTGATAATATTACTCGCACACAGGAATGGTTGACAGTTGTAAGTCACTAGGCCCTAGTGACTAGTGACAGTCAACGGACTGTTGCGCCACCTAATTTATTTATTTAAGGATTAAATATAAAACATTTATAATTAAGTTTAAGTTTAAGTTTTTTTTAATGTCTCGTTCAAGATTTTCCCAAAACTAATGTTTAACGTATGTGATTTGACTTTTATGGTTGTCCAAAAAAACAACAGTCCCTATTTTGTATGTTCGTGTAGTAAATTTAGTTTACATTTAATATTCACATACAAATTTATTTCCATGAAAAATCAATAGTTGTATAGGTAAATTTTGTGAGCCCTAATGGTCAAAGACAAATTTTGCATACCAAATTAAAACTCACCAAAAAAACAAGTCACTCATCAAAATGGCAATGAGCCTTTGCAAAATAGAAGACAATAACAACAACAAAAATCCAGATTACTTATGGTCTCTATTGTTTGTGGTCGTTTGGAGCTTCATTGGTTCTTATTTTTTGCAAAAACAAAAAACGAACCAAACAAACAAACAAAATACACACTATATAAAAATGCAAGGCACGTTTTCCGTGATACATGTCAATAAAGTCTGAAATACTCTGACAAAAACAACGTCAACAACCAACCAAAGTTGAATAACTTTTGTCATGTTTTTTGGTCTTATTTCGAAAACATTACGATGAAAGACCGATGACGATACGATGCGAGCGATGGGACGATGACTCCTACATAAAGGCCGATAGCAATAATATTTTCTTTGTATCATCATCTTTTCAGTTAGGTATTTCGATATAAAAAAAAGAAACAGTAAAAATAAAATATTTAAATGAGATATTAAAGTTGTTGACTTTTTTACATTTGAATAGATAATAAAAATGAAATAATTTCATGATGAGAACGGAGCAAGGAGCTTTTTAGAATTCTCAATTGTTGGTTTTTGGTCAGTCCTTGGGAAACTGTATTTTTTTTTTTCTAATTAATTTCATATTTTTTAATGATCTGTAAATAATGAAACGGAAAAGTATTGATTAATTTACGAATATCAGTGAACTTACAACTATTGTGAATCATACGAAATTTTAATTTTATGTTAATTTTGAATAACTTAATGAGAAATAAGTATTTGTGCTGCGAATTTACTTTGAGCTGATTAGGAGGAGCTTAATTCTGAAAATAATTAAAAATTGAGTTAATTCGACAGCAGGTTTTCAAAACAGTTTGGTAAAACATCTACATATGTAATTTGACTGACCGCCAGCGCTTGACATCGCGGATCTCTTTCTGAATATCAATTTTCTTCTAAAGGGAATAAGATTTCAGATTTATTTTTGTCTGTCACTTTATGTTAGATTGTGAAACTGACAGCTGTCAATTATGCATTTTAAGGCATAGTGACGTGAAAATTCGGATCTTCTAAATTTCCTTCCAGTCAACGAAGAAATCCACTATTGTTATAAATAATTAGAAAAACAATATTCTGTGAATATTGTTATTTTGAAAGGCCCGAGCGAAAAAGTCTATTCTTCTTATATGATTTTTATTTGACAATCCGGAATAACTCTCCAATCTAGTTTTCTACAATTTTGTTTGGATCTGATGATTTTTGAATTTCTGTCTTTAATGTTAACCACAGTCCTTTGAGAACTAGGGCCTAGTGACTCTCAACCATTCCTGTGTTCGAGTACTGTTATCAGGAATGGAGGGGACCTACAGTCTTAAGCCGAATCCGAACGGCTAATTTGAGAAAACACTTATCATGACAAGACTTACTCTTGGAGAATTTGTCAATTCCTCGCAAGAGGCAGTATCTGTGAAAAAAACTTTAGATGATTTAGGCAGGGATCGAACCCAAGACCTCTGGCATGACAATCCAACGCACTAACCATGATACCAATGGTACTACATAAAAGTTATTTACCTCTCAAAAAACACCTTTAATAAGGAGTTTAACATTTGAGAAAAAGGGGCCGAACCATTGAATCAATCGTATGCGTTGCGGCAACGGATCTTTTACATTGACGTACGAAACGGATTGGGTGATCCAATACGCGATACGTTGCATTATTTTGAGAGCTTACTTACTTCAAATTACTAGGTCTTATCAATTTCTGGTACCTACCCAATGTGTACTGAGGAATTTCAGAACTTTTACTAGAACTGATAAAAGCTTTATTTTGTATATAGGTTGCGTTTGCTAGTTTTGAAAAAAAAAAGTGAAAAACTGTCAGAATAAAACTGTCAAAACGTAGAAAATAATAGGTCCGTTCGCGTACTTTCTGCACTAAAATTCGTAAAAAGAAATATTTTAAAGAGTGGGGGTAAAATTCTCTCACCAAAAAAAAACTACAAAAAAGTAAGCGAACGGGAAAACAACAATTTTTTTACACAACATTACTGTCTTATTGCTGTTCTTTGAAAATTTGTTTTTAAATTTTATAACTGACAGCAAAAGCGAGCAATTTATTTTAATTTCTATCAAATTTGAAACTTTCACAAATCAGCCCAAAGAAATGTCTTGGGCTAAAATTCGTAGGTTGGGGAAATATTTTACTCTCTCGTGAGCGCTCTCATTTACGAAAAACTACGAAATTTTTGAGTACGCGAACAGGATTTGGTTAAATTTGGTATTTTTTTAGTTAAATTTGACTGTTTTAGGGGGGTACGCGAACGGACCTAATGAGAAATCCACTTTCGTATTTTTTTTACAAAAATTTCAGTTATCGCCTTTATTTGATTGTTTTAATTTTGTTCAATTATGTTTAATTTTAATTCTACAGATAAAACCTTCTCATTTCTAAATTTTAAAACACTTTGTTCGATTTAAAACCACCGTTGTATAAAAGCAATCATAATATGTATGTAATAAGTAAACTTTTAGCGTTAATTATCTTTTCATATACTCGTACTTATACCTTTTATTCACCCATTATTCATAAAAAACGCATACACACTTTTAAAACAAAGTCGATTTTAAGTTCATTGATAAAACACCTTAGACTTGTGGCAACTAAACTAGAATGAACAAACCTCATCAGAAGAAGTTCAGAGCACAGCAATGCACCATGTTATCGAACATTCCCATTATTGACAATTAATGACCTGCTGTAGGGAAAAGTTAAAAGTTCAGTTACTTTTTACGTTGCGTCCGGTAAATAGTTAATCAATTGTGTCAGTTGTGTACATTGCTGCAAAGCATGCGACGGATGGGTCACCCCTCAAAAATATATGAGTTCTTCTAATTTCAGATGCAGAAGAAGCAAATTGGTCTTCTTTTAAAATTCAGAACTCTCATTTTTCCCAAGTACCTAAATACTTTCAGAAATGCTCAGAAAGTTCCGAATAAAAAGATATTGCCATTGAATAACTCCATTATACTGTGTTGCTGACAGCTGTCAATTTCATAACAGAATTTGCTCCAAAGTGAAACTATAGATGTCTTACCTTTCAAATACACTAATTTTTCCAAATACATATATGTAGAATATAAAGTCTCATACCGTGCGTCTATACTTATAATACCTAAATGTCATGGTTTTCATGGAAGAATAGGCACCCTTCATTTTAACCATTTTCACGGTTAGATTTAGGTATGAAATTCTAGAAATACCAATTTTTCAATTACAAAAAAAAAACAGTATTTCAAAACATCTCAAGTAAATAATCGTTTTCCCCTATAACAATAAAACCAACCTAAATTATAATCATTGTAGTAGAAGAAATTATTTCAATTCTTTGATTTTATCAGAAGAATAGAAAATCGTTTAGCTTTTATTCTTGTTGAACATTAGAACTTCAAATTAATATTTCACTTAACCATTTCTGTAGTATAGCTAAGCTATGTGACATTCTCAAAAGCAAATTTAACGAAAGAACCTATCTAAATAAATATAAATCAACAAAAACGAAACCATTTGTCACTATAAAGCTAAAATCCCTTTTGCTTCCCTTCATAAAAACGAATCAAAAGAAGAAAAAAAAAGGAAATTCCATCATGCTCCACCTAACCAATATCAAATTGAAGTCCGCAAAAAGATTCCTTTTCTCGTATTATACACATATTTTTTTTTTTTTTTGATATCCAAAAATAGCTTTTCAAATAAACCAGGAGAAGAAGCAGCAGCTCCAATATGGCTACCACCAGCTAGAAACAGCCAGTCCCTTGTTGTGGAGACGGAGAAAGCCCATCGATCTTTTATCAACTTAAGCGTTCGCTACTTTATTTGTAATGATTTGCTTATTTATCCACTCAGAAAGGCCATTCATATACTAGGTACTCAGAGTCAGTCAGTCAGTCAGTCATTCATTCAGGCTTCAGGCTTTAGGCAATGGCAGTATGATGATGGTGAGTTGTTCGGTTCGGTTTGGTTTGGGTCCATTGAAAGGCTCTTATGCGAATCTCCTTCCAGAGGAATAAACTTCAACAACTTACACCAAAGAGGCTTTTCATCAAACTTAATTGCTTCCGCATATATTCACGAATCGTTTTGTTATACAGCGTTACTCCACTCTCTTTCTCTGGCTTGGTTTGGCTTGGCTTGGCATGGCTTGACTTTGGTGCTTATTGTTGCTCTAAACTATTTCAAGTACTTGAAAGCGAGATACCCTGTACCTATACCAATACCAGTACCAATACCCACGTCCGGGTTGGTTGGACTTATATCTAGTGCAGTGGCAGTCAGTTCATAAAGTTTTGCTTATTGCAATAACAGCTTAAGTACTATACGTAACTTTTTGAAACTAATGATGATGAGGAACATCATTTTCACGACGCCAACGACGATGACGTAGACCAACTCCGAAAGACTCGACGATATGATGGCCTGTTCGGTAAGTTAACTCAGCTCAGATTATCTAGAGAATTGCTATACGGATTTTCCTTCTGCTTCAGTGATGGTCGACTTCTCGTATCTCGTCTACTTTGTCCACAAAAATGAAAAAGATGTTCAAATTAAGTTTTTCAACAAAAAGTCCTGTTTTCCTCCTTCCATCGTTATCGCCTGGTTAAATAATGTCCCCTCTATTTCTCTATTGTGCGTCGTTGTCACCGTCGTCGTAGCTCTGTGACGTAATCGGTGAAGTTTAAAAGACACACTGTTGCTTCTTTGCGTATTATTATAACAATGTTATTGTTTTATTATTACGATCTACCATCTACCAGCTACCAGCAGTAAGTTAAGGTACTATGTGTAATAAAAGTTTCAGTTCGTCGGATTAATTTGCCAGAATTTATGTGTTCATGGATTGTTGGGCTGAATCTGAATCACACTGCGAATCATGCAAAGGTATACCTTATGTTGTTTTGGCTATGAATCTGATGGCAATGGGATGCTTCTGTTTTCAGTCTCTGTTTCTATCAAGAGAAGAATAATATTCAATTCATGTCGATTTTGTACATAGAAACCTTTATAGCAATATTTTAAGCTTTGAAACTGGTAGATTTATTTCCATCAACAACCTTGGGCGGGTATATACTTACTTACTATGGTAAGGTAGCTATAATGATTTCTCTGCATCTCTTTCAATTTGAAAATACGATTACCTATACGAGTAGTCGAGTCGTATATGTAGGCGAATAATAAAATTTTGCAAAAAGCTAAAGCTGAAGCTATAAATTTTAATTTGAACATATGGGAACGTTTTGGTATTTCCATGATGTTGTTGTTTATGTTTCCTCTTTTGTTATAACAACATACCAAAAAATGAGGGCGTATTATGTGTATTTTGTTGCACATTTAATATTATATACCTACAACATTTAAGTAGATACCTACATTATTTTATGAGCTTTAACTGTCTGACACATTTGATGAACCTTACAATGGTGGAAAAGCTTCACAAATTTGGTAAATGTGATTAATTTTATAGAATTGACAATTGAATTTTAGTTTGGACACAGTTGCTAAATATACCATTTATTTGTCAATTTTTGTTTGTATTTATATTCTTTTGTTTTAGTGAAATTTGCTCCAGTTCAAATGACAAAATCAGAGCAACACGATACATGGCGTTTGACAGTGGTGACTTTCTCAAAGCGAATAGTTTTGACGTTTATCTGTCAGATTCAGATAAGATAAGGAATTTCATTTGCAGTCAACTGCATTCGGGGCGGCTTTCCATTACGGCAGCACGAATTTCCTTCTGATTTTTTTTGTACAGTTAGGTAGGGGTCCCAATAGAACATGTTTTAATTATTAAGGCGAGGAAACACCTTTAAATCATAGAAAAAAAATATTTTCTTTTTCGGACTTAACCCTACTTTTTTTGTATTTCATTTTTTGAGCCTAAAAAAAGTTTTTTTTTTTAATTGATAGCACGGCGCGGCGTACTAACAGCTAACAGCTAACTAACAGCTAGGTATGTAAGGGGCGGCATGCTGCCCCCCTGCAACCCCCCTGCTTATGATCACTATAGGATTTGGGGTGGGTGCGAGTTTGGGTATATGCAAAGTACTTTTTGCATTTGAGCACTAAAATCAAAGAAATCCCCAACAAAAAAAGCAAGTATGGCAACACTGAACAAAAAACAGGGAAGAAATGTCAAAATCAACCATTTTGCCTGTTTTGTATGTGAAAAAGTGAACTTTGAAAATTAATTTAAAATAGAAATAAATGTTTCCTCGCACTAAAATTGCTATAGTTATTTTATTTGCACATATCTATCAAATAAAAAAAAACGGGTGTCGAAATTCGTGCTGCGGTAATGGAAAGTAGAGCCCAGCTCACACAAGCTTCAAATCTATATTTGTAAAAAAAAATAATAATTAAATAAATAAAATACAAATAATGTGAGCAGCTGGTATGTTGACACAAGTACTCTTGACTTGTCATTGAATGCAAGGGAGATTTTTCTGGAATAAAGGGGCCAACCCATAGAATCCGTCGCGGCTCGATTAATTACGCACATTATTATAAGGAGCGGGACATAGCGTTGCCGTTGGGCTTCACGAAAGTGTAACACATTTTTTTAAAAAACGTAACAAAAGCGAAAAAAATGTAACAAATTGAAAAAAATGATTTAAATCAAAGAATGCTCTTGAACTCAATTTTTTATTTTTAATAGGAACATAAGTTTTCTTCATCACAGTTTTTAAATTCAGTACAAAACTATAAATTAAATAATAAGTTAATAAATTATTATACATAAGTAAGAAACTTTAATACTTTGAGGAATGGATATCTAACCATGTTTATATGCTGGATCGAGAGATCGAGTTTGAATTTGAAGTAAAAGATAGCAAGATTTCGACTAAACTGTAACTGAACGAGTTCGATCGAGTCGAATGAAGGTGATTTCAACTCAATTTAAACCGTAGGTGTACAAATAGGTGGAATTGTTGTTTAAGCGCACTTCACACTGATTAAAAAAATCATAAAGTAAATTTTTAAAGAAAAAAAAAGTTTGAAGAAAAAAGTGTAACAAAAAGAAAAAAAAGTAACATAGTAACAAATACAAACAAATTAAGAAAAGTGTAACACTTTTGTTACACTTGTAACATTGTGGCAACGCTGGCATAAGCAACTCATTTACTGGATGCAACGCAGAATCTTGCTGAACTTTGAACTTATCTCTCCAGCAGTTCCGTTGACAACAGTTGTCAATAATAGGCATGTTCGATAATTTGGTGCATCGCTGTGCTCCGAACTCCTTCTGATGAGGTTTGTTCACTTTAATTTAGTCGCAGTTCAAGGTATGAATATATTTATGCACTCAAAAATCGACTTTCTCGTAAAATTGTGCATGTATTTTTATATGGATAACGTGTATTGAGCTTGAATAGACGGTGTATGTATACAAAAAAACATAGTTTGAGCTATAAGTTTACTTATTTCTTATAAATACATACTATTATTGCTTTTATACGAAAGTTATGTTTAATCTTTGTTGTTTTTGTGACCTTTAAAAGTTTCATCTGTAACTTAAAATCATCAATTGATCTTGCTTATTATTTTCCTCCCTTTTGCAAGTTATTTTGACAGTTTTATGACACCAGTTCTGATAGATTTTCACTTTTTTTTTAAGTCTAGTAAACACAAACAAACAAAGTTAAGCTTTTATTCCTCAGTACACACTGAGCTCAAAAAATTAAACAGACCTTGTCATTTGTCAAATTTTAAAATTAACATGAATTAAGCTGAATCCCCATACATTTTCAACAATAAATGAGTGTGTCCCGATTGATCTAAGAGAAAAGCAGACTTTAAGCGGGTTTTTAACTTTTCATAAATTTTAAATTTAAATTTTACTTCGAAGTGCTACTTCTTAAAAAAAAATACATATAGTTTAATAAAGTAAATTTGTCAGAAAGTGTTATTTTCTACAATTTTTAATTGGATGGTTACAATTAAACCGATTTTTCCTCGGATTAAAATTGTTGCACGTGCTCTTGGCTGAAGACACTGCAATAGCTGTTGCCCACAGAAGCGTGGAATATTCAGTGTTCTTACCATCTTTCACTGTTCCGGTACATTAAAATGCGATAATGCATAACTTGACGGATTTTAAAGCCAAGAAAAAAACGACCCAGTACGAAAAAAAACTGGAAAAGCTTGCTGCTGCCCAGCTGCTCCTACATCTTGGCGAATCGCCCAGCTGTTCAAACACGACACATCCTGCTTCAGAGTCGATTGAAACGGGCTCACACGAAGAGCCCCATTCATCCGCAAATATAGTTCCATCAATTGATGTAGAAGCGCAAGAAATGACGACTGGTTGGCAAGTGCCGCCAAAAAAACACACTACTCCGCTTGCTTCACCAAGTCATGAAATGGACTATACTGCGAGTGAAAATTCCTTTGCTCCGTTGGGTGTCAAGATTACACTAAAAAATCGCAAGAACACCAGCAACATCAATAACCAACTTCAACAACCAACCATCAACGATGACGCTCCTGACACCGAGGGAAATCACATTGATAACACAAACACAGCCAAAACAACTGACGCTTCGAACTCAGAGGACAAATTGTATTCGGGTAAGTACTGCCCACCAATCATTATGAAAAATGTAGACATTAGAAAACTTATTTCGGACTTTAAAGATAGTCCAATAAAATTTACTTACAAAATTGTGAACAGAGGTAGTAGCAGTAAACTTTATGTAGATAATTGCCAAGTGCATAGGGGGTTGATGCATATTCTCAGGAATACGGAAGACGCTGAAGCGTACTCTTTCACCCTAAGAGAAGACAAGACTACCAATGTCATCCTTAGAGGCCTCACGTCTGATTATCCTACTTCAGAAATTCTCAACGAATTAAAGGCAAAATTTAAAAATATTTCCGATGTTTCAGTCTTCGAAACCTTGAAATCCAAACAGGAAAAAATAAATTATAACCTGTTTTTAGTACGTCTTTCTCCGGGATCGAGCGCGAGTGAGTTAATTAAACTAAAATATCTGTTTCATACTAGAATTTACTGGGAAAAACCGAGAGGCAACAGAGGTGCCTTACAATGCAGAAGATGCCAGCAATTCGGCCACCTAGCCAAAAACTGTGCCTTCCCTTACAAGTGTGTCAAATGCACCAACCGACATGACCCGGGTCAATGCCCTGTTGTAAGGGAGCATGGGAGTAAGGCGGTTTGTGTTAACTGCGGCGACAATCACCCTGCCAACTTTAGAGGATGCAAGTTCTTCAAATCGTATGAAGCACGCAGAAAACAAATTTTATACGAAGCTAGCCTCAAAAGAGAGCAGTCAAAAAAAATCTCTCATGCAATCTCAACGGGTGCCTCTGTTGTCCCCGGAATTTCCTATTCTAGTCATTTTACTCCACAAAACCTCAATATTAATAAAGTGCCAACAACTCCTAGCTCTCCCGGGCCCAATAAGAACGGAAATATCATGAATAAATTTATTTTACTTTCCAACGAGCTGTTTGGTGTTGACCTGAGAACACTCATTGGTAAAATCAGCAATTTTATGTCAAACCTTGGAAACTTCCGTTGTCTAGAAGACAAACAAATGGCCTATTTTGAACTCCTCACCGAGTTAATCTCCTGCCCTTCCAAATGATGTTTTTAAAAGTGTTATCTTTCAACATTTCGTCCCTCGTTGCTCATTCTCGGAGAATAGAACTCTTGAAAATTCTCCAAGAAAACAATTGCTCTATTGCTCTAATACAAGAGACACACTTATCCAGTAAACACAAAGTTTTCTTGGATAATTACAATATATTACGAAACGATGTCAATCAGGGTGTGGCTTTGATTATCAAAACTAATATCAAATATGAGTGTGTGGAAAATGTTCCGTCGGAGTTTTCTGCTATATTCATCAGTATTAACTGCAACGTAAATAACACCTTAAAAAAAATTCTTCATGGTTCTGTGTATTATCCCTCCAACGTTCCCTCCCCTTTATTAACTTCTGAGTTAAACAATCTGGAGAGGCTCGCCAACCGTTTCGATGGGGCAGTTATAGGCGGCGATTTCAATGCCAGGAGTCCTGGCTGGGGTGACCGCTCGTCCAATCTCAACGGCAGAACTCTGGAGGCGTGGGTTCAGACTTCTCTCCCATCATTATCGAACTTCTGTGCTGATTCTCCGTCGTTCATTAGAAGTGCATCATTTCTGGATCACTTTTTGATCTCCAGTCACCTTGTCAACGATCTCGATCAGAATTTCACAATTACAACACTTCCGACGTTCACGGAACATTGCCCTCTCCTCCTTAGGCTTATCCTAGAGGAAGCAAACATCTGTTTGAAAGAACAACCTTCTTCTAGGTCGTTCAAAAACACAAATTGGCATACCTTCAGACTTAAGCTTGACCTTCGTCTGTGCAATTCCTTTCCTTCGGAGTTTTCCTGCCTCTCAAACGATGAGATTGATGAATTCATCAACATCTTCAATGATGCACTTACAACCACCCTAGTAGAATGTTCTACACCCTACAACGCTTCCTTTAAAAAATACCAAAATCTGCCCGTAGAGATTGAAAACCTTTACAAAACAAAACATCAATGGCAAAGACGACTGAAGAACATTTTCCACAACTCATACAATAGAACAAGCGTTCAATATAGAGAACTGTCCTCTCAAGTCTCCCTACTGAACAAAATAATCAAAGACAAAGTTAACATCTGGCTCAACAAGTCTCTAAGTACTCGACTTTCGAAAATAACTCCGGGACCTTGGGCTTTTAAAGAAGCTTTTAAACTGGTTGGAAATAAAAAAAAGAATTTCTGCAACAAGGTTAACATAGGCGATCAAACACTATGCAGTGAATTGAACATTTTATCGGCCTTTGAGGATCATTTCAAGAAGGTTTATGAAGAAGTCATTCCGGTCTTTGACAACCCTGTCACACAAGAGTCTTTAGCAACTGCTAACTCTATTTTGCAAAATATTCCCCAACATATCTTCCTCTTTGGTTTGAGCAACTCCTCTCTAAATCCAACAGCTGACCACATCTTCACTAATGCAGAAATTGTTAAAAACATTATAAAGCAGATGAAACCCAAAAAGTCCACTGGCCCGGACAATATTTCGAATTTCGCGCTGAAGAAACTGTCTGATAAAGGTATAAACTTCCTAACTATTATTTTTAATAATTGCATCAATAACGGGTATTTCCCAAAATCTTGGAAAGTGGCTAGGATAATACCTATTCAAAAAAAACAAAATAATTTTGACATAAACAATTTTAGGCCGATTTCATTGCTTTCCAACACCGGCAAAATATTAGAAAGACTCATTCTAGACAATTTAAACTCTCCAACGGAGAATCCAATCGACCCAATCCCAGACTTCCAGTTTGGCTTCCGCAGGAAGCACTCCACCCTCCACGCACTGATCAAATTCCATAATGACATTACCCTTAATCTTAGGGAAAAAAAATGCACGGTTGCCTGTTCCCTCGACGTGGAAAAGGCATTCGACAGTGTGTGGAGGGCTGGACTCCTCGCCAAATTGTCATCCCTGAACATACCACCTCAAGTGTTAAATATTCTCAGCAACTTTCTGACCGACAGACTCTTTTATCTCCAAATTCAAGGGTCCCAGGGTAACCTTTACGAATGCAAAAGTGGCGTCCCTCAAGGATCCATCCTGGGTCCCCACCTCTACAACATATTCATCCATGACTTCCCACACCAATTCTCAGCACAAAATACTACCTCGACCGGTCTTTTATACGCCGACGATACAATTGCCTATGCTTGTCATGAATCTCCTTTAACTGCTTTGAGGATACTTGAGCAACACCTAAATGTCATTAACAACTTTTACAAAACATGGGGAATCAAGCTCAATATCCCAAAATCTGAAGTCATATGTATTCGAAACGCGAGCGGTAAAGGACCGGCCGGGGTAGTAAGTGAAAGCAAATCCCTCAAACTCAGACTTGACAATTGCGTCATCCAGGCTAAAAGCAGTCTGAAATATCTAGGCGTTAACTTTAATCACTTATTCAAATTTAACCATCATGCTAAAATCACGCTGGAGAAATCGCGGAAAGTCACTAATATGTTCATGCCCTTTTTCAAACATAGTGCGCTTAACAGCAGAACTAAGCTTCTTTTCTATAAAACACTCGTAAGACCGGTCATGACATACGCATTCCCTATCTGGTTTTCTATTTCCCCCTCGGTAGCCCAAACCTTGGAGAAATTAGAGAGGAAGATCCTCAGATTGTGCTCCGGGAAGAACTTTGAAAATCGGACTAAACGTTATTCCAACACCTATATCTATAACATCACCAAGGTCATTCCGCTATTGAGATATAACTTATCCCACATGGGAAAAACTATCTCGAGTCTCGAACTCTCGGAAAATGAATTGATAAAACATGTCATTGATTCTCAGGCTGGGGTATCTTGGGATGACACAAACTACTTGTCCCCCTTGGGAATTCGCTCGCTCTCTCTGGATTCCACAGCAATATCTCCTCCTATGTTCTATACTGAGGCCATTACTGGCCAAAATCGTGGCTAATCCTATGTTCACACAGAAATAAATAACTAACATGTTATGAATTAAAAGAAAAACACTTCTCTGTTCACTTGATTGTAAATACATCATAACAAATTCTCGAATTCAACATCAAAATGTCAACGTCAATTTTCATACTATTGGTGGGCAGTACTTGCCCGACTCGTATATATTTAAGCAAATTTCAAATTCATATGCCTAGTATTATCTTTAACATACGCCTTGTAAAAAACTTGTAATTCCCAATAATTCAAATTCAAAATTACTTATTTCTTTATTATGACTGTCAATTGTAGTATAAAGTATATTTTTATATCCGTCCTACTCATAATGTACGTTTCGCTTCGTATAACATTGTCAATCTTTCTTATATGTATAAACTCCTGACTACTCGAATTGAAAGTAACAAAAAATATATAGTAAAATTCAAAACTCTTTTAAATGTTATATTCATCTCACTTCATTATACTCATCTAAATGTTATTTACAATGAGATCAAATATAAAAAGAGTGGTCTCGCTCTTTAATAAAAAAAAAAAAGAAAAATACATGTCATGTTTCATAAATGCTATGAACAATGAAGTCAATAATAGAGCGTTCTCGCTCTCGTAAAAAGATACACAAAAAGAAAAATCAAAATGTATTTCACTGGCTTTTGTATTTAATTAATTTTAAGTTAGTATTAGTATTTCTGTATATATGTATATATGTATAAATGTAGTAGTAGTAGTAGTAATTTTTTATTGAGTTTTTTTTTGTTTTTTACACATTTGTTTTTCTTATAAATTATACATTATTTCACTAAACAATAATATTGCCGACTTAGAATTGGCCAGGCTACACAGGTTTTATTTATATTGTTTTTTATATTTGACAATTTAATAAGAGTTTAAAGAAATTTATTCTGCTGGGAAAATTTTATGTGTTCACTCAATGGGAACCACGCTTATTTTGAAGTATGTATAGGAGGAAAAATGGGATAGAGATAGAAAAGAGATAAAAATATAAATTATAAATTAGAACAGGCGAGGTAGATTCGATGAAGTCGAGTCTACTCCAACACAAACAGGTATGTGTGTACAAAGTGCCTATGTTTTTATTTTTGAAATTCAAGTAAAGTTTAAATGGTATAAGAATTTTTGTGAGTTGTTTCACTGCTCATACAATCATATTTACTTACATTTATAGATTGCGTTTATATTGCTGAGGGTTTATGAAATAAGAATACTTTAATAATTTACTTTCACAACTGATATACGTATGTATAAGGCACTGGAAGTCTTTTGTTTACTAGTTTAGATTTCTTATTAGTAATAATTTATGTCTAAGCTAACTTAAGATACTAAATCACAGCCCGCGTTTAGGCAATTATTAAAAATAGACCTTTCATAAGTCATATTTGGTAGGTACATGTTCTAAACTTATAGATATGTATGCTTAGCTAATGGTTTTGTACATATAATTGTTTTTATTTTTGATTTATACATATTTGTATTTACATTTTTGAATGTATTTTTCCTTAATTCTATGATTTGTAAATTACATATATCACTTAAGTAATTATTAGGAACTTGAATTGCAAATGATTCACATTTTGGAAGTTATAAAATAATGTATTTAATTTTTGATTATATCGTGATAATAAGTATTTTAGTCTCAGCTTTAATTCTGAATATGCAGTAATTAGTCAGTGTAAGTTCACTTTTTTTTTTTTTTTTCCATTAATTTCAATTACACATTTTTCTTGTTTTGTTTTACAGCTAATAAAGACATTAAGATGAAACCTCCTAGCCTCTATAATTGTTTGGTGATCTTTTTTTATAAAAAGGAGCAAGAAACAAGTTGTCCCCGTCAGGAAGCAGAAAACCCGGGCTAGAGCCCTCACTGAGGATGCTAATTGGCGATATATAATACCTGTCATAGTAGGAATAGTTAATATTATCTGCGAAGATACTCTGGAGGATGGGGTTGTCATGATGCTGCAATGCAGCGATTCTTCTCTTAGAGAGTAGAAATAAGTAATTCATTAGAGGGTCAATCCCTGACTCCTCGTATAACTTTTTATTGCTGTGCCACTTGCCTGATGGTCTTCGTCTTTTTGAGATACAGTTTCTTATTATTTTTCTTTCAAATCTTTGCAGTTCCATTGCAACACTGGGAGTTATATAAAACCACAGCAGGTAACCATAAGAAATAAGAGGGCGAATTAACGTTTTGTACATCAGTAGTTTCGTTTTTTTTTCAACATCTCTTGAGTTGATAAGACATTTAAGTTTTGCAGCGGCAGCTTTGCTGTTGCGCAGGGCTAATCTAGCATGCGGATTTACTTTAAGTCTCTCATGGAGGCGTACTCCCAGGTATTTTATTGATTGTCTAAGGGGAATGTTATTCCCTTCTATAGACAACTTTAGGTATCGGCTTTCACGCACTGCCAGATGATGCCCCCTACCAGAGGCATTGCGAAAGCAAATAAGGTCACATTTCTTGAAATTGGGTTTAATTCCCCATTTTTTGTAATACGGAAGAACTTCGTTTAAGTGGTTTATTACATGACTCAGAGCCTCATGGGGCCTTTCATGAGAACTAAATAGCAATGTGTCGTCTGCATATAGAATTGCGTCAGACGGATTAATTTTGATAGGGAAATCATGTAAGTATATATTGAAAAGGAATGGGCCTAAAATAGAACCCTGAGGGACTCCAGCTAGCACAGGGATAGAACCTGAATTTGTATTTTCGAAATAAATTTGTGTACTGCGGTTAGATAGGAACGAGCGTATAATTTTAATGAATTTTGTGGGAAAATTGAGTTGGGTGAGTTTGTAGACGAGGCCCTCGTGCCAAACCGAATCAAACGCTTTATTTAAGTCAAGTGCGCAAGCGACTGTACATTTTTTAAGTCTTAGATTTTTAAGAATGTGATCCTGCAGAGACAGAAGTGCGTGTTCAGTCGAGTGTTTATGCTTAAAGCCGAACTGCTGGTTTTGAGTAAGTTGAGTGTCTTCAAAAAAGTTTTGAATTTTTAATAATATAACTTTTTCAAGTATTTTACCTATGTTGGAGAGCAACGAGATGGGGCGAAAGTTTTCTAGGCTGTTAGAATTGCCGTTTTTTTTTATCGGGATTAGTTTTGCGATTTTCCATGAAGTAGGAAAATAACAATTGTTTAAACAATTGTTAATTAAAGGAGTTAAGTGCTTTGCAATGGTTTTTTTTGCTTTGCGGAGGATAAAATTGGATATGTTGTCCGGTCCACATGATTTTTTGTTATTAAGCGAAAGAATTATCGATTCGACCAGGCTTTCTGAGGCAAAAGACTCATTTACTGTTGCATCTGACCTGTTAAATGCATCAAAATCATTAATTTTAAAGTCAGCATTCCAAACATCAAAGGCTCTGTTGGCAGTGTTTACTGTTAAAATATTCTCAGGATTGCTATGAGGTACATTTACAGCGAAAAGGTCGGAATAGTAAGATTCAAACGCGGCAATTTTTTCCGCAGAAGATGAGAATGCTCTATCACCAAACGTGAGAGTCTGATCAGAACCTGAAGGTTTGCTTTTGCGACCTGTTATTTGGTCAATAACTTTAAATACATTGGCAGAAGGTTTCATACTCTTGAGTTTGGAACGGAATTGGGAATTGGTTTCAATTCTAACTTTATCTTTAATTATTTTGCTCAAACAGCTGATGCGAGAGGAGAGTTCTATATATTCCTGATTCATACGATCTCCCAACCTGTGAAAAATTCTTTTTAGATTTTTTTTCCAAATCTTTCTAATTTTAAAAAGCCCAAGAGTAGCCTCAGTGATGTTATGATGGTTCGGGTGTAGCGATTTTTCTTTGCTGTGAGATTTTATACAGTTCGATATAGAGTTAGTAAAGCATTCAATATGAAGGTCAATTTCGTATTTTGTTAGATTTCTGTCTGTTGGCAAGAATTGGTTGTTTAAGATTGAGCTTAGAGAACTGTTGAAGTTCGGCCATTTTGTGTTCTTGAAACACGTGAAGGTTCTGGGAGAGGCAGGGAAGATGGAGGTAAAACGAAGTTGGATACTCAAGAAGACAGAAAAATGGTCTGAAATGGGATCAAGTGTTATGCAGGCAATATTGTTCCCTGGGGGGTTATGCGAGCGTAAATTAGCTGATATTATGAAAAAATCTATGTGGGAACCGGAGCTAGGGCGGGTGGGTCCAGCAGCCGCTACGATGTCGAAATCTAAAAAACGGTTATCCAAATACCACTTGTACAAGTGTTCGCCGTTTACATTCTTTTTTGTATCGCCCCAGAGAGGGTGACGCGAATTGAAGTCACCTCCTATGATTACGAACTCATAGTTGGATAAGCAAGAAAGAAGTTCATTCATTGCTGCGGGAAGAGAAGGGCCAATGCTACAAGGGACATAAATCGAGACCAATGCTAGAGCTTTGGTTGATTGACAGACCTTAATTGGGATTGAGGCAATAGTGGCTGAAATGTTTTGATTTGAAAAATGTTTTTGTGAAAAGTTGATGGAGTTTTTAACGAGGATTCCTGTGCCTCGAACAGAATTGTTTATAATAATATCATAGCCACTATTGTAGCTACTTTTTGAACCATTTTTTTTAAAGCAAGTTTCTTGCAAAAGGAGAGCAGTTGGAAGGGTATCTTTCAATAGCTCATCGATTTCAATTTGTTTTTCTGAGGATAAAAGGGAATTGACGTTAGCTGTTATTATGTTTAAATTCATGGTGAAAGGGATGCCACAAAGAGCAAATAAGCACCAGGCTTCTCATTTTCATTCATTTTTTTATATGAAGGCCAGAATGACCTTACCTTTGAAATTAGTTGCCCAATTGGCAGACCAAACAATTTCTGTGACTCATTAATAAAATCCGAGACATCATTGCCATCGGTGGGGCAAGGGAGGGACTTTTTTTGCCCTTTATCATTATTTTTCACTATGTCCGCGAAGGAGAAGCCAGTTTGAGGTAACCTATTGTTATCACTGGTACTGACAAGGTTATTTAAAACTAACTTGTTCTTTTTATCAGGACGTGCAATAACTTCCTCTCTTTTTTTAAGATATAACGATCTTTTTGGGCAACCCTTGTAGTTGGCTGGATGCCCTGCGGTGCCGCAGTTAACACACGATGCAACGGATGTTTCATCTTTTGGTCCCAAGCTGCACTTGCCAACTTCGTGGCTAAGAAGGCACTTGACGCATCTTGCGACAAACGCACAAAATTCAGACAGATGGCCAAACCTCTGGCATCTGTAGCACTGCTTCATTCCGGAGCTCTTTATTGCATCCCACCTAATTTTGTGCCTAAGTAAAGACTTGAGAGTTTTTATTTGGAGAAGACTATCCCTATCCTCCAGAGAACAGACAAACATGTCCAATGGGATTCCATTTTCTCTAGACCATTTGGTCTCAAAGTTTTTAACAGTAACCCTCAGTGAGGGCACCAACCTGACAATCTCTGACTGTATCTCAGACGGGGAGAACTCACTCGAAATACCTTTTAAGATTACATTGAATTTTTTTTGCTCCCTAGGAGTAAAAGAGAAAGCCTCTATTTCGGTTTTCCTAAATTCCTCTAACAAATAGCTATGGAGATTTACATCCTTTACAAAAATTTTAAGCTTGCCGAAGCCTCTAGTGTCAAATTTTACATTTTCAGAATTAAAGTTGGACTCACCTATAAAACGAAGAAGATCCTTCGATGAGACTCCTTTTGCAAAAATTGGGGGGCACCAGCTCTTTTTCTCCGCAGGCGATGACGATGTGATGTTTCTTTGTTGATTGTTTAACGGGATTGCTGACTCAACGGCTGATGGGTTACCGTTAGCGTCTTCATCATAATCCGGATCCAGCAGTATGAAACGGTTACTACGGTTACTTTCATTAGCAACCTTTTTTGCGTTGCTGTCTGATGAGTATTGGCGTCTTTTTCGGGCCAAAATATTGGTGAATGTCTCCTTGCTATTCACAAGTATATTTCTGAGAGTAGATGCGGTATCTACAACTGTTGCTGCCGGCGGCGTCCCAGCCGCTGCATTAATATTTGTAGTAACGGTACTACCGATTACTACACTGTTCTCAGGAAGTAGAACCTTGTCATCGAAATGACTGTCTCTCTCGCTTGCACCAATAACTGACGCGCTTGCGTCTGTCTCCATTTCATTTTCTGGAGTTGGGAATGCACTTGAAGGGGAAGTGCCTATTGGCATCGACCACCATTCTAAATTAGATAAAATTTTCTTTTTGTCTTCACAATTTAACAAAGATGAAGGTAAATTCATAGTTTTTTTGTTTTTAAGACATTTTGACAAAGTTTTGTCCGGGGGAACACTAGACGGAGGTTTGCCCGCCTCCATGATAAATTTTTTCAATTTCACTTTTTCTGTTTTTTGCTGTTCTTTATTAATTTTTTTTTTCACTAGACACTTGAAAGCACGTCCTACTTCTTCGACAGTCGAACCAAGAATCTATGTATAAATGTATATTTTATTTTTATCTGACATTATAGTCAAAGCAAAAGCAATGTATACACTCTCATGAGCAAGAGTAGTTAAACTATATTATAACTCAGCCACGAGGCTTCACAAAAAAGCAACTGATAGAGCAGGCAATACATTATAGCCGCAGTATGACTAAAATAGCAATAAGTAATAAGCATTTGTAAACGAAATCAAAGTCTCAATAAAGAATTCAATTCAATTCAATTCATGAATTAAGCTGTCAAAACAACAAAACGTATACATTGGCTGCGTTCAATCTCAGACAGATAAGGTATCCGGATACCTTTTTGTTAGTGTTTTATGTGTAAAATAACAGCTGATCAAAAACAGCTGAGATGTCAAAAAAGGAATTTAAAGGTATCCAAGAATTTCTGGGGATGTAGGTATCTGACAGAACAGCTGATTCAACACATGGTTGAATTTCAAGAAACTTGAACATTGATTTCAGTTTTTTGTATGTATTTGTTGGTAAACAAAAAGATACAAAATGTTAGTTGAAGTTGTATTTGAGGATGTTCTGTACATAATAGACGATGAAGAATTACAAATTAAGGTTATCTCTTATTTATTAAATTGTTACGCACCTATCAATTCATCATCGTCCGACGAATCAGTTGAATTATCCATTAAATGTTTTATCTTACAACAATTTTGACTTCGAAGCTTAAATGTATCTCTGCGTTTTGTGAACAGCTGAAAGTTGTTTTTATTTTTTGACAGCTATCTCTATAAAGCTCTCCAACTCGTTCAACATGGTATCTAAAAATCCACCTATCCAAGATACTCTATCCAACACGAGATTGAACACAGCCATTGGATCACCCCAATCTTTTTCGTACGTCAATGTCCGTTTCCGCAACGTATACGACTGATTCTATGAGCAGGCCCCTTTACTCTCCAGTCAACTTTCAATACCTTTGCTGGAACTGGAAGGCAATTTTTTGGCAGATGGCCAATCAGATACTTAAAACTTACCCTACCTTATGTCATCTGTCATGTATCTGAAACTGTTCGATAGGAAAAGAAATTGATGTGAACTTACTCAAATTGGATTGACTAAGATATTGCGCCAAAAAAAAAATACTGACAGTTTACCACAGATAAAATTGAATTTTAACAATTTATTTTTTGAATGTCTCAAGAATTGAGATTTCGATCCGAAAATTGTTGTTTTTTGTTCGTATCCAATTGAATACTATTTTAGTACATTTTTTTCTCCTGGGTTTTCTATTAACAAAAACAAATTCAATCTTTTTGCCTTTAATGTTTTGACAGATTCAATATAAAACAAAATTGATTTCATCGTTGAATAAACCAATAAATTTGAACTGTTTTTAACATTATGCAACTCTTTTTATATTTTTCATTTCAATTTAAAGAAAATTGAATTTTTGTCAGTGGGAACTAAAATTAACGAAGCTGTCAAATTTTGCATTAAATTATATTTTTGATTGATCCATATGATTTTTGATTGAATTTACAAATGAGAATTGTTTTGATATTTCTGCAAGATGTAATAATAAATCTATACAAAAATTAAAACTCCAAAACCAATCATGAATCAATTGATGTTGACCAATGGAACTTGAAAAATTAAACAAAACATAAATTGATTTACTTTATCAATGAAAAATCCTAAAGTGTCAAAAATTGAATTTAGTAAATATCATATTTAAAGTAATAAATACCAGAAAAAGAACTCCTTTTATCTTACTTAAAAAGTTTAATATATTCCATTAAACCAACAATATTTGATTCATCTAAAGAAATTTAATTTCATGAACACTAAGTACTCTATCTCTCTCTCTGACATAAAGAAAAATTGTTTAACTATATCTGTAGAAGAACAGTACATAATGTATACATCTACATTATTATACACTAAAATAGATGTAATCCTATGCGACACAATCCATTAAGTAGATATCACTAAAACAGCATAGGACACTTTTGCCTTAAAGTGTCACCTCAACACTTCATCCTGACAAAAAGAGTGTGTCTGGTCTGTCTGTGTGTGTCTTTGGTATATAAAGTAGATTGAAACTTAAGTTTGACTAAGGATACACTTTACTAAAGTATAGGTAAGGTAGTTTTATGCAATCAGGAGTTCATTGCACTTTGTAAAATGTGCAATTTTACTATAATATCCTTTGTTTTAAATTCTTATACTCAAGACTACAAGAGAATTCAAACAAATTTATTTTATTCATCAATTTTATGTGATGTTTAAGAATAAATTAATATTCGACTTCTATAAAAGGACATGGATTAATTAATCATATTGTTGGGGATTGTGTTGTTGTTGCTATTGCTATACTATTATGATATTTTTACTTAATTGAAAAAGTTTTTCTTTCACCAACAAAAGGAACAAAATATATGTACATATGTATGTAGTATATTTACTCTTAAGAAGCACATCCTATAATATTTATATTATAATTTATTAATGTCGTCTTGGTTGTTTTTTTTTTTTTTTTTTGCTATTGTTCCAAATGTTCAAGCAGTATTAATCCCAAGTTTTATAGTGTTCTTTATTCTTCTGGGTTTGATTTTGAAGAGGCTTTTTGAAGAAGTCTTAACTGGTCGACTTTATTAATAAGATAAAAGATTTATTGATTTAATAAAATTAATGAAACAAACAAACAAAGAAGAGGAATTGATACGAGTATATAAAAATAAATCCTCCATGCTCTATAGTTGTGAGTCTTTTGTGTTTTCTTTGAAGATAATTTGATTAATATATATGTATGTACCTACCTAAATATCATCGAACAATAAAGGCAGAAATATAACATTTTTGTTTTTGTGATTGTGACTTCGAGTTAAAGGACTTTCAAGGATATCTACCTTTACAATATGAGTAGGTATGATTTTGGTTTGCCTTCTTCATTAATATAAAAGAGTGGATAGTGCCCTTGAAGTATTTCTTCTTCCTCTTTTTTTCAATTACTTATTTTTGAGAAGGTGTGTTGTGTTGCTGTTGATGCTTTTTGTACATCATGTGGAGTTAAGAAAGTTATATTTCTTTTATATTTTCATTAAGTGGTTAGTTAAAAGTTCGAAACTAATTATCCAGGACTCTTTAACTTTTTCGTTGTTTTTGTTGTTGTGGAGAAAAGGATCAATTTTTGCAGGAAATAAAGGTGTTCACAAAAGTTAAGAAACTCCTATGATGCTTCAATTGTAAAGAAGACGGGATGAAAAAACTTTGAGCGTAAGATCTAAAATGAATTTCAAACACAAAAGTCTACCAAGGTTTATAGCTATTAATTCTTAAGGTAGACAGGCACCCAGTGATAAACTTGAAGTTCTAACAGAAAGACTATTAATTAAATTGTCTTTAACACACTAATGAGTTAGATACGAATACAACTGTTTATCTGGCATTTAAAAGGACTTCAGGCACAGGCTAAGGGATTTAAACGGTATATTTGCTTGAAGGTCAATTGAACAGTATAGAACATTATGAAATAAGGTGCTGAATAAGCATCAAATAGTGAAAATATAGAAAAATACATAGTTCAAAATAATTGTGTAGATCTATGAAATTAAAGAATTCAAAAAAATGTGAAACTTAGACAACAGGATATTTTGGTTTATTTTAAACATTTAGTTTTAGGCAATTTTATTTGCCTAATTTTCAAAATTTTCAATTTTTCGAATCCAATATAAGCTTTCAAAGCTGGTTCTCAGTAAAAAATGAACTTGAACTATGTCTAAGAAAATTTTATGGTCTTCGAAGGTTTTGTTGCACCAGAAACATTTTTTATATTTAACAAAAAAAGATCAAATATTTTAAAAACAAAAAATTAGGTTACCCTTAGAATGATTTTGTACCTCAAAAAATGCCGATTTTGACATTTGTAATTTTTTTCGGAAAAGCCAAATCTAAAGTTTTTTTTTTACAAAAAATACATACTAATAAAAATTGAGTTGCCACTTGTATCTTGAGAAAAAAGAAAAATATTTACTTTACCCGTGTTTTGTTGGAAAATCTATCAATAGTATAGTAGGATTTTCCACGAATAACAAAAACAATATCCGTAGTATGAATACTACCGATAAAAGTTAAAGTAGAATCTTACTACGGATGGGTTTTTGACATTTATACGAGTCTCTAATGGATCTTATGTGATTTCGTTTTCAAATGTTGGTACGATTGATATTGCATTTGTATCTCGATGGCTGTGTTCGTTGAGTAGTTGTGCATTTTGAATCATGTGTGTTTTCCATTGGGGAAAAAAATTAATCTATTACTGCTGATATTATTTAGTTTTGTTAGTGAAAATGGACTAACTGGGCTTATTTTGCAAGAGAAAACAATAGAAAAGATATTTATGTTTTGCTATGTTTCCACCAAAGGTTTATCTCAATTTAGATTAAATAAATCTTTTTGGTGTTTCCACCGCACAAGAAGATTTAAAAATGATTAAGTTTGACAGCACTTTATAAAAATTCAAATATTGTTTCGATGTGTCTTATGAAGTGCAAGTGAGATAGTTTGATTCGTGTAAAACAATGAAAAACTGAATAGTTCAGCACCATGTAAGATTTTGCTACCTACTCCATGTGCAATTTTAACTTCCCATAGGAAGTTATTGTAATGGGTCCGATTTGTCAAATTGAAAATTTTGACATTTCTCGACGTTTCAAGGTCCCTAGAGTCGAAATAAAAGATTTTTGGAAAGATGTCTGTGCGTGCGTATGTACGTACGTTCGTACGTCCGTACGTCCGTACGTCCGTACGTCTGTACGTTCGCGACGTTTTTTTCGTCCTCCATAGCTCAAGAACCAGAAGAGATATCGATTTCAAATAAATTTTGTTATACAGATAATAAGGCAAAAAGATGCAGAAAGGGCTCTCAAGAAAATTGCGTGGGTGGTTTTTTTACCATAGCAGTTTAAAAAAAAGGTGAAAACTAATGACGCTAGAGACTTGAATTTAATTTTATAATATATACTGTAACGTGATATAAAACAATTATATTTTTGAAAAAAATCCAATTAACGTTTTTTTTATAAATTAAAAAAACTGAAAAAAAAAATTGTCACCTCCAAAAATTTTACGACCAAAATATGATTTCATCTCCAAAACAATTTTGTGCAACGAAGAATAATGTTTTTAACATCTGATAAAATTTTGAGAAAAATCTAACTAACAATTTTTTTTTTATAAAGAATAAAATTCTAAAAAAACATTACTCATAGTTGGTAAAAATTGAATTTCGAATCAAATATCTTTTCAAAAACTTGAGATTAAGGCTTCAAACTTCTTTTATCTTATAGGAAATATTGTTTTCAACTTTCTGAAAAATGTTGAGAAAAATCGAATTGACAGTTTTAAAAAAAAAAATAAAAACCTTAAAAAAAAATAATAAAAGGTGGTAAAAATTGATTTTCGACTCAAATATCTTTTCAAAACTTTGAGAAAATGGCTTCTTACTATTTTAACTTATAAGAAATATTGTTTTTAACATTAGCAAAAATTTTGAGAAAAATCGAATTGACAGTTTTTTTTTACAAAAAATAAAAACCTAAACAAAAATGTATAAAAGGTGGTAAAAATGAATTTTCGACTCAAATATCTTTTCAAAACTTTGGAGATATTGGCTTTAAACTATTTTAATCTTTCAAAAAATATTGTTGTCAAGATTCAGTAAAATTTTGAAAAAAATCGAATTGACAGCTTTTGTACAAAAAATTGAAAACCTAAAAAAAATTTAACAAAAGTTGGTAAAAATTGATTTTCGACTCAAATATCTTTTCAAAAAATTGAGATAATGGCTTCTAACTAATTTTATCTTATAAGAAATATTGTTTGCAACATTCTATTAAATTTTGAGAAAAATCGAATTGACAGTTTTGTTACAAAAAAAAAACCTAAAAAAAAACAATACTAAAACTTAAAAATTTAAATTAAAAATTTACTTTCGACTCAAATAGCTTTTCAAAAATTAAAAATATTGTCTTCAAACTTATTTAATTTCACAGAAAATATTGTTTACGATATTCATATATCATTCGATATAAAAATCCAACAGTCCGTTTTTTCATACAAAAATAAAATCACCAAAAATAGTACGCAAATTTGGTAAAAATTGATACATATAGACAAACTTTTAAGCAAGACAAATCGACAGACGGGATGGGAAGTTATCAGTGTGGGTCGCATCCCAGCCCCTTTTTTTTTAATTTGACTATATTTTTTGTACACAAACATGCAAATAAACAGACCATAACGCATTATTTGTAAAACCAACTCCTCCACACAGGTTTTTCTTCACAAATTTTGACCCGACTCCGATCCCCGACCGGAATCAAAGCGAATCAAGCTCAATTTAACTCGATTCATGTATATAAAGAATTTAGGCGAGCTTCAAGCTCGCTTCAACATCACATGTTAATGTAGTAGTCTACGAACAAACCCCCTTCTTGAAGTTTTTATTTTATGTCAAATTGTTTGGTTAAAACTTTGAAATCGACTATCACATTACACAGACGTATTTTCTTGATTTTGATGGTCAACTATCAAAAATCAGCTTACACGATTTCACCCCTGGTCTGAATTTCGCTATTTTTTTTTGGAATTCTTTGATAAATTATTCTGGTAAATATTCAATTGTATCAACTTTCAAATATAAAAACCGGACTACTGCGGATCGTTTTTTTGGCAATTTTTCACTGTACTATATATGGAATACCAAAAAAACACGGCTTTTAATAAACATTTAATAAAATTTAAATAAAAATCGATTTTCTTTTTTTCTTACAAACAAATTTTCAATAATAACATAACTTTTAACTTCTTAATTTTTTTTAAGAGAAAATTATTTTCAGTTCAATTTTATTTTCTTTAATTGATTGAAAACTGTTCGAAGTTCTTTGAAACGTGTGGTTTGTAAGAAGAAATTAAATTTAATTCAATGGTCAAAAATTTAGCTTTATTATAAACATAAGAGTTTTTTATTATATTCTTAAAAAAAAATTCGGGTGATTGGCGCCGTGACTAGTTCGCATAGATTCCTGTCAAGAGGTCCAACTTTTGACTTTTTGCAGCAATTAGGGTCGTATGTCAGCAATAAGGCGTAGAATATTCTCTTCCAAGGCGTCAAAAGTCTGAGGATTATCTGCGTACACAAGCGACTTCAAATAACCTCACAAACAATAGAAGAGCGGTCTTAAATTGCATAATTTCCATTAATAGTTTCCTTCAGTAAAATTTATTGTTTCGTTAGCGTCGCGTGAACCGAACCATTATATTGGTAAAAATGTGCATGGTGCGCAAAACGTTGTTCAGGAGTGAGCCCATTTAGTATGAAATGCAAAATCAAATCAAAATCAACTGACAGCTGTCAAAAAGACCAACTCAGAAAAAAGTATTGCCAGATTGAAAACCACACGTCTAAAAAAAACGATATTACTATAAATTACCATTTGAAATTTTTTAAGGGCATCAATACGAATTTATCATTGGCTTTGGAATTTAATATATGTACGTACTTTCACTTCCGACTATATTAAAATACCTCCATATTGACAGCTGACAATTATTAGCAACTTTGACAGCTGGTGCAATAACAGGAATTTAAAAATACTCTATCAGTAACTCTTGTCACGAGAAGTTCTTCTGAAATAAGACGATCAGTTTCGGCATAGGAACTGCAAGTCGCCTTCATCCCTGACATTACCAGCTGTTGCGCCACTTTATTTATCTTGTATTTTATTTATTTAGCTCACCAGTGTTTTTACCTAAAAAAAGAAAACACACTCTTTGCATAACTTTCCAGTTATAAATAAAAAGAATTTAAAAAACAAATGGGTATATACGGGAAAACAAACATGGGTTTGTTTCCATTTCCCAAATAAACAAATGTGTAATTTCCTAATTTATTTTACGTACTTTCATTAAAAATTAATATCACATGATTCAAAAACAAACAAAAAATAAGAATAACCAACTAAAAGAATTCCCTACAGCCTACACTAAACAATAGCGTGATGTAAGATTTATAACAAACGTGCTTAAAATATAACACCTAACTTCCACCACACACAATAAGCACAGTGCCACACAAAATTCCCAACTCCAATTTGTGTGTTCTCTGCCCCGCACAACACCATTCTTTAGTTTATTTAAAATATAATTCCATTTAACTTGAAACGACCAAAACACAAAATTAACGACAATGTATTTTAGGTTAGCTGTTTGGTATTATTTTAAGTACGACAACACTACGACGACGAACAACTCCAATATCCGATCACGTTTCATTCCATTATATCCAAAGAAAGACAAAGTCCCATTTTTCTTATCATCGTCGTCGGTCGTCGCGTCTTTGAGTTTGAGTTAACAAAACAGCTTAACCCAGTAACGAGCCCAATTACCGTTTTGCTACCGAGTGGAATGTGTGTATCCGGTACAAGAGACAGAGAGTCGATATAACACCAACTTGTATCCTATGCTAAGCTTTCAAAATGCATGATGATGTCCCTGGAGGCTCGGAGGGTCACAAGTATGTACATACATTGTACATACATACTAAGTTCTTATATGAACAAGAATCTCTTCTGATGTTGTTTTTGTTGTTGTTAGTTTTTTTTTTTTCATTCATGAAAAGTGTGTCTTTGGTTTTCGTGTTGAAATCCAATTTCAAAGGTGTTATTTGCGAGTCTAGCAGAAACCGAAAAAGCCAAATTTATAGCATGATTTTGGCTCATATTACCCACAAGAGAATAGCGCATTCGGTTTCTGTAAAAGACAGTTAATTAAATTAGAAAATTAGACAAGGATCACAAGTTCGCATTAATTAACTTCCGAAACAAAAGATATGTAGGGTAACGGTAAAGTATAGATATACCTATGTGGATGTAAGATACTTTTTGTACCCACTGCCAAAACGTGCGCTATAGTCGTTCAAGGAAGTTTGCTTCGTTCGTTGGGGTGGGGTGTGTTCGTACTGTTAGTGGGTTAAATTGAAGTTGCCTTTGGGACACAAAACGTCAAATGCAAATTGGATTGGATTGGCGAGCCAAATGGAGATGCATGTCATAAAGGAAAACAACTAAATCAGTAAAATCCCATTGGCAAACAATTGTTCATAGGTTTAGGTACCTGGCAAGAGTGAAGCTCTAATCAGCACGACAGGTTGCATGGAGGATATTTTGTTTGTCAGTTTCTGTTTTCCTGATGCACATTGGAATGCATCAAATATTTTTGTTGAATTGCTTCTGCAAAGCACTAAATAAGGATAAGGAACGAGCTCTGGGCCTAGAAGATATGTATGTATGCTACATACATACAATATGCTTTGTTGACCAGTGATGTAGAGTTTAGAGCTTTCAGAATGGGGAAATATAAAATTTGAATTGAGTCCTTTGTAGAAATTATTGTAGCTGCATGTTAAGGCATTTAATTAGTAACAGTGGTGTCCTAAGCTTAATGTACACGATTGGTATAGATCTTTTAATATTTGCAGATTTTTCGTAGAAATTTTCTATCAACCATGTATAAACACAATTACGAGTCACTTTTGACAGATATTGTCAAAAGTGACAGATTGTCCGATTTTCAAATACATAGACGATTCATCCACTAATTGGATATTGGATGATGTTCTTGCCAACAACATAATCAAATTTTTAATTGGCAGACAGTTTTTGAACATGAAACAACATTTTGAAAAAAAATTTAAAAACTATACGAAAATGTAAAGAAATACAGGGTGCGGCAGAGCCAACTGACGAGTTTTGATGGGCTATAAATAACGAACAGTAAAACTTAGAAAAAACTTTTTTTTTATTAACTTCCCATAGGAAGTTATTGTAATGGGTCCGATTTGACAAATTGAAAATTTTGACATTTCTCGACGTTTCAAGGTCCCTAGAGTCGAAATAAAAGATTTTTAGAAAGATGTCTGTGCGTGCGTGTGTACGTACGTCCGTACGTCCGTACGTCCGTACGTTCGCGACGTTTTTTTCGTCGTCCATAGCTCAAGAACCAGAAGAGATATCGACTTCAAATAAATTTTGTTATACAGATAATAAGGCAGAAAGATGCAGAAAGGGCTCTCAAGAAAATTGCGTGGGTGGTTTTTTTACCATAGCAGTTTAAAAAAAAGGTGAAAATTTTGGTTAACCCTAAATATCTCATGAACCAATGACGCTAGAGACTTGAATTAAATTTTGTATTATATATTGTAACGTGATACAAAACAATTATATTTTTGGAAAAAAATTCAATTAACGGTTTTTTTTATAAATCAAAAAAACTGAAAAAAAAAATTTTTTCACTTCGAAAATTTTACGACTAAAA
Organism: Eupeodes latifasciatus; assembly: GCA_920104205.1. Lineage (NCBI taxonomy): Eukaryota > Metazoa > Arthropoda > Insecta > Diptera > Syrphidae > Eupeodes > Eupeodes latifasciatus. Next base: position 161,883,595 of record OV049926.1, read on the forward strand.
CATGATTTCATCTTCAAAACAATTTTGTGCAACGAAGAATAATGTTTTTGACATCTGATAAAATTTTGAGAAAAATCGAATTGACAGTTTTTTTACAAAAAATAATAACCTAAAAAAAAAATAAAAAAAAAGTTGGTAAAAATTGAGTTTTGACTCAAATATCTTTTCAAAACTTTGAGATATTGGCTTTAAACTACTTTTATCTTTCAAAAAATATTGGTTTCAACATTCAGTAAAATTTTGAAAAAAATAGAATTGACAGTTTTTTTACAAAAAATTAAAAACCCAAAAAAAAATTAACAAAAGTTGGTAAAAATTGATTTTCGACTTAAATATCTTTTCAAAAATTTGAGATTATGGCTTCTAACTAATTTTAACTTATAAGAAATATTGTTTTCAACAGTAGGAAAAATTTTGAGAAAAATCGAATTGACAGTTTTTTTACAAAAAATAATAACCTACAAAAAAAATAAAAAAAAAGTTGGTAAAAATTGAGTTTTGACTCAAATATCTTTTCAAGACTTTGAGATATTGGCTTTAAACTACTTTTATCTTTCAAAAAATATTGTTTTCAACATTCAGTAATATTTTGAAAAAAATAGAATTGACAGTTTTTTTACAAAAAAATAAAAACCGAAAAAAAAATTTAACACAAGTTGGTAAAAATTGATTTTCGACTTAAATATCTTTTCAAAAATTTGAGATTATGGCTTCTAACTAATTTTAACTTATAAGAAATATTGTTTTCAACATTAGGACAAATTTTGAAAAAAATCGAATTGACAGTTTTTTTACAAAAAATAAAAACCTAAACAAAAAAATTAATAAAAGTTGGTAAAAATTGATTTTCGGCTCAAATAGCTTTTCAAAAATTAAAAATATTGGCTTCAAACTTATTTTATTTCACAGAAAATATTGTTTTTTATATTCAATAATTTTTTTATAAAAATCCAACAGTCCGTTTTTTCATAAAAAAAATAAAATCTACAAAAAATAGAACGCAAATTTGGTAAGAATTGATACATTTAGACAAACTTTTAAGCAAGACAAATCGATAGACGGGATGGGAAGTTATCAGTGTGGGTCGCATCCCAGCCTATTTTTTAAATCAGTATTCAATCCTATTTTTAAAAATTATTTTTTGAAAATTATATCTCCAAGATGGCGGCCGTCAGCATTGATACACTGTTGTAGACGATCTCTGAAGCTTTCACATGATTTTCGGCACATTTCGACTGGTATGGCCTGGATTTCCGCGGTGATTTTCTGTTTAATTTCTTCTATGGTATGTGGGCGATGTCTGAAAACCTTATCCTTAAGGTAGCCCCGAAGAAAAAAATCACACACGCTTAAATCTGGGCACCGTGCTGGCCTTCCTATGTCTCCTCTCAGAGAGACTAACCGGGAATATTTGTCATAAGACATCAAGTGAAATTCGTCTTGCTGAAACCATACATCTCCCAAATCATGTTCTTCAGCCATTTCCTCCTGAAGATAAGTTTCCAACATCACAACATAACGAGCTGACGTGACAGTGACAGTGACGATCCTGTTCTCGTCCTCAAAAAAGTAGGGGCCGATCACCCCAAATTGGGACACAGCATACCACACGGTCACTTTAGGAGAGTGCAGTGGTCTTTATTCGCAGCCCAGTATCGACATTTTTTTTTATTTACAGTTCCACAAAGATGAAAATGGGCCTCATCGCTACAGAAAAAAGTTGAAATCGGAGGAATTTGCCGAAGAATTTGCTGACAGAGATTTTTGCGGTTGTTGTAGTCAGTAGCATTTAACTCTTGGACAAGCACTAATTTATAGGGATGGAATGATAAATCTTCGTGAAGAATTTTCCTCAAAGAACGGTCTGAGATTCCCAAAGCTACCGCGTGTTTCCGGGCTCAGCGTCTTGGTGACTGTTCAATTGACTCTCTAACTAACTGCACATTTTCGGGGGTTCTTACCGTTCTGGGTGCTCCGTGTACAAGTCTACTTAGGGTACTTCCAATTTTTTCCAAATTCCGTATCCACAATTTGATATAGTGTTTGCAGAAGGAACAGATTCAGCACGTGGAATGCCGAAGTGTATAAGAAAAGCCCTTTGTGTAGCGATCACAGAATGATTATTTTCGTAATATGCACGCACGACGAAACCACGATGTACACCTGTCCAGACCATGATTACGAATAAAAACGGCATTACCGTACAATTCAAAATATACCACTTATTAAGGCCTAATCTTATCTTATCACAGGCTAATGACCTCATTAAACTCGTCAGTCGGCTCTGCCGCACCCTGTATAAGAAGTCATCGTCTGGCAAAATAACGAAAAAGAAGTCATACAAACAGAAATTTGAATTAGGATTAAACTCATGAATAAACTTTACAATTTATCCAGGTTCCAGTGGATTGAGACCAGGCGATGTTTGTGGTATAAAGGTTGTACGGAGTATAAAATACCCACGAACACGTTTTTTTGCAAAACGTTGGCGATGCCATTAATATGGCCATCAACGAATGTAAAGACATAATTATGCATGGTCAAACTTCCACAGAACCTTCAATTTTAGCCTGAACAAAATGGTGAAAAAAAAATCCCGCACGATCTACAATATATGATATCCTGGAAATTCTTTAAGTCGATGCTGTTTTTAAAAACAAATTATCATCAAATGAGTATATCAATTTTTTGTTTTCTTAAGTCTTCCAACCTTTTTAACACACAATTTTTATTTGGAAGACAAAAATTGTCAGCCAAATTTCTACTAAAACTGTCAAATATTTAGACAAAATTAACCAACCGTATAAACGGATAGTTCTCACATTATATACAATTTTCATTTTTACCTAATTTGGGTCAATATTGGAAGATCTTCCAATTGTGAATACTAAGCTTTGGTAGTCACTCTAGTTGTCACTTTTGACGTGACAACGTCTTAAATTAGGTTGCGGCTGGGAGTCACTTATGAAAAAGTGTAACGCCCGGTAACGTTACCATGAGTCACCGAACGAGAGAGAGGCCCGCCGAATGCCTTGCGTCTCTCTCCCACTCAACTATGATCGGTCTGCCGCGCGCGCAGCACTAGAGAATTAGGCGCATTGAATCGGCGCATGCTTGTGTCTCTGTCTTTGTCTTTCTCGAACGTTCTTGGCGTTGGAAAAACAAGAAAGCGTCATAATACAAGTTCACACGTGTGGTTAAAGTATCGTCAGCTGTGTCTGTAGTGAAAATGTGGAGTGCTTAGATTCGTCATTTACAACAACTACAACAATAAAGGTAAATAATTGTACACTGATATTTCATTATCGTAAACTATGATTGATTGATTAATTGTTAGATTGACACAAAAGTTGGGAAACTGAGTTTATAGGTTATGTCATACTATTGATAAATGTTGATAGTGTTAAGTAAATTATTAGTTTAAAAAATTTGTGCAATTCTAATTTTCATACAATTCCTTGTTCCTATTGTGCAATTTAATTATATTCATATCAATAAATATTCTACCGAGAAAAAGACGTTGTCACGTAAAATCTTCGCCCGTAAAACCGACTTTACAGGCAACCATTTTTTTTTTATATTCATTTTTGTTCTGTGCAATAGTTCAATGTCTTATATATTTGGATAAAATCAACCAATCATATAAACGGACAATTTTCACTTGAAAGATAAGAATTTTGACAGTTCGGAAAATAGTAGAAGATCTTCCAATCGTGTATGCTTAGATTTAATTGTCACTCTAGCTGTCACTTTCTTAAATTCATTTCCATACTGAAAGAAAGCATCCGACTACTAGCTTAATACAATGGAAAAGTTGTAGCAGCCCCTGCTAGACGCACTGTCAAAGATGGAATATACGATACTATTTTCGTATATTCCAACTTTACCAGATTGGAAAATTATAAACTCATTGTTTTTTCTATTAACCGCGGTTTCATTTTGACATTTATGATAATTTACAAATTTTTCAATGAAAAGTGACAGCTAAGACTGTGGTGGAAAAAAAACGCATTATTAGGGTGTGTTACATTTCTCCAAAGTCACTGGTTTGACGTTTTACTAAACAATTAATATAGCCCTAACACCACTTGATTTAAAAGAGGCTTCACTGACTTCCTCCCATATGACTGTTTTTGTCTATTTACTTTCAGTTTGTTTTGGTTTTATTTCCAGCCAACTTGGAATTTGGCATCGTCGTAACTGCAACTTTGATTCCACCCAGTTTCTTTTTTATAGAATTGTTTATTGTTTTGTTTTTGTGTTTGCTTTTGCTTTGAAACGCGCTCCCAAAAGCTATAGATCGCATGCGAATATAGCATTGCAAGTTGCAACAGTTTCAGTTCAGATTCAGAGCCAAAATCAAACAAACATTGGGGAGAGGTCAGATTATCAAGTCACGCTATTTTCCGGTCCAGTATATGGTGGAGTCAAGTACCTGTCCAAAGATAGTGAATTTATGTGTTCGTCTTTTTGCGGTAATAGCAATCACATTGAGCCAGCCAAGCCAGCACCACAATCTATGTTACCTACTTGGACTTGCATCTAGAGTGAAGGGGAAGTCAGTTAGAAAACAGCACATCAACAAGGCAAGTAAAATACAACAACAACAACAAAAAGAAGAAAAAAATATGTCGAAGAAAGACACAAAAAAAACGGTACCAGTTGTAAAGTCTGGGAGTTCTATAGAAATGCGGTCTCGCTGAATTAACTCCGTAAGTTTACATCTTTGACTTGGTATGGTTTTAATCTTTTCGGTGTTTTTTTTTTCTTTTTTGTTTGGATTTTCAATTTTCTGCAAGTTGTTCAATTTTCAGTCAAGGGGGAAAGTACAAAAAACAAGAAGGAGCAAATAAATGTTGCCTATGAATAAATGTCCCACAGCTTCTTCACTTCTTCACTTATAAAGACTCGGCAAAAAGAGATAGAGAGATAGAGCTATAGCAGCGCACCAAGTGGAAAATTGTAAAATTATGTGGACGATGGGTGGACGACAACCGAGAACCGACAACCGACAACGCTCGTTGAACGTTGATGGAGTTTCCATTGTTTTGGTTGAATATACGTATATTATTTTTATTGCTCGGTTCTGTTTTAGGGGAAAGGCGATTAATGATTAAAATGTTTTCAAGTGTTCTTATTCTATTTTTTTTGTATTATTATTTTATTTTACTCTTCGTTTTCTTTGTTCCGAAACTCTGCAAACTGGAGCAGAGTTTATAACAATATTACCTACATATTTGTCTTGGGTTCTTTTTATTATTGTAACGTTATTTTGTGGTCATGTCTTTTTTAGAATTTGATTTGCTTGAAATTGGCCATCATGAAAGGTGAAGACAGAGTAAAAGAAAGTCAGTTGGTTGTTAATATAATAACAATAATTACAATTTTGATAGAAGATAAACTGTCAGAATGAATACATTGTCTGGAAGACAACCAAATTTAACTCGATTTTGTTCTATGAATGTTATTTCTTTAGAAATGTGAATTGACCTTATTGTATTTGATGAGGGTCTTTTGAATGCTAATTAAAATATAACCTAAAATTATTTTGAGATCAACCAAAATTTTAAATTATGTCAACTGAAAGTTTAAACCGTTGTGTGTTCTTGTGACACTTTTCAATTTATTATTTTATTCATTCTTTGATGAAAGTTGTGTCAGCAAACCTGGATTTGTTCTTTTTATACAAATGACAAGTGTGACAGCAAAGAAGTGACTGATGTCACTTTCTGTACGAAGAAACTTATCATTGTGCAGCTAATTTGTAAAGAAGGGTGCTAAAAAAGACATTTTGCGTGCATTATTCTTTTCGATGTGAGTGGAAGGAAATTTATTTGCATTGATAATAATGCTTTCAATGTTTTCCCTTAAGCCTTTAATTCAAATATTTGAAAAAGTCTCCACTATAACGTTGTCATCTGTAACCTTGGAAGTTAAGCAGCATTCACATGAGCGCGACCAACGAACGACGAATGAATTACAAAATGTGAGTTTATATACGTTTGAAGACATATTTCCACAAAAATTCTTAACAAAACGATAGCAATATAGTTTCTATTTGATTTATGATGCATACTTTTACTTTTCAATATCATTATATTAATAAATTTAAGAAAAAAAAATTATTCGTCGCGAAAAAATTGTAGTTGATACGAACTGTCAAACTTTATTCGCGTTCCACATTATCCACACTCGCAACGAATAAAATAATCGCGCGTACTTAACCTAAAAAAATCATTCTTGTTTTGGTTTCGGTGGTGAATGTCAAACTTCATTCGCGACGAATTAAAAACTCTCATGTGAAAGAAATGTCAAAATCGACGAATATTCGTCCATTCGTTGGTCGTTGGTCGTGCTCATGTGAATAGTGCTTTAGTTTGTTGCATTTTCCAATTTTCCATTGACGCCACCTGCTTGGAAACCACATACAACTATTCTTTGTGGATTCTATTACTAAGGGTATATTCACAATGAGAGTTTTTTTTTAAGTCTCCACTCTTTATTTTCTCTCATTTTATCACGTGGAAGCTATAAAGCATCATTCACATGAGCGCGACCAACGAACGACGAATGAATTACAAAATGTGAGTTTATATACGTTTGAAGACATATTTCCGCACAAATTCTTAACAAAACGATAGCAATATAGTTTCTATTTGATTTATGATGCATACTTTTACTTTTCAATATCATATATTAATAAATTTAAGAAAACAAATTTATTCGTCGCGAAAAAAATTGTAGTTGATACGAACTGTCAAACTTTATTCGCGTTCCACATTATCCACACTCGCAACGAATAAAAAAATCGCGCGTACTTAACCTAAAAAAATCGTTCTTGTTTTGGTTTCGGTGGTGAATGTCAAACTTCATTCGCGACGAATTAAAAACTCTCATGTGAAAGAAATGTCAAAATCGACGAATATTCGTTCATTCGTTAGTCGTTGGTCGTGCTCATGTGAATATTGCTTAAATGTTCTTGTTCATAAGTGCGTTATTTAAGGCCCAACTATAATAGACTTAACCGAGCTTAAGCCAGCTTAAGGGAACGAACCAATACGCAGCCTTATATGTCACTAACCATAATAGACGGTCTGCTCAGTTTCGTTAAGTTTCGGTAACTTTCGCAAAATTACGCAAGAGCCATTGAAATGGCTCGAGCTTAAGCAAATGTCAAATTTGAAACGCATTTGCTTAAGTTACTTGACCATTATGGTTACTTTTTGTTTTGACGATAACTTCTGATAACTTTTCGTTCGGTTTTGACATTAGCTTACTTTCCGTTAAGTCTATTATAGTTAGTTATATAAATTTAGTAATATTTTGTCTGCCAGCTTGAACATGCAGCTTTGGCAGAGAGAAAAAACTAATTCTTTTCTCTCTGGCTTTGGTAACAATGTGAAAGAGAATTATTTTACACTAGCAAAATTTACTGTTACTTACTCACAGCAATAAAATGAATAACTTACGATCTAACGATAAAAAGCAATGCCATGGAGATACCAAATCCCACCAGAACTATATACATAAAAGTGTATACATACTTTAGAAGTCTTCATCTAGCTTTATCAAAATCGTATATTTCTTTTGTATCCAATGAAGCACATAAACATCGTTCTATGATCCCTTTCCAATCAGAAAACCAAAACAAAAACGCTAAAAAAACCAGGACACGACACCATAGTAATCTAGCTCACCTTGATTATAGGACAAGTTTTCTATAGATATCTTTGATACTCGTAGCTACTCAACGCTCAACGTATAGTTCCTACCTAAAATTTATGATCGAAGTAACTAACATTGTTCAGTGAGCATAAAATAGGTCCCAAAGCCCAGCGCAGCAGCACAGCGCAGTGCCAGCACCCCATCTTTCGCCATCGGCTAATAATGAAATTTACGAAGCCGCAAACTGTCCCATTTCTGTCCCTCTGTGTATACCACCATCATCATTATTATCATCATCAGGCTTTGAAGATTGACTGCATGGATACGCGTGCGCGCCGCGCGTTCCAGCACCCACTGATTGCCATCTCGGTTGTATTGAGATTTATCGCGCCCCATAAACATTTCCCCAGTTGTATAGCACAATGCACCTTTCTGTTGTATTGAGCCTGCAGCCTGAAGTAGACCACAAGGCTCTGTTATAGTAGACTTTTATAGATGACAAGAGATCACTAGCTGACGAACAGAGTCCCCCTATAGATACTCGTATATTGTATTGTATCGCGCTGAGAAGGCATCGATGCCTGAGTTCTTCAGGGAGGCGTGCTTGGTGTTTTTTTTAATGTTCGTTCAACCTTAATGTGCTAATCGTGAAATTTCTGTCCCAGAGTTGAGAACCATTGTCACGCCTGCTGCTATAAAGCTATACCTATTGTATAGGCTGTAGCCTTCTGTCGAATAGACAACCACGATGACGATGACGACAACGCTAGCGACGTTCACGTCCATCGCCTGCACTAGATTTATGTTTAGATTTGAATCACTAGTAGTTATTGACTCTTTGCATGTCTACCGAAGTGAAAACCAAGCTTGCACAAGATTTTGAAGGCGAAATAGTTGAGAGGGGTTTCACCAGAAGTCTATACATACATATATACACCACGCTTCCGTCAATTGTGACCCTTGTGATAGTGATTGAGTGTAGCGCGGATGTAACGAGCTAAGATTGACGTCTAGCTTGTTTATAGTCATTGTTGTATGGCGTTTTTCTAAATCTAATCGAATGATGGTGCATTCGTTCAATGAGAATGACAGAATAATGATGGCGAGTCAAAGTAGCTTCAAGTACTTGGCTTTAGCGCAGTTAGTTTGTAATTAAATTTGATTTTTTTTTTGTTTTTTTTTTTTGTTTTTCATATTTTTGTTAATAGTGAGGGAATTTTAAATTCCATTTCCCTACAGGATACTACAAAGTTAAATTTTTTGCATTTTGCCAGAACACAGAAGATTAGAGAAATGTACTGTTATTTTGTATCAGTTTTCAGGTTACACAGAACTCCTGGCATTAGGCACACTCCGTATAGTATTTTGTAATGAGTAAGGCTCTTTTACTCCAAGAAACTTAATACCTAATTGTGATCTAAGTTAAAAAGACCTTTCCATATAATTTTCTAGGAGTGTTACCAAGATTAATGTTATTTATTAAGAAATCATTTATGGAACATTTCTACATCTTGTTTTAAAAACAATATTGTAAACGTTAATGTTTTAAAAATTGGTTTGAAATTTGTAAAGAAACTAAAGCAATTACTGTAGGGTTTTGTATAAAAGAGCTGTCCGCTGAAGCCTCAAGGTGGCATTGGAAGTTTAATATAAAAGTTAAGTAAAAAAAAGCAATAACTAATGTCGCCGTAACCACAAGGTGAATGGCGCCCCCATAAAAACTCACGATGCTAGTATTATAGATTTTATGTACAAAACTGTCAAAAAATTATATACAATTTCCCATTTAAATTTTCGGTGCGTTCAGAAAATATTTGAAGTGTTCGGAGAAAAGTCAAAATAGTTTGATACAAACACAAAATGAAATGTCACATTTGTTCGTTTATTGTTCACTTTGGCACGCTTACAAGAAGAATCGAAAGCTTAAGTTGAAATATGGTTGCAGTTGAGTTTAAAGGATATTAAAATGACAAAAAAATGTATATCTATAGATTTTAAATACACATCCGTCAAATATGCACTTGAAACCGGTTTTTTTCATAGCAAATTTCATTTCAATCTCAGACGTAGGCTTACACAAAATTAAAGTCACCTTCACGTGAAAACGTAGTATAAATGTGCACGATTTCAATTAAAAAAAGAGGCTGGGATGCGACCCACACTGATAAGATAACTTCCCATCCCGTCTATCATTTTGTCTTGCTTAAAAGTTTGTCTATATGTATCAATTTTTACCAAATTTGCGTACTATTTTTTGTAGATTTTATTTTTTTATGAAAAAACGGACTGTTGGATTTTTATATCGATTGATATATGAATATTGAAAACAATATTTTCTGTGAAACAAAATAAGTTTGAAGCCAATATTTGTAATTTTTGAAAAGCTATTTGAGTCGAAAGTAAATTTTTACCAAGTTTTAATATTGTTTTTTTTTAGGTTTTTATTTTTTTGTAAAAAAACTGTCAATTCGATTTTTCTCAAAATTTTATCGAGTGTTAAAAATAATATTTCTTATAAGTTAAAATTAGTTAGAAGCCATTATCTCAAATTTTTGAAAAGATATTTGAGTCGAAAATCAATTTCTACCAACCTTTATTATTTTTTTAAAATTTTTTTTTTTTAACTGTCAATTCGATTTTTCTATTTTTCAGAATGTTGAAAACAATATTTTTTATAAGATAAAAAAAGTTTGAAGCCTTAATCTCAAGTTTTTGAAAAGATATTTGAGTCGAAATTCAATTTTTACCAACTATGAGTAATGTTTTTTTTAGGATTTTATTTTTTATAAAAAAAACTGTCAATTAGATTTTTCTCAAAATTTTATCAGATGTCAAAAACATTATTCTTCGTTGCATAAAATTGTTTTGGAGATGAAATCATATTTTGGTCGTAAAATTTTCGAGGTGACACATTTTTTTTCAGTTTTTTTAATTTATAAAAAAAACCGGTAATTGGATTTTTTTTCCAAAAATATACTTGTTTGGTATCACGTTACAATATATAATATAAAATTTAATTCAAGTCTCTAGCGTCATTGGTTCATGAGATATTTAGGTTTAACCAAAATTTTCGCCTTTTTTTTAAACTGCTATGGTAAAAAAACCACCCACGCAATTTTCTTGAGAGCCCTTTCTGCATCTTTCTGCCTTATTATCTGTATAATAAAATTTATTTGAAGTCGATATCTTTTCTGGTTCTTGAGCTATGTACGACGAAAAAAACGTCACGAACGTACAGACGACCGACGTACGAACATACGTGAACACTCACGCACAGACATCTTTCTAAAAATCTTTTATTTCGACTCTAGGGACCTTCAAACGTCGAGAAATGTCAAAATTTTCAATTTGACAAATCGGACCCATTACAATAACTTCCTATGGGAAGTTAAAAACTGTTTCTATAACTGAAAACCTGAGGCACCTTGATGCAAGACAATACATTTAAAGCATCTTATTTCCACAATATTCTAATAAACTTTAAGAGAACATGTATCAAACTATTCTCACATTTTTTATTATATCAACATTCATCATTTTTTAAATATTTAATTTAATTGAGTAATCTAAAGCCTACACCACTACCACACTTTTAATGGATGCCCCTCCCTAATTCTATCCATATCTATAGTTTGCTTATAGCATCAGTAGTTATGTTTTATCATAAATCGATTAATTAAAGTGTTTATAAGAAATTTTTAATTGCCTCACTTGTTGCATGCTAATGAAGGCTTCAAACGCAATGTTCTATAAAATCCAAACAAAAAATTAAAACCTTGTTTACCATGTACACCATCAGACATAGTATAGGCTCCTTAAGGATCATAATGACGGCGGTGTGTATAAGGGTTTACTTAGGCTACGCACAGAGCATGGAACTTTTCTTTATGTGCGCTTAGTACATAAACATATAGTGTGTTTCCTTTAAGGACAGGTTGGCAGGTTGGTAATTAGATAAACGACGACGACGACGCATGACCACCTTATTTAGTTTCATAATAAACTGCGATAATAAAACTATTTCCTCTGGAGTATAGGGCTCTGTTTTTGTACCTCTATACTCTTGGACCTCACAGAGGTATTATTATTTAATTCTGCAATAATGGGTAGGTTTTATGTGAGTTTGTTTTCTTTTTTTTAAGGATTTCAAGCTTTTAGAATGGCAATCAACATCATTGATAAGACTTTGATGGTTAAATTAACTTATTTTGTAAAACTGTGATATAGATTAGAGATGTTGCATACGCATCTGTGAGATATTTTTTAATGTTATAATACTATATTATAAGGCTTTTTTTATCTAAGCAAATAAAATTAAGTAATAAAGTTTTTTATGACTTTGGAATATTTTACCTTTGGGAATAATACTGAGGTAATTAAATTATTTTATTGTTAAACCAAATGGAGGGTCTATATGGGTTTGATTTATTGAGGTTCCCTATACAGCTAAGGGTATTCCCAAAGGTAAATATTTTTTGAATTTGAATTTTTATAGGTGTTTTTTAGTTGTTGGTTCTTCTTAATTCTTAAATCACATAGGGCTGGAGATTGTTAAAAAGTCATATATTCGCTGCATGAACATCGGCATGGTTTTATCAAAGTAAATAATAAAAGCTGCAGGGAACTTAAAATTAAATGTAAAATATGACTTAAGAAAATTTTTTCAATCATGATTTGGTTGTTAAGTCTTTATTAGAGCTTAAATATTTAGTCATAGAAACTAAGCACCTAGAAGCAATTCACTACAATCCACCACAAAAGTTCTTTTCAATTAAACCTAGATGTTTGATTTTAATCGAAAGAATCAAACAAAATAAAATATTTATCTCAAATTCATCATAAATCTATAGCTTCTTATCAATTAAAATGATATAACCTGAAAGCTCTTTTCTTTCCATCTCTGACAACATTACTCGCCCACATCAGGAATGGTTGAGAGTTGTAAGTCACTAGGCCCTGGTTCTTCATGGACTGTTGCGCCACTTAATTTATTTATTTATTTAATCTAAAAGCTCTAGAGACACTTCATCTCATCTGGACAAACCAAAATGTACAGAGTGCGCCATCTAGTGGTTTGTTTTTAAATTATTGTTTAATTTGACAGGTAAGTCCCACTCAAAATCTTGACAGAAATTCAGTATTTTATTCCTCCACGAAGCGAAATGTTTACTTAAAAAAATTTGGCAAACATTGAAAACTTATAAACAAAGTGATATGAAATTTCTATGTTAGCAGAAAGAAATCAATAACACTATGATCGAGAGGTCAATACTTCACAGAGAGTGACATTTGGAATTTATCGAAGTAGTAAATCCTGCACATTTGGAAAATGTAATTGGAGACAGATTGTGTGATGATTGTGATTGTGTCATAATTGGACCATTTGTCAAGTTTCGGTCAAGGGTGGGCGTGAAACTAAATGCCTCAATCGATCTTTTGCGAACCAAATTCCCATATCGTGTTATCAGAGGTCTTGGAGCTTTGCGATGTCATTTGACCGCCTAGAAGCTGCGATTTGACCCCTTTCTATTTATTTGTGAGAAACTGTAAGCATTTTTAAAAAAGAAGAAGAAGAAGATTTAAGTCCACAAAAAAAGCATGTTTAGATTCTCTCACCTAGGATTTACAACTTTAGACGCTAAAATCTTAGTTGCTGAAATCTTAATAAAGCTTTAAAACTAATCTTAATTCGTAAGAAAAAAACTCACTGTTGAATTTAAGACCTGCTTTAAGGAATAAAGCACTTTAAACTATAGTTGCCAGAATTAAGAGGCTTGAATTTGACTTTTAATGCCTGGGTAATTTTATTGGCTGTTTTCTTTAGAAGTTGTCTGTATTTGGTACAAAATTGTAGGTCCCCTTGAATCTCAATAGTTTTTTCCCTCAAATTTGTTTTTGATGTATATTAAAGTGTGCCACAGATTCAATATTGGAAGCCTGTGCACTGATATATTTGTAAATATGTACCTAAATTTGAAGTCGAATTCCATTTCTAATCAATTCTGACAATTGTTATCACACTAAGTTGTAGCTTTTTATTTGACCATCTAACATTGACTTATCAAAACGCAATTCATCAAATATCTTATAGCTTATAGCAGTGTGCACTTCCAAATCGGAAAAACTCTATGAACAATACAAAAAGATCAAATTTACCATGGGAAAAAAATGAAAACTCATTTACCATTTTCTATCCTGCCTATATACCTAACCTAATGCCTTTACTACCACAATTTTCAATCAATGTAATACCTCTCTATCCTTTCGCTGGCGCTGCTCGGTTGAATAACTTTCCCTGACTTGGCTCGCTTTGTTGCTTTCTGTATAAAGCATTTTTTTATGTTCAAAAAATACAATGTTTTCCAATACATGAGTCCCGGTCATGTTCAAATCAACCAACAAACAACACAAAGCATCAGCAACATCCATAAATGGCAGTCCAATGAATTCCGGAGCAAATCGCTTGAGAAGCAATGGTTGTTGGTTACAATCCCTTTTTTTTCATTTTTTGTTTTGTTTTTGTGGTTGAAACAAAGTTAAGGCATTTGAGAGCTACTCGGCAGTGGCGTTGGCCTTCGTCCTCATCCCGATAGTCTTATTCCCGTCAGCTCCTAAAAACCAACTATAAGAGACCACCAACTACTTGAGAGGGGTTCGGTTGAGTGTAGACTTTGGGCCTACATCATACCTTTTTCTATATAAAGCAACTTTGCCGCCGTAAGCTGCTTCCATCATTATTTTGCTCCATCATGGCCGCAAAACAACCCAACAAACACCGCAATGGATGGCGGGCTGTAGCGATGGTGAGGTGAAGAGTTCCGCCCGCCGGCCGGCCGCCAACAATTTTTATCGGCTCAAAAGTGATTCGATTGTTCAATTTGAATCGATTGAAATTTATTCACATAGATATTATACACAACACAGCACAGCCAGATCAGAGCCAGCATAGAGTCGTTCGTCCGTTCGTTGCTCTGGCAGATAAAGGTAACAACTTGATAAATGCCTGCACACTTAAAAAGCCAACCTTTTCGGAAGGCCGTAACACAAAAACATGCAACATAGGATTGCAAGTGCAATGCAGTGCAGTGCAGGAAAAAAAAATAAAGTAGAACAATTGAATGGAAAAGCAATTGTCGAAACAACATCGATGCACAATAATCCATTTTTATCGGCTGCAAAAGAACAATTCACATTCAATTGTCACGCTACACTTGATTTGGGGGAGACGCGACCAACCGTCGAATGAAGCCGAATGGTGGAAAACGGAAGGTGGGACGGGCAATTGGGAGCGAAGCGATAGATATAGTACCTGTTGTTGCCACTATTCTAGCCATTGTTCTAGGACAATTTGATGTCTCTATCACTATTGCTACTATCTAGGCATTTTATCCTCTCTTCAACACACAACATTTTCAAAAATACATTTTATCTATGTATATCTCTGTACTAAAGGGGCTTACAGGTATATTGATTGAAATGATGAATGACTATTGAGTTTTTTGTATATCAGGATCAGGAGGATAATCAAAAAAACATGTACCTACCGAACTCATCCCTACCTACAGAAAGGTTTGTTTCGAAAAAAAATATGTTTTTATTTCAATTTATCGGATAAGTTAATTGTTTTAAATTGAAATGAGTTTGAGAGGAAATATTTTATCATCATTTTTTTGTATCGATTCTCGAATTCTCTTTAGTAAATATTTCGAAATTTTAATCAAATAAAGAATTAAATGATAAAAAATATTGAATTTTGTGTATTTGCCAGTTTGCCTGGAAAATAATGACGTTTTTTGACAAATTAGAATCTTTTTCTTCGTGGCATGAAAAAAATAAATAAGTATAACAATGTCACATTCAAAAACTAAATAAAATTTAAATTGAAAGTAAACGTCAAATTTGTATAAGATCTCACAGAACTTTTAGTAAAATTCAAAAATACTCACATTTTATATTATATCGTGCGTTCTGAACTAATAAATTCATTTTCAGCAGCGATCGGCTAGCTGTCATTAAACATTAGATGACGATTATGGCTGAATCACATACACGCTTCAGCTTCGGCTTCGTCTGCGTTACGTTAGGCATGCTTCGAGGTTGCTTTGAATGACATTTCTATTATTTCATCCGTCCAAAATATTTGCTCATATTTTGTTTGTTGACATTTTTTTACAGATGTTGAGCTGTCAGACAAAGCAAATGGTCAGATAATAATTGCACTAGAGCTTCCGTTTGGAGTCACATTACGTTACATTACGTTATTTTCCTTACGATTGTCAAACGAAACGTGAGGTCGAAGCTCCATTGTGATAGCATGCATTGAATTCCTATGGCTGAACTCGTAAACGTCAGGCGAAACCAAAGCTGAAGCGTGTATGTGATTCAGCCATTAGTGACATTTAGTTATGTTTTATCTAAACGCTTTCTTTTTACACAATAGGCCAGTTTATATTTCTAGGATCGCAGAGATCTCCGTATTCTCAGTTATATCTATAAACAAAATTTCAGTAAATTTCTGTCAGTTGTCAGTAATCTGAGAACAGGAAAAGAAATGCAAAGCTTTCTTTTTACACAATAGGCCAGTTTATATTTCTAGAGATCTCCGTATTCTCAATTATATAAACAAAATTTCAGTAAATTTCTGTCAGTTGCCAGTAATCTGAGAATAGGAAATTTAAATTGCTGCTGAAAATGTGAATTATGTATGTATGTTTATATACAGAAGTCTTAGAAATATAAACTGGCCAACTAATGTAATATGTATAGGGTGCCTAGCTTACGCGATTGACATTCAGCTCAGTTAAGCGACAGTATTAATCTGAATGTTGGTTTCAGAGCTCTCAACTCATGCTGAACTTTCTCTGAACAAAGTCTGCTCTAAACATTTTCTGAACACTTAAATTTAGTTTTGACATGCGATCATTCATGTTTTAGAATTGGCATTTGTAATCTTCAAGAGTTGAAAATAAAAACTTATGAGAAAATTTGGAATGATTTAGAATTTGTAATTTTGTGTATAATGGATAAAATAATTTTAATAAAGCTTTTGAAATAAAAGTCATCAATACATACATTATTTAACAATTTTTTGATTCAAAAATATACCTTCTTTGTCAAAACGACCTGCTTTTCTCACCATTTTTATTGTTTTGGGAATCGTATTCTTTTTCACAAACATCAAACGCTTGAAATTAGTTTGGTTCAACCTTCAAGTCACAATGCTTTATCTTCCTCCTTTTCCGAGCATGTTGATCATGCACTGAATCAAACAAAGTCATACAACTTTGAAGCCTTGAGCACAATGAACAAAAACAGAATTTTGAGTTTGGCAGTTTAGGATCTGTCCAGAAACAAAAAGAAAAATTTCTTTTGACGTCATCAGGAACGTAACGTAACGTAGGCTATGTCAAAGTCTGAACGGTTAAAAAAGAGCAATGAGTATGTTCAACCAAAAACACTATAAGGAAATATAAATCGTCGGAAGCCATTTTGGTTTGCAAACAAACTAAAGCGAACAGCTGATTAAATGTGTGCTTGACGTTTGCGAGCAAAACTCATTACATAATTCTATGTATGCGTGAAAAGAAGCCAAAAATTATTGTTGAAATACACATTCTTTACATTGACATTACAAATAGGTGCAACAATGTTAATAAATGAGTTTTTGAGTTCAACAAATTTCAGCGTTTTTCAGTTCGACGATGGGACTATTTTGACATGTTCTGACAATGTGCCTGTTAACGGCCAGTATAAAATTTCAAACTATTATAACTGTTAAATTTAATTGATGAAAGACAATGATAAGGAGTGACAGCTAAGCTGTCAACGCTGTGATTTAAGACTAAATTTGAAGAATATTTTAAAAAAGCAAGAGTTCACATTTTGACTACATGATGATAAGTTCTCAAAATAAACTTCCTGCCAGTTGTTGTATATGTACATATATTTCCTTTTACTTTAGGTTTTTAGAGCACACACCTCCTAGAACCAAATTTTTTGTCCTAAACAAATTAATAAACATAAGTTCTTAGAACTTATCAAATTACATTATAACATATTTATTGACTTGACGTCTCGTCGTTGCCTGCGGTGCATCTTATACCTTTTTGTCATTTCTGAACCATTTTTTTGTGTGTTTCTTTTTAAAAAAAAGCTATTTTAAATTTAATTTTATAACCATGAAATGTAAAATGTTATTTCATTATTCTCTATTTATAAAGTTAATACATTTTGGGAAAGAAAAAACCCCAAACACTGTCATCCTTCATAAAAAAAAAAATGAGAAAACAAACAAAACAAAAATAACATCAGGGTAAAGTTAATGCTAGTGACAGCTTTGTGTATACTCATACCCCCTACCTACCTTTTTTTCTTTATCAACTTGAAACTTCTCATCGTTGCCGTGACTCCTTGTTTCAATATTTTTACAAGTTAAATATCACTAGAGTAGCGGGGGAGGGAGACATCATACATACATACATAAATATGTACATAGAAAACAAAATAACGAATCTAAGATCTTTTGATTACATTTTTCCCCGGTTAGAGATGAAAGTTCTAATTTTAAAGTTAAATAAAATATAAATTTGATTTTTCTTTCTTTCATAAAATTTGTTTTTTTTTTGTTTTTTTTATTAATTTAGTAATATTGCCAGTAAAATATAAGAACAATCCCAGACAGATTATGATGTTGGATCATTTCAATACTAAGAAACATTTTAATTTGTTAAAAATGACTATACAAATTAGGGAATTTAATATCTACTTAAATGGCGCCCAACGTGTGATAATTTATGTTTTAATTTTAATTTCAAGTTGAACAATCGTCATAGTTTGTTGATTTCTTTCACACTTTGATTTCAATTCGACTTTAGATGTTTATTTTGTTATGTTACTGTCTTTACAATTTCACTTATACATACATATGCTTGATAGTTATTCAATTTAATAAGCAAATTAAAATGTTCTATTCGTAAAATAAAACAAATAATATACTAAGCTTTAACTTAAGCTCAAATCAGAAGAAATAAGACTCTCGTTAAACGAACGAAACGACTCCATACCGAAAAGGCATTCCAATATTGCTGCATAAGCTATGAAAACAAATGGAAACAACTATGTTTACTTAACAGAGTGTACATACTTTTATATATGTATACAAAAGTAAAATAAAAAATAAAAATAATAAGAAAATAAAACTGGAAATAGGAATAGGAATAGAAAAACCATCCAATTCCTGTGTAACCATGTGCAACCATTACTTGGTACAAAAACATAGCTAAGCCCCAGCCAGAGCCCCCAGACCAAGCAGCAAGCACTGTCATACCTCCCAGCCTGATGGTCTACACTCTTATACCTTCCTTACCTATACGACCATCGGCAATTCCACGGAACAACAAGGATCCATGAAAAAATAAACAAGAAGCAACAAAAAACACTAGTAATAATGTGAAAAACTCATTGTTTTCTTCTTCTCTGTTTTTTTAATTTTTTTTTTCTATATTTTTGTGAAGTGTTGGGTACTCCAAAGAGGAGGAGCGCACTTTAGAGCTAGAGAGGGTTTGACTAGATTATATATATATATATAAATATAGTCGTTTATATAGCTAAGCGAGAAGTTGTTGGCTTCAACCAGCAGACCTTATCGTTTCCAATCAATACTTTAAAATTGTTTGTTTATTTTTTTTTCTCTCCATTTTCATTTATTTTTAGGACCGATAACTGCGTAGTTTAGACATAATTTTTTTAGTGGTCTTCTCAAGCACTATATGGTGTCCACGTTCTCGGGAACATTCGTTATCTATAAGGTGTATCAAGCAGTTGTGTGTCGTCTTTGGAGTGCCGACACAGTGCGTATAAACTGAATAAAAAGAAGAATTTGTAGTAAGATGTTCGTATGGAGAAAAAAATCCACAATAATATACCAATTAGTAGCTTCGAGAAATGTATCAAAAGCTACATACCATACCCTTTTTTCTTTTAAACTACTTTCAGTCTGTAGTCGTTCAAAAAGTGGCACAAGAGTTCTTTAATTTCCTTAAAGTCACAAATAATTCGACTTAATAGAATTTTTTTAGAAAAAAAAAAACTGGGTATCGATTTTAATGGGATACCACAAGGTTCAATTTAAGGGTCTATTCTGTTTCTTCAATTTTCTTAAAATCACGAATAATTCCAGACTGGGTATAATTTTTAAAGGGGTACCACAAGATTCTATTCAAAGGTCTTTTTTATAATGTTTTTTATCAGGACCAGGACTATCCACATGAATTTGATTTTTTCTATGCAATTGATGTACAGTCCATGTGATGATAATTGTGTACCAAGTTTGAGCAACTGTCAAAATTACCAAAAACATTCAACTGTCAAAATATAAAGCGAAAATGAAGGCGTTCTGTTGACAATCTTGAGGAAACTTATTTTAACGTCTCGTTAATAGTGCACAATTTTAGATTTTTTCAACACTGCCAAATATTGGATGGATATTGAACTGTTGTTAATTTTGATAAGCAATGCAAAATATATTCTGATCGATTGGAAATCACCCACAGTTATTTATTTTTTCCATTTTCCAGACAGCAAATTCATTTTTCTGGACAACTGATTCCCTTATGTCAAAAAGTGAAAAGAATCGTTCCACTGATTTGTGTTTGAAATTCACACAATTCCAATGATAGATTTCTATCAGAAAACATTTTTTTCAATGATAGAAATTTTCATTAAAACCAATTATTGAAATTTGACAGGTCGGTTATAGCTATTATTGAAAATTTCTGTCATTGATTAGAATCATTTATTTGAGGTTAATGAAACTAAAACAAACGTTCCTTTTTCTTTGTATTCACTGTGAGTTTTACTTTCAATGATCAACTTTAACCTCAAATGCTTGATTCTAATCAGGAAGGGCTTGATTCCAATCAGGAAATTTGTGTCGAATTGAGAACTATTACTAACAAATTTCATTGATGAAAACCAATGATAGTTATAACTGGTCCCTTATTTTGCTTATTTTAAAGTATTTCAGAATCTTAATGTCTCTTAAAATGTTACTTAAGCCAAAATCAAAAGATACTCGTAGCTACTTTAACTTTTAGTTATTTGTTGACATTTCAAAAAAATAGGTCCGTTCGACAAACTGGGGTTTGTTTGATTTGTTTTTTTTTCACGAATTTTCATTACTTATAGTACGTTTCCACCAACAAAAAATCCGAGATTTAAGGCAAGTGATTTAAAATAAATCATGAGGTGTTTCCACCAAAGAAAAGGAGATTAATTTGACGTTTGGTTTATGTCATAACAACCAAACTTCAAATTATTCTCCTTTCAAAAAGAAAAAAAAATGTATTTGTTCACTCATCATCTGTAAGTAATTAGTTTTATTATATTCTTGTACATATTTATTATTTTTGTATACTTACATTTTATTTCGTCTGTGATTTCTTGAAAGTTGTTTATTGTTTTGAATTTGAGTCATATGGAAGTGAGACAGATAGTTTTTCTTGACATTTCCATCTGTCAATAAACGAAATTGGCGTTTAAATGGGTCGGTTCAACAATTATTCTCCGAAAAAAAAGTTTGTTTGATTTGACAAACTAATGTATCCAAGTAGATTTCAATGAGTTTTATTTGAAATCTTCATTTAAGGAGATTAAAATTTGTATGGTAAATCTTCGAGATTTCAAGGAGATTTGTGACAAATCTAGCTAAATCTCGGTTTAGTGCCCGGTGGAAAAGTAGTATAAGGCAAGTGATTTAAAATAAATCATGAGTTGTTTCCACCAAAGAAAAGGAGATTAATTTGACGTTTGGTTAATGTCATAACAACCAAACTTTAAATTATTCTCCTTTCGAAAAGAAAAAAAAATATGTATTTGTATGGTAAATCTTCGAGATTTCAAGGAGATTTGTGACAAATCTAGCTAAATCTCGGTTTAGTGCCCGGTGGAAACGTAGTATTAGACCTGTTCAGATAAATCATTTTAAAAGCTAATTAATATTTTAGAATATTTAACAAAGGTTTATTAAATTGATAATTATTTCGAGAATTGTTTAATAGTGAAATTTAAATTATTTTAACAATAGTTTCTTTTTTTTAAATTAACGCCAATGTAAGTAGTGCTTATGAAAACTGCTTCATAAAATGTACCGAATTGCTGAAGAGTATGTAAAGCTTTAAACAAAAATTATATCCGACTCTTTGAACTCCCTCTTTAAATAAACGATGTGTGGTTAACAGAAAAAAAAAACTAATAAAAACAAGAACAAGATAAACTTTTAAGGAAAATGTTACTTTTTGGCAAGAGTACGACAACTCAGGCGACAAGATATTATAACGGATTTCTTAAGAACAGTTGAAAACAAGCATTTTTTACTATCTATCTCCCCCCGTTTAGGCGGGAGGGGCAATTTAAAAAAATTATTATTTAAAATGGAAAAAAAAAATTAAAAAATAACGGTAATACTTAAAATAAAGTTTTATACATTTTTTTAAATCCAACATTCTGTTCTATTAGCCAGTTTTTAAATCCAGTCAAAACTATGCGTTGTTTTTGAAAAATTTAATTTTAAACTCAAAATTTGAGTAAAAAAAAGGTTTAAAGTGTAATTTTTCAATACTTCATGATTATCTACCATTGTTTTTATTTCAGAATTTATTGCTCTTATTTGTTTTTGATCAAAAACTGAAAACTAGATGATTTTATGTCTTTTAGTTTTTGAGAAAATTGAAAATAACAACAACTACTATTTTAATTTAATTCTTTTTTTGCTTAAGTGGTCTTATTTTGATAGTAATAATAGTAGGTGCGAGTTTGGGTGTATGCAACAGTAAGGTGTGTGCGAGTTTGGGTGTATGCAACATTGGGATGTGTATGCTGCCCCCCCCTGCAACCCCCCCTGCTTGGGAACACTATAGGATTTGGGGTGGGTGCAAGGTGGGGAGGGTGCATGAAGCGGTGGGTGCAAGATGGGGTGCATGCAAAGTTTCTTTTGCATTTAAATAAGCTGGATTTAAGAAAACTTAATTTACCCTAGGTGCTTATTTTTAACTGTTCTATACAAATCCGTCATTAAATTTTGTCGCCTGAGTTATCATACTCTCCCCTACTTTTTTTGTAAACCTAAACAAATATAGTGGATATTAGTAAAATCTTACCACAAATCTTCAGATTGTTTGGATATGTGTTTAAGGCTTACACTTCTATAATAAATTGAATATAATGAATCAATAATGAAATTAACAGCTGTTATAAATATGTTTTAATGCCTCTTTTCTTCAAAGATTACTTCAAACTCAACCTCATTTCACCGTAAGTCTATTTCAAAACGCATTTAACTTAACAATCCCCAAAAACATGGCGCCATAATTAAAATCACCATAACAACAATCAATGGAACAAAAAGCACTAAAATGTATTACCGCAAGTCTTAAAATCCTAAAACTCCAACCCAGTTATGTATGTTCTCAAGCATTTATATATATGTAGTTAAATACATACATATATTAAATCTAGTTTTAATGTCTTTTTAAGAAACCCATCCCATTAATTTCATCAATCAACACAAATAATTCCTAACCTCCACCATAAACCACCACCAGCACCAACACCATCCTCCTACTCACTTTTTTAAAAAAATATTTCTTAAGTCTTTTCAAAAATATCTCGTCTTTTGCGCAAGAGAAAGTTCGAAAGTTCTTCAAAAATACCATCAGCAATTTAAATGCAAAGCATGGAAACCGATTATTTAAGGAAAATATTTGCCTCTCGTTAGAGAAAGACTATAGTCTACGTCTACGTATAAAGTAAGTGAGCACAGATTTTGCAATTTTCTTGTTTTCTGTGAGTTCTATTTTTATCCTTGATGTAATGATGTTGTTTGCTTGTTCAGTGTTCCAATAAAACCAAAGGAAATATCCTTCTTCGACCACAACTCTAAAATATAAGATACTTTACCACCAGCAACTATTATAGGTTTAATGATAATTATTATACTCTTACCTATTCCTATACATAACAAACATAGTTACTGTGTTCATTTCAATTCGTCGTCCTCGACTTTGGTTGGTTGGTTGTTTATATTTATATTTATGTATTTATTCATTTCCTTATCGTTTTGTAACTTTTTTTTTCCTGTTCTTCTCATTCCAGATAAAAATGGATGCTAAATGCCCGGAAATAATCGCTGAAAATACAATATCTTCTTAAGGATATCCAAGTGGAAAGAAAACTACTTCCCTAGACCTACCACAGAAGAGAAGGACATTTTTTTCCTGTGCAGCTAGACATATAGATACATCTTACATATTTTGTCGTTGTTTTGTGTCCTTCAAAGAATGTGGATATTTTCTTGACTGAAATTAACATTCACAAAAAGTCGTTGAATGTACACAATTAAAGGACTTTAAGGTTGACAAGAGCAAAAAACAAAACATTAAACGACGAGTCACCAAAAAGCCAAGAGAAAGGGAAAACAAACAAAGAATTTCTTTCCTTTCTTCCTTAGTCAAATATTCATTAGCGTTGTTAGCGCAAGCGGAATTCACTAAAAGCCAACATGCACGAGCGCCGAGTAAAAAAGTAACTTACCACTGTCCTCTTTGAAAAATATGTAATTCCTTATTGTTTTGTGTGCATTTTTTCGTCTTTCAGGTTAAAAAGTGGACATTATGTAGCTACACATGGCCGGCAAACACCTGACCCACCATATGTGCACTCACATTCAAATCGAGGCTATTCCACCGATGGCGAGGAATCACATCGTGCCCCATCGGAACGCACCATGTCCGAGTATACGATGGCGAATGAGCGCACCTCTCCAGGACATTATAATTCAGCTCGTAAGACAAGAATGAATGGAGTCCACACAACGGATAGCGGGATTGGGGGTGGCATGGGTGGTAGTTCGGTGAGCAATGGCGGACCAAGGTCGTTGGGCCCTAGCGTTATAAACGGCCCACCAACACGAATACCTCCGAGAGCGCCATCCGCACTCAGCTATGACCATGGAGGTGACGCTGGAAGTGATATTTATGTCACGAGTGCCGCTTACAAAGCACCATCGGAAATAAGGTGAGGACAGGACTTCGAGGATTGAGGACAGAACAGAACAGACAGAATATTATAAATGAGGTTGGAATTTTTTCTCTTTTTCCTAACAACCAACAACGGGAAGCAATTGGATTTTAGGGAGCTCTTTTCCTCTTTTATAACATATTACAACTATACGAGTATCTGTCATATACAGTTTGTGCAGACTATAAGGTAGAGTTTAGACTAGGTTAGGTATAGACCATATCCAGCAATGGCAGATACATATATGACTATGTATATATGTACATATGAACGTAGCGAGTTGCTGTCATTTAACGGAGCATGAACGTTCGTTTAGTTTTTAAACATTGCTGTTGTTGAATTTATATATTTGTCCTCTGTGTGTGTACATGAAAAGATAAAGAAGTAATATTGAAATTGAAAGAGAGAAAAAGAGAAAGAGGATTTAGAAATTGTATTCAGAGTTTACTGTGGGAAACGTGACACATGAAACATTTCGCTTGAGGACACACACTCCATTTGTATAGCTCGAAAACGTGTGACTTTCGAGATAAAATTCAAATTAGTTTGTCACTCCACCATCCAGTGAGATTTTTTGTTTTATCTTTCATATTATGTATGTACATATATATTTTTGTTTTAAATAAGAAGCTGATGTTGTTTATTATACTTTTATGTCCATACAATGGAAAATTTACTTTAATATGTTTTTTTTTTCTTTTAGTTTACTTCAAAATTTCAAAGATTCTTATTCACTTTTTTTAAGAATTACGAAAGTTAGGCGTCAGTTATACATATAGCTATTATTGGTTTTCATCATTAAAAGGAAACATTGGAATTTTTTTGAAAGGTCGTTTATAGCTATCATTAAAAATTTCTGTCATTGAACAAAAATTTTTAAAATTCTTTGTGTGATTTCCGATCGATCAGTAGGTATATAATTTCCATTTCTAATCAAAGGGAAACACTGTTAAATATCGATTCAAACATTTTTCCCGATCGATTTCAATGATAGTTAGAACTGGCCCCTTAGTTGGTCGATAAAGCTGAAGATTTACATTTATTAAAGCTTCGATCATTGAAAACAATGCAGATCATTTTTAAAGTATCGGAGTGAAATTTAATACTTAATACACACTCAAACGCCACAATGAACACAAAACATATGAATATGGATTTAGTCCTTATAAATGCTTGAATGGTATCGAATTAAGTGGAAGTGAAAAGTACGTTATTTGATAAGAAAATTAAGACCTTTCCATTAGCTAAAGGTTGTTTTGTCAGATTTTATGTTGGACAATTTGACCTTTAACCCGTGATAAGCTAGCAACCCTTTCTTCCATTCTTTTCGATGGAGGGTAACAAGAATCCAGACATATGTAAAAGTAATTTGTTTAAGATTTTAGAAGCATACTTTTTGGCATATTACTGAACTATTATTGAACACACTCTAGTTTAAACTTAACGAAACAAAATATTGAAATATGACATTTGATGATACGCAAAATCCACAATTTGTTTTATTTTATAGTTAGTCAGATAATTGATATCAATAAGTAAACACTCAAATAATAACACTTATTAAATGTTTAGAGAGAAAATTTCTACAAGGACTCTTTCCATTTAAATCTTCATACCTAATTTTTGCATAAATACATTTTAAAAGAAAATAGAAAAAAACCTTTGTTCTTAAACGTCAGAGTATAAACAATGGATACTCTTTTTAGAGCAACAACTTTTGCCCAGAACAAAGAAAAAAATATAATAAAAGGTTCTCTCTTATTTGAACTTTGTAGCTTAAACAAATTGCTTCTTTACAACAGCAAAAGGTTTTATTATTTTTTCCTTTTTTTTTTTTTTTTTTTTTAATTAGAATTAATTTTCAGTGAATTTCAGACAAAAAAAAATCCTTTACAGACTGTGGTATAATGTTAATGTTTAGGTACCACTTTTGATCGGTATTCGTTACTTCGTGTTTGCAATGTAATTTTTTTCTAATAATAAGAACAAAAAGAAATTAGTTTGAAAAATTGTTAACTCGACGAACATCCTGGTTTTATGTACTTGTTTTGTTAATTTGACTTACCATTTAAGCAATTTGTATTTTTTACTTTGAAAGGGACACAGATATTTAGGTCTGTTTCTGAACTCTGAATTTATGTGGCTTTCTTGAACTTGAAAGCAACTTAAAATAAATATCATAGAATATGATAGAAATTCAGAGTAAACAAACAGACCTTTTTGTATGTTAATGCCAAATCAATTTTTGTTTAAGTACTGTCAAAGTTCACACAAAAAAATGGCTAAAAGAAAAACGAGTAAGGGAACAGAACTTTTATGTATTATGCTGCGTTAAACCACCACGTTCGATAAAAATAAAAATAGACGCGTTTATATGTTTTTTCTTAAACTATGAACCTCTACAGATTGTCCAACTTAAAATAAGGATCTTGTTTTAAACCTAAACATCAAACATTTTTTTCTTGTTGACTTGAAACCAATACTTGGACTATGGAGAAACGAAAAAGAAGCAAAAAGAAATTAATTGACTCATAAAAGAAAAACTTTTCACTCAGTCAAGAAACACAAACATTATGTTTTCTAAAGATTATTATTAATGAGGAAAAATTCTAAGGAATATTCAGAGAGGAGATGAGCCATGTCAAGTAACTTTTTTGTAATATTTAAAATTACTTTTGTTTTTCTTTTCTTTATTAAAAAAAAAATTAAAAAGAAAAACTTGACGAAGTGTTGAAGGACTTTTTCACTTTAACTATAAAGACATTGTAATCCATTGATAAGTAAAAGGCTAAGAGATTTTAAATACAATTTAATAAGACTTTAAGAGAGCTTTCTTTTAAAATTTAAAGTGTCGTTATTTTGATTAAGCTTTTAAGATAATGTATTCGTAGTCTTAGCGAAAATATTTTCTTTAAGTTAAATACAAATTCTTTATTATAAATCATTTAATATACAAGATAACTTGAATTAGTTAATTGGTTCATCTCTTTAAAAATAAATGTTGAGGAAAAGGTGACAGATGATAAATGTCTTGGACATAGTATTTACATTATTTGCTTTTGGAAGAATTGTTGATAGAAATTTAAATTCAGAGCAAAGGAAATAATGAAATGGAACTTACTTTCAGTAAAATCCAAGTTAAGGTATATCATACATAGAACTCAAAAGAAAAGAGGTACACTGCAAATAATATGTTTTTTAATGATATAAATAGTATTTCGTTTAAATAAAATTGAACTGGTAAAACAACATTGAACTCATATTCATTTTGACGTCTCATAATTGTAACTTTCGTTTGAGCGAAATAAAATCATAAAACATTAAAATGGTTGCATCAAAAGATTACCAATCGGTGTGTTTTTTGGTGCAGGGAATTAACTTCACGGGAGCTACCTTCACATGGGAACTAACTTCACCACTAGTGGGAATTAATTTCACTTTTTTTTTGTGAAGTTATCTCCCACTGAAGGCAGGAGATAATTTCATCAGAAAATTGTGTGAAGTAACTTCCCACCTACGATTGAAATATCTGAAAAAATATCAAGCGTTGAATTGGTGACGTGAAAAAGTACCAAATGAAATAACACCAAATTTCAAATTTGGCGTTATTTCGTTGTTCAAAACGAAATAAAACCAATTTGGCTTTATTTCGATTTATAAAAAGAAATAAGGCCAAAAAATAATGGAAACAACGCCGAATTTTTAAAGTTCACTTTTTTACATACAAAACACGCAAAAATGGTTGATTTATTGCCTAGAATAGCTACTTTTGCTAAAAACTTTTTTTGAATTGATAGCACGGCGTACTAACAGCTAGGTATGTATAGGGGGGGCATGCTGCCCCCCTGCAACCCCCCTGCTTGGGATCACTATAGGATTTGGGGTGGGTGCGAGTTTGGGTATATGCAAAGAACTTTTGCATTTGAGCACTAAAATCAAAGAAATTCCCAACAAAAAAAAAAGCAAGTATGGCTCACAATTATAAAAGAATCACAACGCATTCGTGTTCTTTGCATATACTCAAACTCGCACCCACCCCAAATCCTATAGTGATCCGAAGCAGGGCAGTTGCAGGGGGGCAGCATGCCCCCCCTTACATACCTAGCTGTTAGTACGCCGTGCTATCAATTCAAAAAACTTGTTTTAGGCTCCAATTTCAAAAATTTCAATCGAGCAACAAGTATCTGTCATTTTTCAACTTCAACTTTTGTTAACTTCACATGAAAGTGAAATTGATTCCCACAAAAAAGTGAAATTATTTCCCACCTTCAGTGGGAAATAACTTCACCAAAAAAAGGTTAAATTAATTCCCACTAGTGGTGAAGTTAGTTCTCATGTGAAGGTAGTTCCCGTGAAGTTAATTCCCTGCACCGTGTTTTTTTTTTTTGGAAAAGCCATCCATTCTACAATTAAGTAGACTGAAGGAAATTTCGTTGTAATTTCAGCTGGTAAATTAATTATCTCCCTTATTCTGCTTATGGAAATGCAAATAATATTTTCCTCTCGCTCCCATGAATCTCTCCACTTCGCGACACCAACGCCAATAATGCGGAATGTGGTCACCATAAAAGTTTCTGCTCATGGGAGTAGTATGGATGTCATATACAATGCTCTAATTTACGAAATTGAAAACAAATAAAATGATATTTTCTTAAAAATTTCAAATTGTCCATTCTGGTCTGAATTTAACTTAATTTTTTACAATTTTGTTTTCAATTAATCTGACAAATGTAAAATTGTATTAATTTTTAAATATTTCTCAGTGTTCTGTATATGGAATCTCAAAAAAACTCGGCAAATCTTAACATTAAACTACTAATGCATAAGAACTCATCAATAATTTTATTTTTGTTTGAAGGCAAGAAAGAGCAAAATCTTTAATTGGACAGATCAAACATTATTTGATTTATGTAACCAATGGAACATTATATAAGTAAGAAAATAGGTATACAGACGCTAGAAAAAAAAAAAAAACAAATTAAAAATGTTCATAATAGATAGGCATTGAACCTCAGACAATCTTAATATTTCCACGGATAAACCCAGGTTCAAGTATGAGGAATTATTTCAAAATGTCTTACTCTTTGACTTCGTAGTAGCTGTCAATATTTTACGTTGAACTTCAAAACTTGAGGGGTGTTTTTATTATAGCATTTATTCTATTTATATTTTGTTTTTTTATAATTTCTACTTTAACTTTACCTTTTTGGCTATCAGACTTTTGGTTAATGTTAACTAATCTATTTTTAATTTTGTGTATTTATAGCCGCTACAGTCATCGACCTCATTCGCGAGGTGGACCACGCAGTGTTTACTCCGTGGCAAGTACAGCGAAAACAGGCCGTAGTGGGCGATCAACGAAACACAGAGGTGCCAAAATCGAAGCAATGTCAGCCCCAAATCCATTCTGTCCGAATGTTAAAGGTGTATGCTGTCTTATGCTTTTGCTTAATTTAGGTCTAATTCTAGTGACACTTGGCTTTGTAATTGTCATTCAATTCTTTGAGCCGTTATTTGTTTGGTAAGTTTGCCTTAATTTGGACTTTCCAAAACATCAAAGGAACTAATTAATTTATTCTTTTAGGGTTTTGGGAATAATATTCCTGATCTTTGGTTTTCTCACTCTAATCGGAAGCATGGTATACTGTGTATACGTGTGTCGTGATGCAAAAACCCCATCTCAAGTTCGAAACGAGGATCTCTACTGGACACATCATTGGCAAAAGAATATCGGCTATACAACTCAGGAAATCAACTACAAAGCAGACAAATACGATGGATATTCTGATCGTTATTCTGTTAGTAAAATGAGTGGCAAATATTCGGATAGGGAAAGTAATCGTTACTAAGAGCACGAATTTTACGTGGGACAGGAAAACACATAAAACAATCCTCGTATACGAATTCGAATTATAAATACCTAATCCAAAATGCCATAGCCGTGAATATGATCGTTATTTCTATAATTGAAATCAAAAAAATCCGAAAACATACATTATATACATATGTATATATATTGCCCTCATGAGTGAATATTATAAACAGTATATAAAAATAAATAGAAAATCCTTATTCCGAAAGGATTCAAGTCATTTTCGATATTATACAAATTAATTAAATCGATTTATTTTACTAAGTTTAAATCTAATGAACAAAAAAAAAACAATAAGACACCATACCTTCTAACAATAATTATTATGTGTTGTGTATGTATAATGTATGTTGCAAAAAATAAAATAAATTTATTTTTGTATAACATAATTATTGTAAATTTTAATAAGTAAGTATAAGAGAAATAGAAATTTAGAAAACAAAGTTTTAATAAAAAAAAAATGTTTCTATTAAATAAATAATAATGCTTATTATAATAAATTAATGTAACTAACTAATTTAAAAAAAATATATTTTTTTTTAATTTAATGTTAATTAACACAATGGTTTCTTATTATATGTATGTTAATAATTCTCTGTAAAACAGATTTTTTTATATAAAAATAAAAATTTACAAAATTTTGATATTTCTTAAACGTTTGTAAATAATAAAGTATAAAAAATATATTAATTAATTAATACCACAATGAGAGTTTTATTTAATTATATGATAAGTTGAGAAATAAAACTTATATAATAATTAACAACGTTCTTAATTTGTTGACTTAAGTGTCTACATTAAGTTAAATGAGTTTATTTTTGTCCAAGAGGAATTCCGGAGATTGCAGTTGTATGATTTGCAGAGCTATCGGCGATCGTGTTAAGGTTTCACTTGTCTTCATCAATGTCCAAAAATCACCGACTTGGTTGGCTAGTTCAGACGATTTCGTCAAATCCAGCTTTTTTGGAAAGATAATGCCCAAATCTAGGTTAATCTTAACAATTTTGAGTAATTTAAGTGTGGAGGCATCACGTATCGTGCCGTGGAATTGACTGATTTGGGTTGTTTGCTACGCACGCCTAAACGGCATTGGCTGTCAACTAGGGCTAAATAACGCCCGAAATTTATAGTTAACGCTTTTAAAGTTTGAAGTTGCTGTCAACGACTGCGAACTTCGGTAGACAATATTTATAATTTGCACACGTTGCTCGTTCGATTAATGTCCAGTGACAGTTCAATGATTACTGAAAGGGTGCGTTCACAAATTGAATTCCAAGCTGTCAAGTCCCTATTAGAAAACCTGGTATAATATAAAATTTAATTTAAGCCGCTAGCTGCATTGTTTTTTAAATTGCTACAGTAAAAAAAAACACCTACCGATTTTTTTGGGAAGTTTTGTCTGCATCCTTTGAGTTTGATGTTATTATCTGCAAAACTAAATTTGTCTTAAGTCAATATTTCCACTGGTTCTTGGGATATGGTTGACGAAAAATGGTGTCGTGAATGTATTACCATACGAACGCATGTACATACGTATACGTACATACAGGCATCTCTCTAAAAACTTTTGATTTAGATTCTAGAGACCTTGAAACTTTGAGAAATGTCAAAATTTACAATTCGACAAATCAGACCGATTACAACAACTTCATATGAGAAGTTAGAAATCTTCTGTAGTATGCCAAAAGGTTATAAGATCCCATACCGGTTTCTGATAAAAAAAAAGAGAAAAATGCAGTTATACTTTATAATGGGTGATTTTTTTGAGGTTAGGATTTTCATGCATTAGTATTTGACAGATCACGCGGGATTTCAGACATGGTGTCAACGAGAAAGATGCTCAGTATGCTTTGACATTTCATCATGAATAGACTTACTAACGAGCAACGCTTGCAAATCATTGAATTTTATTACCAAAATCAGTGTTCGGTTCGAAATGTGTTTCGCGCTTTTTTATCGACAAATTTTGTTCAGCGATGAGGCTCATTTCTGGTTGAATGGCTACGTAAATAAGCAAAATTGCCGCATTTGGAGTGAAGAGCAACCAGAAGCCGTTCAAGAACTGCCCATGCATCCCGAAAAATGCACTGTTTGGTGTGGTTTGTACGCTGGTGGAATCATTGGACGGTATTTTTTCAAAGATGCTGTTGGACGCAACGTTACGGTGAATGGCAATCGCTATCGTTCAATGCTAACAAACTTTTTGTTGCCAAAAATGGAAGAACTGAACTTGGTTGACATGTGGTTTCAACAAGATGGCGCTACATGCCACACAGCTCGCGATTCTATGGCCATTTTGAGGGAAAACTTCGGAGAACAATTCATCTCAAGGAATGGACCGGTAAGTTTGCCACCAAGATCATGCGATTTGACGCCTTTAGACTATTTTTTGTGGGGCTACGTCAAGTCTAAAGTCTACACAAATAAGCCAGCAACTATTCCAGCTTTGGAAGACAACATTTCCGAAGAAATTCGGGCTATTCCGCCCGAAATGCTCGAAAAAGTTACCCAAAATTGGACTTTCCGAATGGACCACCTAAGACGCAGCCGCGGTCAACATTTAAATGAAATTATCTTCAAAAAGTAAATGTCATGGACCAATCTAACGTTTCAAATAAAGAATCGATGAGATTTTACAAATTTTATGCGTTTTTTTTTTAAAAAAAGTTCTCAAGCTCTTAAAAATCACCCGATATATATACATATATATACTTTATGTATAATCAAACTGAATATACGTGTCGTTTGATATTTGAATACAATTTATCTAATTCCACGAACAAATTCACTTGTCGAAATGCGATATTTCAAATAAATTAACTGAAATAAGCTTTGGAATTAAGTGCAAGCTTCATGAACACACTCGGGAGTGTCAACCATTTTAAAAGCATTTTTAAATTTTTGTAAGAAAATGTCAAAATTACATGTATACAATCAGAACAATCCACCAGAGCGGATTTTAAAATTTGCACTCTTTGGAAATGTCTCATTTTGACGTTTTCTCGGTTTATTTCAATTATATTTCTTTACCAATAAAAAAAATCTCTATTTCTTCTCGATTTGAAACGCCAGAATGAATCTCCTCAGAAAAGTGAAATGTGAATCGACAATTTTCCTCTAACGAGTTACAAAAAAAAAACGTTACAAATTGTTTCAAAAAAGCCCCCAATTCATTTTTATTTCATACACAAACCAAATTTCAGTGGTTTTAACTTTGTATATGAATTTGTTTTCATATAGATACAAAGGTTTAAATAAAAACAAGCTCTTTACAAACTTCCCCCAATAGCATCCCTGACTGTTTCACCTGTCAAATAGGTTCATTTTCAAAAGCACATATTAAAGAGATGCCATCGTCACATAATGTTAATAGTACAAAAGTACAAAAATACAACAAAATAATACTGAAATCAAGTTATTTAAAAAAAAATCATTGAAATTAGAACTTTTTTATACATTTTAGAACATGAACAATTTTTCAATAAAAAAGGTTACAAGTTTCATTTTAACATTCTTAAACTTTCATTTGATTTGGTACTAACCCTGAGACTCCACAAGAGTAAAATCCAATCCAACTTCTCGTCCGCAATCTCATCCGCAATCCAGTGTTTTTTTTTTTGACTGGGCATATTATGTCTTGCCATGAGCAACCTCAAATGTCACATTTGACACAACGGCTAATCTGTTGTTTACTTTTAGTAACTTAATAGGTATAAAAAATATGTAGGTATGACCACACTCGACGACAATTGAAACGAAATGAAATTTTAATTTCAAAAAGACTGGAAAATGGACGCTCACCACTACATACAACACAAACGTCAAATTTGATGACAGGATTTTGATCCGCTCGAAAAATTCAAACTGCGATGACCGGATCATGGAGTGGATGTTGGATTGTTGGTCTCTATTGGATTATCTGATGACAGGCCGATAGTCCTGTCATCGGAAATGTCCAATGGAGACCCCAGGTAAAGAAAAGTCGAAGCTACCTCGGCAACTCATCCATGGAATATCAACTGTCAAACGAAATGGAAAAGTCCCCATTCCCCAGCAAAAAAGCATCTTTTTCTTTTCGTTGGCTCGATGTCGATTCATTTTCGATTTTAAAAAGTAGTTCTTCAATCGTTTATTCGCTTGTACACATTCGTTAGTGGCACACACAGCTTCTCAGAATCAGAAAAAGAAAACAGAGTACCAATAAAATACGTGATTTGTGCTTCTCTGACGCTGAGCTGCATATCAAAGAATTTGAAGGAAAATTCCAAGAAATAAAAAATGTCATCGACTCCAAGCACCAGCAGTACCCCAACCAACAATCCCACCACTCCGACCAACAACATCGGCGCTAATCTCGAATTCGTCCGCGAAGAAGATTTCGTTGAATATTTTATTTTTCCTCCAACAAACAAAGACAACAACGAAGACGACGACAAAAACGAAACACACCTAGAAAGTCTTCTTCAGAAAATCAAAGCACAAGTGGACCAAATCAGCGAAGACTATATATGGCACAAGGATGAATTTAATCTTAGCATTCGCACCGAAGCCCAGGAAAGTCTGAGGGAAGAGGAAAATAACGAAAAACAAGGTAAGTTATGGCGATTTTATTTTTTCAATGCCTATTTATAGTTGTTTTTATATTCCCTTGCCAGTCCCTTTGCCTCCCCACTTACATGGAATTACCCATTATGGTGATAATATTCAAGATGAGTGGTTCATCGTGCATCTTCTGTACGAGATCACACGTGAGAATGCTGGAGTTGTAGCTCGCGTCGTTGATGCTGATGGTGAATTTCTCGTTATTGAAGCTGCCGATTACCTGCCAAAGTGGGCCAACCCTGATACATGCGAACAAAGGGTAAGTCAGAGTTAAAGGGTGCGGTGTTTTAATGTTGTATGGCTTTGTGTGTGCCTTTGTTAGTTGGCAATGTGCAACATGCGGAAGTCGCTCGGGTTGGGTTTCTATTGTTGTCTGATTGTGTTGACTCTTTCTCTCCCCTTCTCAGGTGTACATAGCCGAAGGTCACTTGCTGTTGGTGCAGAACTCTCCTTCGAATACTGCCACTGTTCTGTCCGTGGCCGGAGCGCTGTCGAAAATCTCACAAAATCCAACTCTTTATAGGGTTTCCGCAAACATCCAGAATTGCGTGGATGAGCGTTTGAATGAGTTCACAAAGGAACGCCGTCAAGAAGCTATTCACACACAAGTTGCTCATCTTCCCATAGGTGTGGCTTCCATCTTAGCCCAGCGGCCTTCGTTGATAGCACCTGCATGCAGGGCCTTCTGCGAGCGGGATCCCATTGACATGAAGGCCTGTCGGGCCATGCGATTCTTCCCGCCAGAGGATAGAGTCAGGACGTCCGTGAAGTTCACACGTTGCATCTATGCTATGCTGATGCACAGTGCGTATGTGCCGGATCGTCGGACAGGGTGGAATCTTGCAGCTGCCACTAGCCCGGAGGAGTATAAGGAGGACCTGTTGGGGGTAAAAATCGCTTGTGGTTTTGAAATCTTAGCATCGCAGGCCAAGGAGAATGGAGACCTTGAGAATGATTCAGCCTGGCGTGCTTATCTGAGAAGTCTCGTCAGCAAAGGATACTTCAAGGACAATCTAGAAGGCTCAGCAAAGTACAACCAGCTGATGGAGGATGCCAAGTCGTTCTTCATAGCTAACCGGTTGAGATTTCGCACTAGACCTGTAGTGGGCAAAGAAATTGTCCAAATGCTTCACTCCTTGGATCCGGTTAACGCAGAAAAGCTCAGGGAAGACGAGAGTAGTCTTCCACGGAGCGATAGTGACTCTTGGTTAGATATATCTTCCGAAGAACTGGATGCGATGCTGACCAAGAAATATGGCACAAAGAAGCTCTTCACACCAGCCGGTGATATGAATGCAAAGGAATTTACTTCCAACATCACAGACTTCTTGGACAGACAGTCAGAATTTGATGGAATTGATGACGATGAACCGACTGTTGTGTCTCCAAGGAAGTCCACCATCCGGAAGAATACGTCGATGAGAAAGGCTGTTAAGGAGCATCCCATTGCCGCCCCATCACCAGACCAATCGGTTAGTTTTGACCCTGACGCGTTCTCAACACACGTGAAGAATTTCCTGGACTTTGTGATCCCTGAGGATAACTGGGAATCGAATTCCGAGATGAGTGACTACGAAGACGAGGAGGACCTAGAAAGGAATATAGAAGAAATGACAAACTCCGAAATGCACATCGAATCGGATATCAAAGCGTATATGAACCAGATGGACAAAGAGTTGTCCAGGACGACCATAGGCAAGTCGTTTGAAAAGAGCAGCGAAAAACGCCCCAAATCTTGCGGGGAGGATGACTTCGACGACATCGAATCGTTCAAACCAATCGACATCAATGTGAACACCCTGAAGAACATGATGGACAGCTATAAGTCGCAGATGGGTGGATCTGGACCAGCATCGAATCTGTTGACTGCCATGGGAGTTGGAATGGGTAACTCGACGGCGTCGGTCAAATCCTCCAACAAAGACGCAGATTTGTCTGAATCCACTGTATAATCAAAAGATCCAGCCGACTTAATTAGACTTTAGATTTTTAAGTACTTACCAATACCATACATTTTAAAAGGTTTCCTCTCAGGCATTTTACGACGAATTTCCTTCAGCGGCACACATTTCACGAAAATAATCGAAACACAAAAAAAATAGCTTTAAAAACATTTATCTTCATTTTCTTTTCTTTATTCTTTATTCGTCCATTCTTGTTGCTTTGGATTGACCAAATCATTTATTAAAAACAAAAAAAAACTAGTATTCTTTTTCTTCTCTCACTTTTGAGCAATAAAAAAATACAATACAAAAAACCTAAATAATTTTATCTATTTCTGTTCCAGTTGTTGTCTCGTCTTTGATGATGGTCTCGGTTGTGGTCTCTTCGGTCGCCACCGCGGTTGTCACCTCCGTAGGGGCGATAGCGATTGTTATTCCATCGTCGATTATGACCACCACCGCCGCCACCACCACCTCCCCCTCTTCCATTGTGTTGATGTCGATTGAATCCTCTATTCTCGCCCCAGTTGGGAACAACTGGTGGATCTGGCACAGGCTGAGAGCAATACTTCACGAATTCTTCATCCTCGTCAGTGAAACGGAAGGCGAATTCCTCCTCGCATTCATCAAGGAATTCGATATCTTTGTCTGTGAGACGGTTGATTTTACGATTTGGGTCGACCATGTTTTTTAGTGTAGTTTTATTTTATTTAAAGTTTTTTTAAATGCTGTGGAAGTGCCGACCCGATTTCTAATGAAAAATTCAGCAATTATTTTTTGATTGCTGTCAAAAATAGAGATAGGTTACAATAGAGAAAACTAAGGCTAACTCTACACTCATTTGGTATTATTACTAAAACGGCATATACACGCATCAAAATCTTATCAAGCATGTAAGAGTGTGTTTGTGAAATTGAAACACGTATAGAATGTGTGTATGCTTGACGCGAAATCAAAATGTTTTGATTTTTCTTCAATCAGGGGTCTATTCTTGACAAATGCTTGAAAAGTGTGTATTCGTGATTGATTGCTTGATCAATCATCATTTTTGTTTTTGCGTTGCTATAGTGTCAAGACAGCATTCGGAAGGATTTTGTATGTGCATGATGGAAGATAAAAATGTTTTGTTAGAATTTATTGAAGTGTACCGTTCCCTGCCAGCGTTGTGGAACACAGTTACTTTTCTAATTTTGATTTAAAGTTCAGAGAAAATAATACAAATAAAAAATATTTACATTGAAAAAATAATATTTTATTTACTTTTATAGGATGGTAATAGCTTCGCACGTTTCCATGACAATACGACCAATAGACTGTTCAGAAATAGCACTGATGAATTTTAAGTTTTGGGTGTTATCATTTCCAGAAGTTGGTTGTATGTTTTCTCGTTCATGCGAACGAAATTTTTGAAGTCATTTGGCGAACTTAATTTCAGTTCATTCAAAAGATTTTCATGTGTAAACTGCTTTTGTTTTTTCAGCCACTCTTTCATCCAGATCCGTTTTTTCCGCAAATTTTTCTTCTTCATTTTTAACGCCAGCGCTAGTCCCAGAGCTATGCAACAATCGTCCGTGTCACTCAGATTTTCCTAACAAAGAATCCGCACCATCCGCATCCATTCACATCCAAAATCTACGAAAAAATGATCTTGATGACTCATTCTTCATGTGTGCATATTCAACGCGAAAAAGAATTTACAAACACACTCTACATGCTTGATGAGATTTTGACGCGTGTATATGCCGCTTAATTAGATGTATTAGGTTCCTTTCACACGGGGAAAGTAGATATTGGAGATTTGTTTGATGGCTTAACACTTATTGCAAACAAAATGAGGTAACTTTACATTCAAAAGGAACGATATGTTTGATTTTTTATTTCGCAATTCGCGAGATGGGGACTAATATTAACAAGTTGTGAAAAAGTTTCATTTTGAATGGCCCGAAATTTGGGAAACTGTCACTTGAAGCTGTCATCTTTTTACGTTTTACAAGTTGGTGTAAAAACGCCATTAATAAAATTTTAAGGTTACGCGTAACGTTCAACAACGCATTCAAATTGTTAAAATTCACTACCGAAGCGCTGACAATTTTGCAGTTATGTAATCGTAATTTTACAAGAAAAGTTTGTTATTCCTCAAAAAGATATGTGATCATTGATTTGACGCCTTTATACTTTTTTCTTTGGATAAGGCCTATGCCAGTACTTCACATCGATTCAATACCTCAAATATGGAACTCGCGAAGTTATCGAGGACTTACAGCAAAGGGAAGCGAAGCCTCGGCAGCCACAAGGCTGTTATTTCACTGTGTAATTTGTATTACTTTAGACCTACTTTATATAATTAGCAACTAATGTATTTGTATTTCAAAATTACGTTTCCATTCAATCAATTAATTTCAAGTTTTTCCTTTTAAATGATGACAACTTTTTTTTCCAGAATTACAGAATTTTCCAAAGGAAAACCAAGTTGGAAAGTGCAGCTAAAATAAACACAAACATTACCAATGTCCAAAAATTGACTAATCAATCTAATAGGCTTTTCACACCAAGTCCGGTTTTCGCGAAATTATCGGTTTTGGCCGAAAACCTACATCGAAAACTCAAGTTTTCCCATACATTTTTGGTAGGGTAAAGGTGTCAACAGTGGATCAATTTTTACATCTTGGGCTGTTAAGCTCGCATTTATAATAGTAGCCATGACATTTTTTTTTCACAGCATTTTCAATATATTTTCTTCAATTTAAGCAAAAAATTTCAAAACTTTATGCTTTCGATAAAATAAAAAAAAATGTTTTTAACTTACCTTACCACATGATTCACTGTGTACTTTGGGTGTACACAGTGAATCAGTGACTGGTACACAGTGAATCAGGGATGTTAGATCAGTCTTTTAAGAAAAAACAATATTTTTTAGTTTTATAATTATTTTTATATTTATCAGTCATATTTTATTTAATGATAAAAAACTAAACAAAAATATAAACTCTTCATTTATAACAAAAAAATAATTAAAATAAAACTCTTCATGTATAAAAAAAATCACAAAGCTGAAAATAAAGAAAAATAGTTTAAAAAAAATAAGGAAAGAAAAGTAATCCATTTAATTAAAATGTATAGCTTTCTAGCGAACATCCATGTTTGAAAAGTTGAAATTGAATGAAAAATTTGAATTTCTTAGTGAATCAGTGATTCACTGTGTACCTTTTTCAAATGATTCACTGTGTACAATGTTGTTATTTTAACAAAAACACATTGAAGTCATATTAAATATTTCGAACAAGTAAACTAGTTGATACAAATTATTAAGTCAATATAACCACAAATACAAATATATGACTCAAATGGAGTTACGATGCACAGCTATTAAATGAGAAGAAAAACAAATAGAAAACAAAAAATTACTTACCAATGCAGAAAACACAAAAACACGAAAACAACCGACTCCGATCCAAGGGATCACGCAGACTGATGGTTTGAAAGGATGAAATGAACAAAGACGATCTTTTCTCTTTTTCAAATTTATTATAAAATAAAAAAATACATCGTGAGACCAAATGATTCACTGTGTACCCTGATTCACTGTTGACACCTTTACCCTAAACCACAAGTTTTCTTCGAGACGAGCTAGTGTTACGGCCTTACAAATCTTTTTACTCACAAATTTTTTCATCAATACAAAATTTGACAGCCGGTGTTAAATTAAATTAGGTGGCGCAACAGTCCGTAGAGAACCAGGGCCTAGTGACTTACAACTCTCAACCATTCCTGTGTGCGAGTAATGTTGTCAGGGATGGAGGGGACCTACAATTTATATGCCGAATCCGAACGGCTAATTTTGAGAAAGCACTTTTTCATGACAAGAATTACTCTTGGAGAATTTGTCAATTCCTCGCAAGAGGCAGTACCCGTGAAAACTCTTCTTTTTTTTTAATTAAGGTGGCACAGGCAGGGATTGAACCCAAGACCTCTCGCATGACAGTCCAACGCACTAACCATCATGCCACGGGTACACGACAGCCGGTGTTAAACAAATTTAAATGTCAAATTAAAACGTGTAAATGTTCGGTGTGAACGATTTTCGGGTTTTCGAAAACTTTTTCCCGAAAACTCGGTTTTGGGTTTGGTGTGAAAAGGCTATAAGTTTGATCCGGATCAGCTCACGTGGAGAAAAGAAACGCAACTTTTTTCTCGTTTGCCATTGTGAATTGAACATATACCATCAATGACCCATTTACAATGCCAAAAAAACATTCAGCCATGTGCACAAAAAATAACAGCTGGCTAGCTAGCTGCATGAAGTATGATCCAAAAAACATAAACAATTTATAATTATTTTACTTCATCCCATTTTTTCTAGAGAATAAGAAATTACAAAATGTTATCGAATCTTATATCATCTCAAAAATTTGTTCTTATTGTTGGTAAGTTAAAGATTCATTGAAAAGATTTTTAGTTCACTTAAAAATAACAAAATTACATCCCATCTAGACAACAATGGCCAAGAGCGAATTGCCTTGCCAACAATCAATGGTTTTCTCAAGGAACAAGGCCAAAGTGGTGCTATTAAATTATTCAATCCAAAAAGAGATGTTCATTCTGAGGAGAACATCTACCAAACATTCTTGAAAGAATGCTCTGATAGTGAAAATAAACTCAATGTTATTCTTCCTCCTCTAAGTGATTTGCTTCTTTATAATCCCAAAAAATCTGAGCTCTTTAAATTTATTCATCAACTTAAGCTAAATCGCAATGTTAAGCAAATATATTTGTGGGTCTCAAAACAACACATTTTTGAAACATTCACCATCGCATGCCTCGAGTATATGGCCGAACATATACTTTATATAGAATCAAAAGATAATCTGTCCATTTTGACTAGGAAACCTGGTGGATCTGTAACAAATAAGGTTTGTATGCTTTTAAAAGTTGTGTACCGTATCCATGTAATTTGAAATACTTGTGTTTCAGAACTATACTTATAAAAAAACCAAAGACAGTTTTCAAGTCGAAACCATCAAGAAGAAAGTAGTAAAACAAGTTGAAAATACTCCTGTTAAGCCAGAGCAACTAGGTACCTTTAAAATTGAACTCGAAGAAGATGAACTTATAGCCAGAAATGCTCTCAAAATGCCATACGAAAAGTAAACGTTTATATTATATACGCAAGGAATATTAAAAAAAATAAATTTATTTTTATTTGCAGAACTAGTGAAGCTGAAGGAAGCGGTGGCGGAAATATTATTTATACTCCTGACAAGGATGATGATTTCGATGAAGAGGATCCAGACGATGATTTGTTTATATAACACTTAACATTGAAAAATCACTTAAAAGCTGTAAATACAATACAAAACGTGTTCAAATAAATAAATAACTTAGCGCAACTAAGTTAACGAGTAAAACATGAATTTTAGATTTTATTGAAAACCTAGAGTAGAGTAGAAAATATTACAAAATAAACTTAAGGACGTTATATAATAGTTTGATCTTTATCTAGCTATGAAAGCTAGATAGATAGATTTGGATAGAAAATCGTGTCGAAACATTTATGAAGCAACTTAAGTTAAAAAAAAAAACTTTAATAAAGC
Organism: Eupeodes latifasciatus; assembly: GCA_920104205.1. NCBI lineage: Eukaryota > Metazoa > Arthropoda > Insecta > Diptera > Syrphidae > Eupeodes > Eupeodes latifasciatus. The sequence continues at coordinate 161,926,341 of OV049926.1, forward strand.
ACAACATTTTCGAAGTCGGTTTCTTTCAGTGTTGAGAGTCGGTTAGTTAATCTAAATGGCTAAAGTGAGCTAAGCTGTTTAATGCAAAGAAGAGATCATTTAACTGAGAAGTTATTTGAGCGGATGCGTAACAAATGAGTTAATTTAAATACATTTATTGTAAGGTAAGGAACTCTTTAAAAATTAAATGGAAGAGTTAGTGTCAGCCCTATTCTTTTAAACGATTACATGAAAATCTTTATTATGCTATCCGCTAAATCATTTCAAAATTGGTAAACAATTTAATCTAACTTGGTTTCAATGACTGTTACTTTAAATTCAAACAGACGCTTGGAAATAAACACAAATAGAAACTCATGTGAAAAGGATTAATAATATTGAAAACAGTACCAACATAATTTTTCTAGGAATCGATAAATACCGTCAAATAATATTTGAAGTTCTAAGAAACAACAAATCACTAATAGCTTAACTATTTCAAATAAAATTATGAGGATAATAAAATTTTATTTTGTCTCATGTTGATAATATGAATGCATGGGTTTTTTCGAATTCAAAATTTCAGGTAGTTAATTTCTTCTTTTGAGGTGTTTTTGGCAGAGAAAAAATGCCAACACCGATATTTTTAGGTATACTACTAATAAAAAAGGGTTGTTTATTATTTAAATATTTAATGGGAATGGATCAAATTATTTTTATATATAGTTTATACATCAACGCGAAGACGAAATATGAATACAATGATTTCAAAAACTAAATTTTGTAATAATTTAAAATTGGGTATTAAAGCTTGGACGAACCCTTGCTAAATATTACTAGTTTGTATTTGCATTGTGTTGATGCACACGTGACACATAGCAGCAGATTAGGTTTCTTTGCGATAATCCGTTTCCAACTTGGAAAGACTAGTATCGAAGCTGTTTTTGAAAGTTTATAAAAAAAATCTAATGGAGAAGACATTTAATGTGCTGAAAAAGTTATTTCAGATGCTTTTTCCGTTCCATCAATTTTATTTAAAGTGAAAGTATAAAATGTAGAACCTAGCTGTAAGTGGTAATTTAATAAAACTGATGGACAAGGTTTTATCCCAGGTTTTTTATCACCTACAGTTTTCCGATATGGTTCACCATATCAAAAACTGCAATGGAAAAACTTAAAGTCTTCGAGAGGAAGATACGAGTACTAAGGATATGCACTGATCTACAATTCGACCGTCAACGACAGAAGCACTATAGCAATCGAAGAGTCTACGAAGAAGCTGAAATCAAGCCTCTTAACCAGTTCCTTGCACAGGCAGCAAGGAAGATAATCACCAAAGTCGCCAGCCACCCCAACCAATTAATGAGAACGATGACCAATCAGCAACGACACCTTGACCCGAGATACCTTTGTGATATGGATATCTTGAATAAACTCCCCACTGACGATGACGACGTCTTCTTCTATGCAACCAACCTCCATCAGGACAACCGGGACTGAACAACCCGAGATGAACCCCGCCAACGACACTCTTTTTTTAGCCATCGGCTCCATGTTAAACACATGTTAATTTTTGTAATTTGCCAATGTATAAAGTTAGGCCCCTTTGTGCCAACAAATGTTCAATTTAAGCTATTGTTAAATATTATTTATGTTAGAACTAAATCAATGTATGTATATAATTTTTGTATGGTTCAATAAATTAAAATGTAAAAAAAAAATGTTATCCCAGGTCTTTAAATTTTTCATTTCCTTAGGGTTTTGAAGGCCCTAGTTTGACTGCAAAATTAATCTATCACGTCAGGTTTTTGAGATACTTTAAGGATTCGAAAAAAGTACTTTTAACCCTTTTCGATTGTCTTTAACATTTTTCAAGAGGCATATTTTGAAAACCTGGTGTGATAGAAAAAATTTAAGGCGAGTTTCGAATTCAGGACAATTTACAATCCTTTGTTTGTGGGAAAGATTTTTGACTGCTCATAGTTCAGAAACTTCAAATTGTGAGATATGAAGGTCTTCAATTTATAAATAAATAAATAAATTAGGTGGCGCAACAGTCCATGAAGGACCAGGGCCTAGTGACTTACAACTCTCAACCATCCCTGTGTGCGAGTAATGTTGTCAGAGATGGAAGGGACCTACAGTTTATATGCCGAATCCGAACGGCTAATTTGAGAAAGCACTTTTCATGACAAGAATTACTCTTGGAGAATTTGTCAATTCCTCGCAAGAGGCAGTACCCGTGAAAAAAGTTAGGTGGCACAGGCAGGGATTGAACCCAAGACCCCTTGCATGACAGTTCAACGCACTAACCATCACGCTACGGGTACTACGGTCTTCAATTTAATGAGCGTTATTTTTGGACACAAATTATATATATATGTATGTACATATGTAAAAATTCATATTCTTCAGGTAATAATACTCACAACTAACAACTCAAAACTTAAGCTTAATTATTTTGAGCCAGTTCTATTTTTAAGCTGAAGTACGAGCTTTTGGGGTCTTTAAACTGAGAGATTGTTTTTGTTTGTCAACAAAGGGTACCTTACTTTCTATTGACATACTCGTAAACTTACTTTCCAAAGCTTTAATCACATTTCGGTTAATATAAAACTCGTTTCCCTTGAAAAAGTTCAATAAAGAGTTTAAAATACCATTTTTTGAATTAGAGAGAGTCTCATCTCTCTTTTGATGTAATTAAAAAAAAATTGTTATTACTATTATTTGTTATAATTTCATTTTTTTTTTAACAAATACTTTTCTTTTCAATTGTAAATTTACATTCAAGCAACATTAATTGCATTGCTTTGCGCAGTTTAACAATATTAATAACATTTTCGCGGATCAATAAAAATATTTATGTTTGTATTTACATAATAATATATTAATAATGAAATGTTCATTTTATTTGTAATTTAAATTTTATTTGCATTGTTACGAATTTCATATTGTATTAAAATTTACGTCATTATACATAGAGTTAGACAAAAAAAAACTAAACAAAACGAGAAACGTATGTATTAATGAAGTAAGTAAATGTGTAGACAGTATTAATAATTAAATGTTAAAAATTGCCCTTCACGTTAAATCGATCAAAAGGAAGCCGATTCCTCCATAGACTTTAAATGAAAAAATCAAAATATCCAAAGGGAGAACTGACCTTTCAACCTAATCAACGTGTATGGCCTGTTTTACGAGTATTTATATTAGTTCATTGAAATTTTGAAGTTGTGAAGTTAAATATTATTTTATAACATATATTTTTAAAAAGTATATGTACCTGTACATAAACCACATTATATAAGAATATATCACATATTATTCTAATGCCGTTGATTGCGTTAAATATATATTGAGCAGAAGTTATGGAAAATTATTGATTTTATAATAATTTTTTATAAATTTAAACATTGATTGCAATGCACATAAATATAAGAGTCAAGATGGAGTCTAAAAAATGTCCGTGAATTAAAATAAAAACGAGTTAAAGAAGGATAACAAGTTGATGTATAATATAGAACTAACTTAGAAGGTACTTTTGATATTTGTTAAATTTGTTGTTAACTGCCAGATGGCAAAACACGACACAAAAGTTTGCGCCGATATTTGATATATTTTTAACGTATTTAAAAATAGACTTAACAATTCAGTTTTTTAATACTAGTTTCTGTTTTTCTCTCAGAAGATACAAAGAAGGTTCAAGAAAATGTTTCTCAATAATTATTTAACATAGATTATGAGTAAAATTCATAATTGCAATTAACCACTCAACGAAATAACATTTTCCATAAATTCTGCCATTAAATTGTTTGTACATAATATTTTTACACATTTTTTTTTTCGTTTATCTAAAAAATATAGGATATTTATGTTTCCTTTATCAAAAATAAATACATTACGCTGTTTATGCAAACAAATACCTTTTTCTGTTTTCTTTGATTTTTGTTCTTTTGTTTTTTGTTTTTTTTTTCTCCTTTTAAGCTTAAACTTCTAAGAAAGGTGAGAAGGAAAAGATGTGTTTTTTTTACAAGACAAGGTTTAAAAATAACAAATACTATACAAGTAAAACTATTTATATGGAAAATAATGTTTTCCATAAACATAAAACATTTAAAATAAATAAAAAATAAGTATTTTGGATATTTTCTTTTTGTTGTTGTTTTGTTCTTATCTTCGTCGTCGACGATGCAACAATGCGTCTACATCACTTTTTGGATCAGGAGCTAGCGAACTCCAGTCAGTATCTTTACATAAGGGCAACGATAAATCACTGAGTGGCTCATTGCCGGCAATACACGTCTCACGGATGAGGAAAAACTTACTAACCAAATCATCGATCCAATTGAGTAGTTTTGCATCTGTGCGCTGGGCATTCCCTTGAGCAAGCTCTTTTAATATTTTAATGTCTTCGGCTGGTGGCAAATATTGCTGCCAGTCTGTCGGATATGATATGTCTTGAGGGCTTCCCGAATGTACTTTCTGCGATCGATCCGGTCGAATTAATTTACCATGTTCGAAGGCAAATGGTGAGATGAGGAATTTCGTCTGAGCATAGATCGAGGTTCGACCAATCAACTTCACAGTCCATATTCCAGGAGTCAGAGGATGCTTTAGATTGGCTTTTGAGAAGTTAATTGCATCCGATTGGGTGTCTTCGATGTGAATTTCATTGAAATCCTGCAACATTCCCATTGGATCAATCCAAAGGACTGTCATATTATAGGAATGACTATCTGAGTGAGCTGAACCGGTGAAGGTAAAACTCAATACTATATCGTTGGATGGGCCGAGGAACTTTCCGTAGTTCCTGGAGATCTGCTCTTTTTGATCGAAATCTGAGCTCACTTCGAAATTTCGAAGGCGTTTGGCAAATTTTGAAGCGCGGGCTACTTTTGGATACTGTGTCGGTCGGATGCGAGTTTCAAAGTCAACAGTCACGTTTGCAGGTAATCGTTGAGCACTGTAGCGCAGCAGGAATCCTTTGTACTCGTCATTGCTTAAGAAATTCGTAATTTCATGGAGAGAAAATTTACCAAAGTGCATCTTCCTGCCATTGATTCTCAAGATACTCTGAGCCACAGTCAAATAGAGATCATCGGCGCTTGAATGTTTGTCAGAATGATGATACAAACTTTGCCAATATGAATTCAGATTCACATATTCACTGGTATAAGGACCAAAAAGCCACTCTTCCAGTTGCAGTATGATTGCTTGATTGATGATCGGTTCAAACTTCCTGGCAAAGAAAAGCATTTTTTGCTCTGTTCCCTGCAGACGCGCCCAGTCGTCGGGCTTGAAGTCATTCGGACTACAGCCACACCAGTCGACAACATGTTTATACTGACATTTACATCCTAATTTTCGCTTCCAATTGGTCACATGCAAATTGTTGTCCACATAAGTTTGGCAAAATTGGGAATTCCGCAGTACCGTGTGAAAGAATGACTCAGCCGGCAACAGTGTATGCCGGAAGATTGTGAGTAAGCCTTCGAGAAGCTCATTATTTTCGTTGTTAGTTACGTATTGCACAAATGGCCTGGACAGAGCGATCCAGTCGCTTCCCCCATCAATTTGTATACCCTCAGGCAGAACACGATCACCTATGCGCCACATATGAGTATCACATTCTACGAAGGTCTTATCCAGACCTTGTTTCTGGATGAATCGTTGTGTTTCACGACCGTGACTCTTCACGAAATTCCTTCCCTTGTTGGCGGTCAAAAAATTGGCCAGTTTCTCCACCGGTTTAACGGGGAAATCACTTTCGCTTAAGTTTATCACGAAATCCCATTGCCAATCGGATGCAAGAAGATCGCTCATGCAGTGCATCAGCATGGTTAAGAGAGAAGCTCCGCCCCAAATGGTCGAAAATCGATTTCGAGCCAGACGTATGTTGGGGAATTTTGATTCAAGTTGTAAGAGTTCACGGTACAAGTAGTCTTGGCGCTGCAAAAAAAAAAAAAAAAAAAAAAAAACAATAAACATTTTTAGACAGATATTTTGGATTATTAGTGCTAACTTATAAAAATAATTTATTACATACTAGCTGACCTCTTCAGCAAAAATTCTTTCAGTTTATTTGCTGGTGGATAAATTTCTCCCTTCCTTCGGATTTTTTGGTCATCGGAAATGGAAGTGAAATGAAAATTTATTTATCAGCAAATGATCGGAGAGAATATTTTGCATTTAAATAAACCTCTTGACTTTGGAAGAGGATGATCTCATCCACTAATAAATATCTGTCCAATTTCAACAAATCACTTTAACTAAATATTTTCAGGTCGTTATTCTTTTGTAGAGCTATAAATATCTCCCAAGCAACATCAACTCTTAAAACATATTACTTTTCTAAAATAAATAAACATGAACACTTGAAGCGATAATTTTTTTCAAGCAAATAATAACCAAATTAATAAAATCTACAAATAATTTCACAGATGGATAGACATGCAAACAATAATTGTAGTTCCCAGTTAATTTTATTATATGTATTATTATCATCGAGAGCAAACCACTTGTAAGCGCAGTTGTTTTCGTTTTTATTCATTTTTATTTTGTTTCGGATTATGCAACATTGCATATCATTCTTGGCAATTCCAAAGCTCTTGGAGTCTTTAAATAAGACAATTTGAGATAAATTATAAAGTTTGGCATTGGGCCAGCATTCTGCCACTTCAAACGAGTACCCCATATTTCATAAATATAAAGAAGTTGTTCTATACAAACAAACTGAACAACTTGTTTACCAGAAGACACTAAGTTTTTTTTTCTTTATAACTACTCCATCTAAAGTTAAGCCTTTTACTCAACAATCCACCTAAGTTCGACAGCCTCACGTAGAGAGTAAATATTCTTGAGTGCATATTAAGTGGTTTTGATTGGTAACAAAATCCAACTGTAGAGACTGTTCACTTTTATAATTGCTTCCATGGCACTGGTGCATTGCTTTTAGGCAATAAGTGCGTTATGAAAGAGCAACAAGTAGGTATTTAGTTTGATGATGTAAAAAAAAAAAAAAACTTTAGTTTTAGACAATACAAAACAAAACCTTCTAATATGTAAATATTATTTGAAATCCAAAAAAAAGACAAACTCTGGGGAAGGTAATTGCATTTGATTTATACTAATGAAGCCCGCGTGTGGGGCACAATCACCAACAATAACCCTCATAAGAAAATAGCCATGGATGGATGGATGGATACTGTCTGTAGTAATTTGGTTATTTAATCGCTCCTATCGCCGTATGCCGCCACTTGACATAATTCCATTACTAACCCAGATCATGGGGATGTGTGCATTGCATAGTCAGCAACAAAATAAAGTAAAGCTGCCTAACTGCCTCTCTTTTCCCGCGGCCACCGGCGGCGCGGCGGCGGCCGAATGAATTTAGGGGATAATGGTTGGTTGGGGCTATGGCTAGGTTAGTAGATGCAGCCATTCTCGAGAGGTTTTCGCTGTGCGTGCGTGCGCGTTGAATTACCTAAATATATAAATAAGAAGCTTCTAGTTGAGGCACTCGACTTAATTCAGCGGATGGTGGTACAATATGGCTATGGCTTACGAACGGATGACTAAGTAGATAGATATTTTTCTTGGCATGTAATACTTACCGAATCCACATGAATGTAGAACACATGATTTGGTGAGTAGAGCGCTTTGATTAGACGATGCACTTGACGCAGAGCACGGCCATTCAATGTAAGCAGGAAAGCAATTCGGACACGTTCGGTTTCCGGTTTTGGAATAGTTTCAGCTATTTGCGGTGTGAATTCTAAAACAAATATAAAAAGAAATTTAATTGAATTGTTTTTGAAGAATGGAAAATAGGAGTACATAAAAACAAATTGCAGGATTGTTTAATTAGATAATAATTTAATTTAAATGCACTATTAAAGACATTAAGTGACAAAAAATTAGCATAGCAGTTATTGAATAAGAGTATACAATTATGTTCCTAAAAAAATGAAAATAACTTTTAAGTAACAGAGTGTATTTTTTAGCTGCATGAAAAATCAAACTGTTGTTTACATTTTTATTCAGTATGGTTCCAAATTGTAGGATTTGGCTTTGAAATAAGTAAATCTGCTCGCGAAGTTCATAAAACACTTCGTCAATTTTACGGTCTTAAGTGATGAAGTTTATTTCTGGTTACTGTTACGATTAATGTCGAGCACTAACTAGCCATGCTGAATAATTTTTTGTTTAAGAAAATTAATCCGATAAACATCGACGACATTTGTTTTCAAGAAAAATGCGTATACGGCCTAGTGTACCACTATAATTTGTAGCCTCGTTTTTATGGAGAATAAAACTACTGCACAGTGTTTTAGAAAGCAAGTGCATTCGCAACAGTATCAAATTACGATTCAACCGTTTTTGTTTCCTTGCGATTTGCGTGTTTTTGCGACGTTTTTTTTTTTTTTTAATTTAATAGTTTTCTTTTTTTGTATGGCTTTCAAGAAAAACAATCTTTTCGATTCAGTTTGGATCCATGAGTATTAAGATGAATAGGAGTTTAGAAGTGATTTTATTTATTTTTGGTGATGAAATGAAAATTTCACCCTTAGGTCGATTCCAAAAATGAGTATTATTTGTTTTCAAGAAACACGTACACCACAAAAAAACACGTGCTAAATATTGTGATTCGGCAAATGGGAAGTGCATAATTTTTCTTATGTATATAGAGTATGCATAGATAGGCACATTTTTGTCACGGGAAATCATTCAACTTTGCGGAAGCGGGGCTCGAGGTTAACAAATCTTTGCTGTTTTAATAAAAACAAAATTTATAAAAAACGATGAAAAAGCGGGTAAAATAATTAGTAGTATTAGTAGCTTTTGGTAGTTGATTTTCGGGTTATGAAACAATACTCGTTTTTGTGAATAGGTTATCGTTTATTTAAGTTGTCCACAAAATTTTATTTATTCTGGCTAAGAATAAAGTTTTAATTATACAATTTAGTTTGCTTTACAGAAGCTCAATTTTACGGCCTATCTTACAACAAGCACTTAAATAAAATAAAAAAAAAAAACAAAATTTTATGGGGTGTAACCCCTTGTCGTTATGTCAGAAATGGAGGAGACCTACAATTTTAATTTTAGCACTTTGGGTAATACAGTTCATAATTTGCCCTTTGGTCTCACAAATTAACAGCTCAATATTACAAATGTGTTTGGGACGTAACACTGCAAACTTTAATAGGTTAATATTAATATTAACCTACAACGTCGAACGGCTACAATCGCAAGAGATCGCCAACTCCTTCTCCGACCGAGTTACAAGTAACCTCTCTCGAAGTTCTGTGCCGCCAACACAATGTATAGAAAACCAGTGGCAACATTGCCAAGACGCACTCAGAGAATCCGCCTCTGACGTGCTGGGTTTCAAGCAACTACCAACAAGAAACCCCTGGTTTGATGAAGAATGTCGGCAGGCAAATGCAGCCAAACAACAGGCACGCAAAGCGGTGCTGCATAAAAGGACGAGAGCTGCTCATGAGCTCTATGAACAGAAGAGGCGAGAGGAACACCGACTTCTCAGAAGGAAAAAGAGAGAGCATGAGAAGCGTGCGGTCGAAGATTTTGAGAGGTTTAAAAGCAGAAATGAAGTTCGAAAGTTTTATGAACAGGTGAAACGAAATTCACAGGTACATAAACCTAGAACCGAAGGCTGCAAAGACGAAAGTGGAAACATCATAGTGGAACCGCAGTCAATGCTGAGGATATGGAAGGAACACTTCTGCAGACTGTATAACGGCGACGACGAACCGAATTCCGCTGTCAGGCAGGATTATCTATTCAACATAGACGACGAAAGCCAAAAATCACGTCCTCCCGACTAAGACGAAGTAAAGATTGCTATATCTAAGCTGAAGTCTAACAAAGCCGCTGGAGCGGATGGCTTGAATGCCGATAAAGCAGCTGGAGATAAGTTGGTTAGGAGCATGCACCAACTTATCTGTAAGATATGGTCAGAAGAAAGCATGCCCGATGAATGGAACCTCAGTATTATTTGCCCGATCCTGAAAAAAGGAGACCCTCTAAACTGCATTAATTATAGAGGAATCAGTCTACTTAACATCGCTTATAAAATCTTCTCTGCCGTAATATGTGAACGTCTAAAGCCCATCGTCAACAACCTGTGGTTTTAGATCCTGGAAAAAACCCAAGAACACCAAATCGACACCCACCATCTTTTCATCGATTTCAAGGCCGCATATGACAGCATCTACAGGGACGAGGTGTATAGAGCCATGTCTAGTTTTGGCATCCCTGCCAAACTCGTTCGTTTGTGCAGGATGACCATGGAGAACTCACGCTGCTCCATAAAGGTTGGAAACAACTTAACAGAACCTTTCGATGTCAAAAAAGTTTTTAGACAAGGTGATGCGCTGTCATGTGATTTTTTTAACATCGTACTTGAAAGAATAGTGCAGAGCTCACACGTCAACACTAGAGGCACTATATTTCAGAAGTCTGTCCAATTACTAGCATATGCTGATGACATTGACTTAATCGGAAGAACTCAGCGTGATGTCAATGGGGCTTTTGTGAGTATTGAGGCAGAGGCGGCAAGAATGGGTTTAACGGTTAATGAGGGCAAAACAAAGTACATGCTGTCGTCAGGAAATGACCACCAACGTCTCGGTCAAAACGTCACCATCGACAGACGTAACTTTGAGGTAGTCAAGGACTTCGTCTACCTAGGCTCCGCTGTAAACGCAGAAAACAACACCAGCGCTGAGATCAAACGAAGAATAACTCTTGCTAACTGCTGTTTCTTTGGGCTAAGAAAGCAATTGAGTGGAAAAAATCCTCTCTCGAAGGACCAAAGTGTCGCTGTATAAGACCCTTATCATCCCCTTCCTGCTATACGGTGCAGAAGCATGGACTATGACAAAAGCGGATGAAAGCACCTTGGGTCGTTTCGAGAGAAAGGTTCTTCGTGTGATCTACGGTCCCGTATGCATCGAAGGGGAGTGGAGGAGAAGATGGAACAACGCTGTACGGGCTGTACAGCGACGTAGACTAAACCAGAAAACTGGAGACATCTAGCTTAGCTAGGGACCGAGCTAGATGGAGAAATTTGTTGAGTGAGGCCCTAGTTCACACAGGACTGTAGCGCCACCTTAAGTAAGTAAGTAAGTAAGTAAGATAATCTTGAAGTATTGAAAAATTACACTTTAAAACTTTTTTAACTCAAATTTTGAGTTTAAAATTGAATTTTTCAAAAACTACGCATAGTTTTGACTTGATTTAAAAACTGGCCAATAGAACACAAAAAAAATGTATAAAACTTAATTGTAAGTATTACCGTTATTTTTTAATTATTTTTTTTTAAATTTTAAATACTATTTTTTTTAAATTGCCCCTCCCGCCTAAACGGGCGGAGATAGACCCCCCCCCCCCCCTCCAATGGTCAATCGGTTTAATGGACCTTATAGGGAATTTCACGCTCTTTAAAATAGCTTCAGTGTTTTCTTGTGTAACTCACACTGGTTCGCCAGTAGGAATCATCAAAGTTCAATTTTTTGAATTAAACCGGTTGACAATATTGTAAAAGGTGAGTGAGCATTAGAACTTTGAAAAAAAAAAAACATTTTTTACATGTATTTTAAATGGGAAAACTTCAATTTTAAATTGTAAGTAGGTACTTAAAATTGATATTAAGAGCTCTACCTTGGTGAGAATTTTTTTTTCTATAAGTAAATAAATATTTTGCTTGAGCACCGAGAAAAAAAAATGTTTTGCGGAAATTAATCACCCTAATATTTAACTTATATTTTTTTCTTGTCACCCGAATTTAAAAAAGTTTCTTAAAAATATTGTAGAGTTCAAAATTTCTAACATTGTCTTGACAGTTTTTAGCTTTAAATAGTGTTCTTCGCTTTATAGCTTCTTGCAATACAAACTTATATGTAAACTAATAAAACTGTAATAATGCTATAAATGCAACATAATCGAAATTTAGGGAGGCTTTGGACATTTTTCATATTCATCATTTTAGGGTATACCTAATAGAAAAATCTTAAAATAAACCAGACAACATTTTTTTTTAAATTTTTGTTGACTCAGGTGCATATGTCGAACTATTAAAAATACTTTGATTCTTTAAAAAAAAAACTTCGATTCTAAAATTAAACCTCCAAAAAGATTATCGCGAAGAATACTTTTGGAAGAGTCATCGGTTAACAATGAAATCGATGACACCAAATGACCTTTATTTTAAAATAAGAGCGTCTTTGTGAAAAAGATTCAATAAGTCTGCTCTTATCAAAACCGAGAAAATTTATAAATACAAAATAGGCACAACAACTAAACTAAAAAAAATAGTATGATTAAGAATTAGCTTACAGATTTATTTTTATCTTTTCTTTTAGGTTTTTTTTATTTTTTATCTATTTTCTTTTTATTTGTTAGCAAAACAATAGTCAACACAAATTTACATAGTTTATTTCTAATTCAGTATTAACATAATTTTGTTTTTTTTTTGTTTTAACTTACTTGCAATACCAGTTTCAAATATATTCATGCTAAAATATCCCCCACAAACTTCTTTCGCATCGCCAGGGCACTTCATATTACAACTTGAATCGGGCAGCTTAGCTGCCGATGGTGGCATGTCAGCTCCGCAAAAGCATTCAGTACCATACTGTACTCCGCCATAGGGGAAACCCGATTGAAGGCACATCTGGATGCATTTCTTTGGTGAGTTATTTCGTTTGAAATTCGTAAAGTATCCCGACAACAGGCGATACTCCTTCTCGTCCCGATAACAGCCCAACGGCTTATTTGCTGTGTAATTACTATTTAAACAGTAGTTTGGTAGACGTCGCGCATAGAATTCCATTGATTGAATGGTACACGCAACATTTGCTATTTGCTTGCGACATTCTTTCGTTTTTGCGCGTCGTAGTGCAGATATTGCTTCTTTTGCTGTAATATCACATGATGGCTGAAAGCCTAATTGATCCACATTTAAATTGCCACTGTGTCCGCCCGAATTAACAGTGTCACGCTGCTTTACAGGACCCCCATTGAGGTCCTCGTCGTCGGCCACAGAGTTGTCATTTTGTTGAGTTTTTAATTTGCTCTCGCTGGAGGAGGACGACGAAAAGAGATTGCTTCCAGAGCTGAAACTCAGATCGGGAATGCCAAGCGATTTATAAGCAAGGAAAACTTGTAATCCTATAATGAGCAGACCGATTAGGAAGAAGAACTTGTAGCGGCGCATCCATCGCACGGCCAGATTATCCGACATTATAAGGTATTTAGTTGCAACGACGACGACGATGCACTGTCTACGGGTGCTTCGCAACGTGTTTGCATGTCAAAGGGGGTGTAATAAGTAAATTACAACACAAAAAAAAAAACAAACACAACACAATCTACAAGAACAATGCACAACAAAAAGCAAAACGATGAATGGCACTCAACCTTGAGAGTGTTGGATCTTAGATTTAAGGGGATGGACGTGCGACGACAACGACGACGACGATGGGAAATGGGAATAGGAAAAATTGAAATAGGACCTCGCTTTTCACTTTTAGCAATCGATCATTGTTTTAAGCGTGAGCGAAAGGAATTTAGTCACTGCTAATTTAATGAACTTGTTTTGTTGGGGATTCGAAAAGTACACCTCTAATTCACACAAAAAGCAGATGATATTTTGGTCACGTCTGAAAATTTAACTTCGCTTTTGGAAGAAGATTCAACTGCACGATAAAAGGCTGGGAAAAAACTGATTTCAAGAAACAAAAAAAATGCTGTCAAAGGGATGTCAGTTTTTGACAGCGAGAAGGTTCTTTCGTTTGCCAGTAGGTGATGCGTGGTATGTGGTGTGGCCAATTCACAATGACAAAGAATGGGACATTTTGAAAATATTGTCCAAGATAAATAAAATATAAATTAAATAAAATAAAACAATAATTATGTTTCAAACAGATTTGTCTATTAAATTATGTTTGAGTTTACATAAGATTTTAACAGGAGAATCATTTTAAAGCCTAATCATCTTTTCTTGCTATAATTTATTAAGACATACGATATCAAAGGATAGAACGTAAAAACTTTAAGAATTTGAAAGAAAAATTAAAAAGATCAGATGAAAAAATTTAATTCAACAAAACAACCTCTACATGAATGTAAAAAAATCTGAACATCTTTAAAGGCGTTTTCAAAACGCATCAGTATTCAAACTTTTTGAAAAAAAAAAAAAAAACAGAAATACAGATGTATTTCTTATTGTTTTATTTATCTCTTTACTTTGTTTTTCGATTTACAATATATTCTCAAACAACGTACTCTTAATACTCTTTGGACTTATAAAGACTAAAAAAAGTTAATTGACTTAAAGTTAATTAACTGCAGTGAAAAGACTCACTGACTAAAAATTCTAATACCCCAGTACAAAAGAATTTGTGCTGACTAAAAAGACTAAAACCAGTTAAAAGAACTGCAGTTAATTAACTTTTAGTCTTTTTTAACTGCCAAGTCAGAAAGTAAGTACTAACTGCTGACTGTTTAGTTACAGTTAAATTACTTCTGTAAGTTAAAAGACTAAAGAAAAAAAGCCTTATTAGTGACTTAACTGCAGTCCCAAAAAGACTGCAGTTTTTACAACTCTGATACTCACACCTTTGTAAATAAAATCTATGGTATTATCATGGATCAGTTATTTTTTACGTTTGCTATAGCTACAATGTGGCGTTGGAAATTTTGTATACAAAATGTTAAGTATAAAAACTCTCCCGTATAATCTTTCGATGATAGTACTATAGATTTTATATACAAAGCTCACACTTTATTAATGAATCGGTAAAATATGAAAACTTCTCTTATTATCTGGTACATTTATCAATTTCACTTATACGACATTTTAGCTACCGTATAAATATTAAGACTTATTAAATATAACTAGCTAAATAAATTAACATATACTACATAAGGATTTATTCAGTCTCAATGTTACGTCGCACAAATTCATATTTCCTATAAATTATAGTTACGCAGTATTTATGGCAAAAAAGTAACAAATTGGGGAAAGGAAAACTGTTATTATCAAACCAGTTGTTTGTCATATACCAAGAAAATACAAATGTGGGTTATAATTATGCTATGCGGGTTATGATTGCTAATAAATTAATGTATTTTAAAAATAGAAGAAAATGGAAATATGTCAATTATTTGTTTATATTTTGTGAGCAGTACTTTCATGGAGAGGCACTACCGAACTGATAACTGGGCAGCCCTTAAGGAGCTTGCTCTTGATTTAGCCTAGTGTACGCTACTGATGGTAAAACAATCTTAAACCTAACCGACAAATTTGTATTTTGACGTAAACTTTTTTCAATGATTGAAAAAAAAACAGTTTTGCAATATTGTCAGATGTCTTACTACCAATACAAATTTTTCTTGATTTCGTCCAAAGGTCTTACAATTTTTCATTCGGAAAATTTATTCCAAATGCCAATAAATATAATGTTAGATGCTTGAAAAAAATTAAATTTAATAAGTTGTCTTAAAATGGCTGACAATGTCGGTTTTGACAATATTGTCATACAAAAAATTGAAAAATTGTACAGACAGGTCTGATGCCCGCAGGCACCATGTAGCCCCATATTCCCCTATAATTTTTTAAAAATTAAAGAAAACACAGTAGACCGTTTGTTTTTCTAATGTGACCAAAAAATCTTACATTTATTAATCATATCAGCAGTAAACTTATTTAATTGCTTTATAAGCATCTTAATTTTATATTTTAAGCTTATATGTTTGTATATATTTATCATTATCATATTATAAAAAAACATTATTCGCTGTAGGTAGGTATATATGTATATATTCTACAATTGTCCCTAAAAAAGTGTTGCACCATATTGTTTATTTATATTGTTATTATTATGTTTTTATCTATATACATACATAATTTTATGTATAGTTATTAAAAAAAATAATGACTATAAATAAAACCTGATCTTTTTATCAATTTTCTTTCCAAATACATTTTTTTGAGTAGTAAAAAGTTTGTGAAATATAAACAATAAAAGTAAAATAGAATAAAAATATTTTCTAGATTCGTACATACTTTCAAAAACTAATGCTTAAAATGAGATTAAAGTTAAAATTTAACTAAAAACAAAAAATAAATTATGGGAATTTTTTTATATTATACATTCGAAAAGTATCAAAAATGTTATTATCATTTGTGTAAGTTTTCAATGGTAGGAGGATAGGCCAAAATCAATATAACATACAAATCTGTCTTTTTAACAGAGCAGAACTAGTTCTTTGGTTTAACTTAAAAATTCTTCTGCGAGAAGGTTTTTGAGATGAATTTTTGCTCAATTCAAACGCCTATTACATCTAAATAAAATTCACATAAAATAAAATGTACACATCATAAAGACATCCAATGAATTATTAAAGCTGCCACAAAACTAAGACTATCTGCGATGGCTGTGTACACAGAATCAATCAAACTATGTTGCTATCGCAAATTCATTGCATGTCCATCACAAAATCACAGCACCACATTGGTTCAAAAGATAATTTAAAAAGAAATAATAATAATTATCGCACGCTTTCTTTAAATTCGATTGCAAAAGGTATAAAGAAGATTTCTGTCTTCAAAGTGATAGACATTGTTTATGTGTCGCATTACACGTCCATCTACCAAATGCTTTGCATAGTGAATAGCTTCCAAACGATCCTTTGCCAGACCAACTTCAATTAGCCAGTTAACGAAATCACTGCCATAGAATACTTTGTGGTAGACTTTAATTCGCCATCTTAAAAAAAGAAAAAATTAAACGTTATTTAGTTACAAAAAATCATTTTGAAAATGATTAAACTCACCTCTTATCCGTAGCTATATCTTTTTTACAATTTTCCAAATGATGATTACGGAACTGCTCGCATATGTGTTTTGTCTCAGGAGTCACAGAAGCCCAATGAGGTAGAGTTAACATATTAGCGCCATACCTGTCAAAAAAAAACTTCCATAGACTCAATTTTTCTTTTGAAATTTTATGTTTACTCACCACATCTTTCTCCAGTATTTTCCCAGGGGAATAAGTAATTCGCTGCTGTCGGTAATAAAGACAGCAAGTACAATCAAACTTTGTCCAAAGTTTAAGAATGCATCCAGAAAACTGAGTTCTAAATAAATTCCCGACATACCTTCCATCACTAAAGTCCATATTGACACCGCGAGGCTCTACAAATAATTAAACATCCATTATCTAAGTCTTAAGAGAATAGTTAGGCATAAAATTACCACAAACATTGAACAAAGTAAGATTATAAGTAGAACAGTATGCTTTAGGGTCTGATGTTCGTCTCCTTCTTTGGGGAATTCTATTGGTTCCAATCCTTTTCTTGCTTGTTCTTCGTATTGCTGAATGATTGCCTGACAATTCTGGCGAGACGGCCCTGCACAGCTAAATGATGGACTGCACATACTTGCACGAATTCCACCAAAGTTGCTAAGACAAACAAAAATGTATTGACTTGATGACCGAAGTTTTGAGGCTTAACTTACCTATCATCATCAAATGCATGACTGTGATTTCGAAGTTCAACCTTGCTGCCTTGAGCACGATTTATCAAATCTTCAATGTCAACGACAGTTGTGTGATTCGTGGATGAAGAACAACAATTTCCATTACCACTTCCACCACCACCACAACCGCTGTCGCCTGCTTTGACAATTTCTTCATCTTCTGATGATGAAAGCGAGGTAGTTCTGTGACGCGTAATTGAATTCCTTTGATCAGCTGCATTTGCCAAGAGATCTGCTGTAGATATGGATGATCCAATTATATGGGATTGTTCTATAAAAACGAAAAGCATTAAACACGTAGAATATTTTTGAAGATGTTGAAAATTTTTACCTGAGTCAGGATTAGACAGTTCCCTGGCTAAAGTCAAGTATTTTTCAAAACGTCGTTTGTATCTTTGGTGCATGACAAGACATCCAACAGTAACTAAAAAATATAAAATAACACAATTAAGTTTTATGAAACCCATGTAGATTTTTGAGTAGTTTATTAAAAATATTGATCAGTTTGAAAACTTAGTCATCACTGAAAATCTCACAATCCCTAGAAATCTCACCGAATTCAAAACAAACTTCAAATATTAAACATGCATACTAACTTGCGTTTTGTTTAATATACATTTGCGTGAATTCAAGATTTATGATTTCAGGGGAATTAAGTGAGATTATCATAACTTTTCAGAACGTTGTCTTTTCATCATTGATAAATTTCTTCTTTCTACAAGAATTTATAACTTTCGTTACTCACCAATGAAACACATAACTAGCAGAAATACTGAGATCGCTGCTTGTGCGTTTCCATATTGAAAGCTTGGATTATGTCTACCACCCGAAAAAACGTTTTCATCGAAAGCAATTAGAAGACCAGAGATAATACCCGGTACACCCCATGCGAACATTATCTGCAATGAATTTAGCCGTTAACAATGTTTTATATTTAAAAAAGGAGTTTCTTCTTACCATGTAGGGCCAAAGCTTAAGAACAAAGCATAAACTTCGACATTGCAAAAAGAGCAAACTAATTGCTAGAATAGCAGTCCAGAGTCTGCTACTATACGCCCCAATGTTAAACATGAAGAACTGAACATAAAGTACCCATTTATTGACATGATCTAATTTGGACCAAAGAATAACACCGACACAGCAGAAAAGCTAGATGGGACAAAATTAGCTCAATTAATCGATTTGTTTAAGAACGCATTAGTTGCAAGAACTAACCTGAGAAAGAACTAAGCATACAGTAATCCTGTGAGGCATTCTTCTAGCCTTTTTGGTCAAGGTCAGCAGAAGCAGTATCCAAATACATGCTATAACTCCAGTTACACTGATATCGAAAGAAAATTCATCTAACTCATGGAGATAGTCGGCTGGGTTCAAGTTAGTCAAAGAAATCATTTTTGCTGAGATAAACATCAAAGGAGCACTGATGAAGGTACATGCTACCATACTTTTAGCAATCTAAATATTGTTTGAAGAATGTTAAAACCCCTGGAAAAAGTGTAAAAGTAGACAAAGCTTACCAATTCCACTTCAATATTATATTGCGTAGCTATTACAAAGGCGCCTGGTGCGGCTGGGAACGTCCCATAGAGAAATCCAAAAGTGCTTAGTTCCGTAGTTTCATTGAAGTTTTCTCCAGCTTTCATGATGTTGACAGTTTGGCGCGCAACAAGTGGCAACACAAGGCTAAAAGAGATTATAGAGAAATATTTTATATTTAATTTTTTTTTTTCAAAAAAAATAAAATTTACATTTTAACAATGATTAAAATGCCAGGAATCAGAAAACCTGATCCCCTCAGTGTGGTTCCCTGTCCGACAATCTTCAAGCCAAGTAAAAACAAAGCAGTCGCCGAAAAAGAATTACCCAATACCCTCAAAACTCCAGCAATAATTTCAGGTAATCCATCAGGAAACGCAACTCCTCCAATTACACCCAAAAGTGTCATCAATATCATTGGATTGAAAAATATCGACTTAAATGTCTTGAGGACAACCATTGTTTTTTC
Organism: Eupeodes latifasciatus; assembly: GCA_920104205.1. Classification (NCBI taxonomy): domain Eukaryota; kingdom Metazoa; phylum Arthropoda; class Insecta; order Diptera; family Syrphidae; genus Eupeodes; species Eupeodes latifasciatus. The sequence continues at coordinate 161,945,891 of OV049926.1, forward strand.
ACCAAACAAACAATTCTCCGACGGAGGTTGCTGTGCGGCTGGACACACTGGCAAGCTGTCATCTAGTTTATTCTTTTGGTCGATTTTTTGTGAGATTTCCATTAGGATATAACCAACAGGATTTAGAATGGCCAACGATATAGGAGCCATAAGGTATAAGTAAGCTGCATATTCAGGATGAACTTTTTTGTAAAGAGCATTGACTGGGAAAGAAAAATAAAAAGATTTATTAGTTATGTGATTTCTGATGATAGTATTATGATGAGAGCTTACCAATGGGGTAACCAATTGCAAAGTCATTACTTTGGGTGCAAAAGATTGCCAGTAGCCCAGCACGACCATAGTTAAGGGGCCTTGCGACAAGTAGTGATACTCCAATCACAGCGAAAAATACTATCGATTTTGAAATGAGAATCGATAGAAGAAACGTCCAATTGACAGTCCTCCAATCAAGTTCAACCAGAGACAGGAATATCAACGATGGAAGGGCAAATGTACCCACGAATGTCCCCAGACCTTTGGTTTCAGCATTTGATATGATTTTTAATCGACCAGCTACGTATCTGGAAAATTAAACCAAATGAAATTAATTACATTGTTCATGATTTAAAGTCTTATAGGTATGAAGTTTTATATTGTAGGTATTTCTCTGGTAAGGCTTTCGCTATCATATTAAACGTTTAACTTAATAAATATTTCTTAGATGCTTATAATTAGTACATCAATTTAAATTTACATCTTAATGGCTACCTTCGCACCCTTCTAATTTAGATACAATTTTAATCATATCATGAAGGTTATACTCTCATAAGATAAAACCATTTTATCTTAAGAATCTCATTGTTAATTTCGTTCTTAGTATATAATTTTTTTAGATGTTTGAATATTCAGTTGTTTTGTTTAAGTTTTAATAACTTTTACAATATTTTATTCATTAAAATGCTAGACTGTTGTAAATAAATGAAAACAATCAAAGTTAAAACGTATATACTCGTTCATACGAGTATGTACTTAGAATATCTAATAATATATCGCATGAGACGTTGGCCGATTAAAATTTCAAAGAATGATGTCTTACGTGATACGACACCCTCTAGACAGCTATTCACGCCACTGTGGCTAAAGCCCTAACATTTTTTTCTTAACATATTCAACAATAATAATACAAATTAAATACAAACAAAAAAAACTTAATTGCAAATATTAAAAGTGAAAAATTATAAACTATGGTGAAATGTTATGCTTCTGGGTTTTTATTTTGTTTTAATATTATTTAATTGTTATATTATAAAGCCATAGAAATGAAGTTGTAATTACTGTTGCATTTATTTAATTTTATTGAATTGAGTTATTCATATGATAAGCATTTAATATGACGTGCATAACAAAGTTACATTCAAGGGAGTAGGTGAATTATTTTATACTGTAAGTTATATCTTTTTTAAAGAAGAATATTTTTAAAAATGAGAATTTATAAAAATATATGTTCAAGGTGTTAATAAAACTGAAATCCACCCTACTTTAATTGATTGATAGATGGTTAGAATAGTTTGTAGAAACTGAAATTTGTTAATTTACTCTCAAAGAAATAAAATACAACTGTTAAGATGTCTTAACGACTTCCACCATGTTAATGACATTTTCCATCAGTAACCGTTGTAGAATTTTAAATTTATCCTAATACGGTTAGGAATCTTTTCCTGCAAAACTGTGAAATATTACTGAACAATTGTAACCTTTTTTGAAGAGAATTTAAACAATCGGCAGTTTCAGACGACATAAGAGACTTGAAAGTAAGGCAATGGGCAGGTTCATACGACATAAGGGACTTGAAAGTTAGGTAAGTTTCTAGTATCTGATTGGCCAGCTGCCAAAAAATTACCTTCCAATTAAGGCAACTTTAATGGAAAGTTGGCTGGAAAGTTAGTTAAGAAAAATCCCCCTAACTATTAAGTCAAGTTTAATTTTATCAAAATGACAGTTGATCATGTTTTTCGTTCAACTGAAAGCTGAACTTTATTACTCTATGATTTATTTATTTTCTGCAAAACTTCAATATTTCTTTACAATACAAAATTCAAATCGTGATGGACTTGTAGCCTGCCTGAGGAGTGTTTTGTAGACAGTAATTTTGTTAGTACTTTTTGTACTATGAACTTTAAGTAGAGGTTTGCGAAGTAAAGTTCTGAATTTGAAATGCATGACACTTGAAAAACTAACTATGTAGATACCTTTGTCAAAATTTACGTTCAAAGAATGAAGTTAACTGCAAATGAAGTCCCCTATGTTTGCTTGAACCTGCATACTTTTCTAGGTCAGCTGCCAAAAAATTACCTTCCAATTAAGGCAACTTTAATGGAAAGATGACTGGAAAGTTAGTCAAGAAAAATCTCCCTAACTATCAGGTCAAGTCTACTTATGTCAAAATGACAGTTGATCGTGTTTTTTCTTTCAACTGAAAGCTGAACTTTATTACTCTATGAATTATTTCTTTTCTGCACAATTCCATTAAATGTTTTGTAAAAAAAGGGTTTCTTTTCAAATTGGAAGAGAAATAAGTATAATTACTTTACTATACAAAATAAAACAAATCGTGCTGGACTTTTAGCTTACCTGAAGACGGTTTTGTAAACATTGGTAGTTTTTGTGCAATAAACTGAAGGTAGAGGTTAGTGAACTAAAGATCTGAGTTTAAAATGTATGACACTTTAAAAACTAACTAGTTGTCTTGGTCAAAATGTGCTTTCTAAAAATTCAGTTGACTGCAAATGAAGTCCCTTATGTTGTCTGAACGCGACCAATTTAAATGAGTAGTCAAAGCATATATTATCATTCCATTTTTAGTAATGGCGTAGTTTTTACTTGTCAAATGTCAAAAGATGACGGCTGCTCAAGATGGAACCTTTTATTGGAAAAAATTTAATTAATTTAAAATTTTGTATCATTGTAGTGGTGTTTTTTCTTGTAGCTCGAAATAGTGTCAGTGTAGCTGTCAAATGTTCATCCAAATTTGTTATCGTTTTAAGCACTTTAGAAGAAGAAGATAAGTTTGATGTATGTATCAACTTGTTCGATATTTATGAACATATTTCACAACATGCTGGTGAAAGAAGGGTAAAATCTCTCAACAACAATGTTTACTTTTTTTTGTCCAAATGGAACGCAAAAGAGTAAAAAAAGCGGCGTAAATTTATTTAAGATTTGTATTAATTTTGGCATTCTTTGTTGTTGTTAGAACTACGAGCATATTTGGTGTATAACTCTCAAACTTTCGTTCAAATTTGATTTAACTTGATGCGCCTTAGAAGAAGATCAGTTTGACTTAATTATAATAATACCCAATATTTAATATTTTTAAAATATTTTGAACATAATTTTCAGCAACAAATTATGAAAAAAAAAATGACAGATGAACATTGTATTGGTGTTTGTGCAGAAATAAACCCTCAAAAAATTCTTTTCTTTAAATTTGGTATCAAAGGAAAAATAAATCAATTTATTTTCTCAAAAAAAAAGTAACAATGTGGAAAATTTTTACAGATTCAAATCAATATTTTTCTATGGAATATTTCATTTGGTCAATCGGGAATAAAATTGCAATCGGAATATTTCCAGTCCATGATGTTTTGTAATAATCATATTTTCCCACTCTTTTTTTATTGTAAGCTTAGATTTTACTCATCGAAATGACAGCAAATGTTCTTTAGAAACCAAATTTCTGATAAAAATACATTCTAAGGAATGCTTTCGACACGGTCCCCATTGCTAAATTTTGAAGATGGGATAAGTTTCCCCTCTGTTTTTTGTTTAGGTTTTTTAATTTCAAGTTTATATTTTCATTTCTATTCATTTGATTGTTTATAATAGTTAAGACATTTTTGTATATACGCTATATGTTAAACTTAAAAACAGAGTTTTAGCCTTCATTTTTTTGTCTGTCATCTGGGGTTTTCCATGGGTGAATTCAGATTTTCGTCAAAAATTGATTTTTTTTCGTGGGGCATAGAATACGATTCTAATTGTTTTATTATTTTTATTTTTCTATTAGTTTAACTTCGTGTACGTGTTAACGAGTACGGTAGAGTTGTCAAATTTTTTTATAAACGTATTAGTGTTAGTACAAAGAGGGGTAAATGTGCCGAAGAATCCAGATTTGCAGACTTGATTTATTTTACCCTTGGAATACAAAAACAGTGGAAATGTGTTTTTGACATATCTAGATCAAAAATAAATTGTTTTAATTTACCCACACTAAAACCCAATGCTTTCATATTCTATTTGACAATCCATAAATTCGCATTGTCAAATGTAAGCATTTCTTGGACATTTATAAACACAACATTCCTTACATGGTTGGAAAAATACAAATTTATTTTTTCATACAACAATTAAAATTTAATTTAATATAATTAATTTTCTAGTAAACTAATAACAAGTTGAAAGATAATTAACTATATTTTAATCATGCTATAAATTTCAACTTAATCACACAATGAATATTGTGGCGCACTTATCGGACACAAACTAGATTGATAGGTTGGTACATTTATTTGAATATAACTTATTATAAGATGGTTTTTTTAATTGCAGCGACATATCTTAAGATGACCTAATTTAGAAAAATCTACATATCATTTTAAGCTACGTACATGTAATTATTGTATTCCCAATAAGAGATAAATTCATTTTAAATTATAGTAACACCATAATACTCGTACCTTCATGTGATTGCAATTATTGTATAGGTACAATTTAAAAGCTATGGATATTATGACGACTGTCATCATTTTCTTTTCCAATTATAAATAAATATGGGCATCTTTAATTTCCCTGTTTAATTGCACAAAGTATCGAATGTGTTTTGTGTTTAGTTGAACAATTTACACCGAATGATATTTGCTATTATATGATCAAAAGACGTCTGGAGGGTATCTGACACCTACCATCAAGTTTAAAGGTTAAGTTTATTTATAACTGTTTAAACAGGATTAGTCCTAACATAAGATGAGTTGTATCATTAGGCCGGTTTCTTTACAAATAACAGTTTTTAATTTCTGGTTATCAATGAAAAATAATTCAATTAAAAATTTTCTTGCAACTTGTTGCAAAATGTGATGTTCAAATGGTAGACATGTGCATTCAAGAGGACACAAGCGTCCACAGGTTTTTCTCGAAACCAACCTCTGTCTATCAACTCCTACTCTTACCTCCCCGTGGTGAACATCGGGTGCCTAGTACCTCAACTGGAGATTGGGTTCCAACCCCAGTGGAAAGTTGTTGGGGGCAGCAAACGAGAGAGGAGGGGAGAGGTGCGTCCACTAAGTCACCTCTCCTTATCCAGACGGCAGCGGAGGAATTCCCGAGATGGAATCAACGGTGGCGTCTACAGTTCCAGTAAGGCTCAACTACTTAGTGAACACCTTATAGGGCTTCTACGACTTATTCGGAGCCCAGGCCTATAAGGAGCGGTTTATCCGGCTCCCCGTCCTTGGAGTTATACTAAGGATCTGGCCCTCCAGGTTGGGGGTTGTGCCGTCAGGGTGACTTCCTGACCACTTAAAAAATCTTATAGTTGCGAAGCACCAACAAGCCTCGGATACGGACGGATTTACTGCTGACAACCAACGCAAACGAATTAAGGACAACGAACTTCGGATATGCACGTGGAATGTTAGGTCCCTTAACAGACCACGTGCAGCCGAAGAATTAGCGGAGGCCCTAGACTGCTATAAAGCAGACATCACCGCCATCCAGGAAATACGATGGGATGGGCCGGGCAAAAAGAGGATGAAAAACTGCGATATTTACTATGGTGACTGCTACCAAGAAAACAAACAGCGCTTATTTGGATGCGGCTTTGTCATTGGAGCCAGACTTAGGCAACAAGTCTTGAGCTATAGGTGCATCAACGAGCGCCTCATGACCATCCGCATCAAGGCCAAATTCGGCAACATTAGCCTGATATGCGCGCACGCCCCCACAGATGAGAAGGATGACAACACCAAAGATATGTTCTTCGAGCTCTTAGACAAAACATACGAGCAGTGTCCTAGCTACGATATTAAAATTGTCCTGGGCGATTTTAATGCCAAGCTAGGAAGGGAAGACATCTTTGGTGGAATAATCGGGAAAAACAGCCTGCACGACAACACTTCCGACAACGGATTCAGGCTCATAGATTTTGCTGCGGGGCGAAACGTCATGAAGCCAGTACGCGTTTTCCACACCTCAACATCCACAAAGGAACTTGGAGATCTCCAGATCAATCTACCGTCAACCAGATTGACCATATTGCGATCGACGCTAGACACGCTTCCAGCATCATGGATGTCCGAATTTTCCGAGGAGCTAACATCGACTCGGACCACTACCTTGTTGTAGCCAAGGTAGCACTTCGGGTTTCCAGGCCCAAGGCAAAACAGGGAGATGTTGGGAGAAGGTACAACGTCGAACGGCTACAATCGCAAGAGATCGCCAAATCCTTCTCCGACCGAGTTACAAGTAACCTCTCTCGAAGTTCTGTGCCGCCAACACAATGTATCGCAAACCAGTGGCAACATGCACATGCAACCAAGATGCACTCAGAGAAGCCGCCTCTGACGTGCTGGGTTTCAAACAACCACCAACAAGGGACCCCTGGTTTGATGAGGAATGTCGGCAGGCAAATGCAGCCAAACAACAGGCACGCAAGGCGGCGCTGCATAAAAGGACGAGAGCTGCTCATGAGCTCTATGAGCAGAAGAGGCGAGAGGAACACCGACTTCTCAGAAGGAAAAAAAGAGGGCATGAGAAGCGTGCGGTCGAAGATGTTGAGAGGTTTAAAAGCAGGAATGAAGTTCGAAAGTTTAATGAACAGGTGGAACGAAATTCACAGGTACATAAAATTAGAACCGAAGGCTGCAAAGACGAAAGTGGAAACATCATAGTGGAACCGCAGTCAATGCTGAGGATATGGAAGGACCACTTCTGCAGACTGTATAACGGCGACGACGAACCGAATTCCAGTGTCAGGCAAAATGATCCATTTAACATAGACGACGAAAGCCAACAATCCCGTCCTCCCGACTTAGACGAAGTAAAGATTACCATATCTAAGCTGAAGTCTAATAAAGGCGCTGGAGCAGATGGCTTGAATGGCGAGCTCTTTAAAGCAGCTTGAGATAAGTTGGTTAGGAGCATGCACCAACTTATCTGTAAGATATGGTCGGAAGAAAGCATGCGCGATGAATGGAACCTCAGTATTGTTTGCCCGATCCTGAAAAAAGGAGACCCTCTAAACTGCACCAATTATGATAGAGGAATCAGTCTACTTAATATCGCTTATAAAATCTTCTCTTCCGTAATATGTGAACGTCTAAAGCCCTTCGTCAACAACCTGATAGGTCCTTATCAGTGTGGTTTTAGACCAGGAAAGTCCACAGTCGATCAAATATTCACATTACGGCAGATCCTGGAAAAAACCCAAGAACACCAAATCGACACCCACCATCTTTTCATCGATTTCAAGGCCGCATATGACAGTATCTACAGGGACGAACTGTATAGAGCCATGTCTAGTTTTGGCATCCCTGCCAAACTCGTCCGTTTGTGCAGGATGACCATGAAGAATTCACGCTGCTCCATAAAGGTTGGAAACAACTTAACAGAACCTTTCGATGTCAAAAAAGGTTTTAGACAAGGTGATGTGTTGTCATGCGATTTTTTTAACATCGTACTTGAAAGAAGAGTGCAGAGCTCACACTTCAATACCAGAGGCACTATCTTTCAAAATTCTGTCCAATTACTAGCATATGCTGATGACATTGACATAATCGGAAGAACTCAGCGTGATGTCAATGGGGCTTTTGTGAGTATTGAGGCAGAGGCGGCAAAAATGGGTTTAACGGTTAATGAGGGCAAAACAAAGTACATGCTGTTGTCAAGAAAGGACCTACAACACCGACGACTTGGTCAAAACGTCACCATCGACAGACGTAACTTTCAGGTAGTCAAGGACTTCGTCTACCTAGGCTCCGCTGTAAACGCAGAAAACAACACCAGCGCTGAGATCAAACGAAGAATAACTCTTGCTAACCGCTGTTTCTTTGGGTTAAGAAAGCAATTGAGTGGAAAAATTCTCTCTCGAAGGACCAAAGTGTCGCTATATAAGACCCTTATCATCCCCGTCCTGCTATACGGTGCAGAAGCATGGACTTTGACAAAAGCGGATGAAAGCACCTTGGGTCGTTTCGAGAGAAAGATTCTTCGTGTGATCTACGGTCCCGTATGCATCGAAGGGGAGTGGAGGAGAAGATGGAACGACGAGCTGTACGGGCTGTACAGCGACGTAGACTTAGCAAGAAGGGTAAAAGTCCAACGACTAAGATGGCTAGGTCACGTAGAGCGCATGGAAACCAATGCTCCGGCCCGGAAAGTCTTCGAATCCACACCCACAAGACAGCGCAGTAGAGGAAGACCGCGAATCAGGTGGCGCGCACAAGTGGAAGGTGACCTCACCCAACTCGGTGCGCGAAACTGGAGACATCTAGCTAGGGACCGAGCGAGATGGAGAAGTTTGTTGGGTGAGGCCCTAGTTCATACAGGACTGTAGCGCCACCTTAAGTAAGTGTTGCAAAATGTTAGGTTCCAGGTTTGGTAAAGTTCACATAATCATGATGAAATCTAGAACTAACTAATTCCCTGGTTTGCAAAATTAAGCATATTTTCTGTCAAATAAACAACAAATTTTTTTTCAAAGATTTAGCTGTCCTGAATTCTAATATTGACATAATAATTCTTCTACCATATCAGGATTTTAAAATTGTCCTATTTAAAAATGTAAAAGGCAACCATTTAAGGCTTAGGGTAATAATCCAGGTTGACCTGGAGCCCACTTTAATAAAAAACGATAAGAATTATAGATTTGGAAAGTCATCGTGAATTTTATTGAGACAAAAAAAAAACTAGTTCATGAATCCAGATAACCTCAAAAAGCCTTATATTGTGATTTCTTGAATTTTTAAAAATAAGTAACATATTGGAAACATGAAGTTATAGAGTTATTTCGGAGTCGGATTTAAATTAGGACTATCAAAACCTATTGGAAAACTTGTCGACCAGTGTTATCCATTGCTTTTAAATAAAGAAATACAGTTCTTAAGATAAGTAAGTTATACATATAAATAGGTGCTTAATAATTGGTAGTTTTTAGAAGGTTTTTAAGTGATAAAATCAATAAAATTAATAAGAAAACGTATTAATTTAGTTTTTTTGTTTCAATTCTGGGAATCACTTAAGATTCAAGATCTCGACGGCATTCAACGACATATAATTATTATTTTTTAAACACTTAACCAAGTGTTAAAATACGCTTTTAGCTAAATGTACTACACCAATTATTGTCTAGTTTGCGGTTTGATTTTTTTCCAACTTATTAATATCAAAGAAAAGTAGATTGACAAATAGGAAAAAAGCCAATCAGATACAAAATGTAATTACTGTCAATTAATAACATTATACGTGTTCATTTATAAAACTTTTTTATGGAATAAGTCTCTTTCTATCACAACATGCTACCGTCTAATGATATATTGAATAATCGTTAATTAATTATAGAACGTATTTTAAGCCTCTAAGCCATTTAATTCAACTAGCAATATGTACAATGCAACCATTGAACGCTTAAAGGCACCACGCACGTCAGGAACGCCATAAATTTTGCATTAGTTTAAGAAGAAAGGAAGTTAAGGAAATTGCTAATACCTAACTTATTTAAAGGTTTCTTATGCAATTAAAGACCTTGTGTACTAATTATTACAAGAATGCAAATCGATTTGGAAAAAAAGAAAAACTTTAGAGGAAACTGTTGTTTATTTTTGCAATATCTACTATTTTATACAAAAAGTCATAGGAACGGAATTTTGTATATCCCTTTTGGATCAAGCCATTAAAAAAGCCTTTAAGTATTCTTTTCGATTTCATCATATCTTAATGCCAGTAATCATCAAGAACTTACTTTGGGTGGTACAAGCTTGAAGCTCGTTTTAAAAATAACTTATGCAAAACCTTGCGGTTGTTAGTTTTGAAAGTACTGGGAGTTCATTTATAATTCATAAGATGAATTGGTTTGTTTTTCATACTGGAAATAACAAATCAATCAGTTAATGACTGTTTTATGCCTTTTTGTTTGCATTATATTTTATATGGAACGACTTTTTTAAATGGTTTATGATAACAAATGACAGTTTAATTTTTAATAATTATTTTTTTAATTAAATAAAAATTCCTTTCAATGAAAAATGATTATCTAAAAAGCATGTAAATGAATCTTCTGGAAAATTTTCTAATAAATCAAATACACTCAGTTGCATGAGAGATATGAGTTTCCAATAACTTCCAGGAGTAAACAAAATAAGCAAGGTTAGGGAATATTGTTTTCGAAATGTTTGTTTTATATGTGAAAGAGAACAAAATTCGAAAGATCGAAAAAACAGAGCTTCGATAAGTTACATAAATGTATATGTATGTATGTATGTTATTGTGTTTTTCATTGGTCAAATATAAATCAATTTATTTTTGATTAGTTCTGTCAAAATGCCGATTTTTAAGATTTGTTTACCTGTCTGTGTTATACTTATGTATAATTTGTGATTTTAGTACAAATTGGTAAACGTTGATGTGTCAAAATTTGACAACTAGACAGACACTAGTTTCACCAAGAAGATGTGAGATTAAAACAATGGGCAGGTCAGACGACATAAGGGACTTGAAAGTAAGGCAAGTTTTTGATATCTGATTGGCCAGCTGCGAAAAAATTACTTTCCAATTGAGGCAACTTTAATGGAAAGTTGACTGGAAAGTTAGTCAAGAAAAATCTCCCTAACTATCAAGTCAAGTCTACTTCTGTCAAAATGACAGTTGATCATGTTTTTCGTTCAACTGAAAGCTGAACTTTATTACCCTATGATTTATTAATTCTCTGTACAACTTAATTCAATGTTTTCTATAAAAGGGTTCCTTGTCAATTTGGAAAAGAAATAAGTAATATTTCTCTACATTACAAAATACAAATCGTGATGTACTTGTAGCTTGCCTGAGAAGTGTGGACGCATTCGACTGTTGAATTGGAGGTTATAAGAAGCTTTGGTATTTTCTGTGCAAATAAAGAATTAATCACAATAAAGTATTAATATTTAAAGAAGGAAACCCAATCTTATTCATTTAAAGATATCACATTAAAGAAAGAAGTTTTAAAGACCAAATTCAGCATTTTATGTGATTAAAAGTTGTTTTTGGTTGTTTGACAAAAAGACAACATTTTCAAACATTATAAAATATGCATACAAAATTAGTCATTCGAGTTATTTTTTCTTTTAAATTCAAATACTACCCCAAAGCTACTCTTATCCTCATTGTTCATAATATGTATGTATAACGATGTCAAAACGTATTTTTATGACGTATCATTAAAATTTCATATATTCGTAGTAATAACGTTGTTTGTTGACCTCGAGATGTTTTTATTTAAATAAATGATAAATTGTTCCCGGAGAGATTTTATGACTTTTACTTCAAGTGAATACTTTTTTTTTCCATTACGACCTAAAAGTATTACTCTGAAGTAGGTATGTATATCAAATAAATACAAATGTTGTTGTTGATCCGTTTATGACCATTATTGAAAAAAAGTAGTAATTGGTATGATAACAACTTTTTGACGAATAGATATAAAAAATATGCTCTCTTTTATTCAAATGATCTTTTCCGCATCCGGTGTTGATAATAAAACACAAATTTATGTTTTTTTATTAAATTTGCATTGAAATAAAGGAAAAAGATTTTTTCCGTGGCGAATGGAAAACGATCTAATGTTAATTTTTGTTGTCATTGGCTGCGTTCAATCTCGTGTTGGATAGGGTATCTTGGATAGGTGGATTTTTAGATACCTTGTTGAACGAGTTGGATAGCTGTATTGTGATAGCTGTCAAAAAATAAAAACAACTTTCAGCTGTTGGTAATCTACAAAACGAGAACAAAATGGCTGCGTTCAATCTCGTGTTGGATAGGGTATATTGGATATGTGGATTTTCAGATACCTTGTTGAACGAGTTGGATAGCTGTCAAAAAATAAAAACAACTTTCAGCTGTTCACAAAAAGCAAAGAAACATTTAAGCTTCGAAGTAAAAATTGTTGTAAGATAAAACATTTAATGGATAATTCAACTGATTCGTGGGACGATGATGAATTGATAGGAGCGTAACAGAACATCCTCAAATACAACTTCAACTAACATTTTGTATCTTTTTGTTTATCAACAAATACAAAAAGCTGAAATTAATTTTCAAGTTTCTTGAAATTCAACCATGTGTTGAATCAGCTGTTCTGTCAGATACCTACATACCCCAGAAATTCTTGGATACCTTTGGATTCCTTTTTTGACATCTCAGCTGTTATTTTACAAGTAAAACACTAACAAAAAAGTATCCGGATACCCTATCTGTCTGAGATTGAACGCAGCCATTGTATTATTCGTTTGTGGTGGTGTGTAACTAGTGCCCGTGTACATGTCAAATTGTCATTGAAATTTGTTAACAATTGACGCTCTTCAGGCGAACAACATGAACTTGATTAAATGTCAACTTATTTATTTGTAAATCTTAGGGAATTATTCCTTAATTAATTTTAATACTGTTTTAACAATCAACTTGAAACTAAACAAACCACAATCGTCAAACTGACAGGTCAAGTCTGTGGTCAGTTTAAATGGAAAATCTCTTAAGAATTTAAATCTACGAAATTGGTTCGAAAAGATCAATTTATTTTGATGAATGGAAAGCAAAATCGATGAAAATCTTGACATAACCCAATCACAAATTATCGATTTTGACATGGTTGCACTTTATTCAATTTTGTTGGGCAATACGATCAAGTGCAAATTCTAATTTTTATCAAATCAAATTGTAATATTTTTGAATGAAAATTGATAACCGATATTTTACACATCATCGATCAAGCGCAACAACATTCAGTTGAGTGTAACCTGTAACGTAATTTCAAACATTTTAGTTGTTAACAACAAAACTGTTAACCCAGGTCGATAATATACATACGAATATAAATCTTGTTTTTAATTCAGATCGAAAGCAAAATTACGTGTTGTTTTTGTTTTATTATTTTCTTTTGATGTTTTACAAATAGATTTGGATTAGGTCATGACGCTTAAAGCTAACGGCTACTATAACTTTTTGTATTGATCATTAAAAATGGGGATCTATAAGTAAAAAATATGGCGATTAGCTAAGTTGGCTTCAAATTGTCATCCGGTTACTGTGAATAATTTTTGAAAATGGCGGATGTCAATTTTTATTTGAAATAAAATTTGTTTGCTAAATAACTCATTGTTGATGACAAAAGTGTTCATTTTGGCGCCACCTTTAAAACTTCATCGTGATCAAGAAATTTAACATAACAAAACAATAAACTTAAGTACTGTTTACATGCTAGCTAACCCACATTAAAGATTGTTTTTTGTTGAGATATCTTGTATACAAAAATAAAAATATTTATTTGATACAGTTTTTCAAGTACAAAATTCTTTGTTTGTTTTTGTTTGTCTCATCAAAAGATGTTGATTGATTAACATAACATTTGCCGAACAACAAGACAAGAATTTCATGGAAAGAATTTTGTAAAATTAACCAGTTGGACAAATAACAAACTTTCCGTCTTCCTCGTATTTTGAAATAATTTATTTGTTTATTTTTTCTATTGTCATATTATGTGACAAAAAACAAAAATATTTTGCATAATTATGAAACAGGACGTATTTCTATGATCAGAATCATACAATTTTTAAAACAATAAATTAATTTATATTGAATTAAAAAAAAAAATGTCAAAATGTAACTAACTTTTATATTGAATGCTTTACTTTTCTATCTAAAAGATAACAATTAAATTAATTAAGAGAAAAATAAAACGTATCAAAATGTGAGAAAAATCTAAAATTACATACTTTTAATAAGAATCAAAAATTTCACAAGTCATTGTTTTAATTATTATTGCTAATAAGAGAGATTGTGTAAAAGTACTTATATGCACATACATATATTTTCTGTAATTATAAATTTGATTTATCTTATATGTATATTTTCAATTCAACACCTCCCGCCATATAATCTCAATTAACAATAATTATTATCAATTTATTTTATAATGTTCAAAAGCACATCGTATAAACATTTTGAGATCTTAATAAGCTCTTATGTGTATACTTTTATTTCAAAATACTAATTAAAAAAAAATTAACCATACATAGTTAAAAATGTAAAAAGTTTAGGAAAAGTTTTAGATCTAAGAAAAGTTAACATTTTTAACAAAAACAAAATAATTCTAATGAAAGATTTTAAAATTAAAGAATCACAATTGACAATGTTTACATTTTATTTTAAGACTCTTTTAAAGAAATTTTGACATTTTGACGTCACATTATTCTATCTCGCTCCTTCTTGATGCTTAAAAAGAGATAGAGAAGTGAGAAGAGTAAAAATGGGTACCAATTATAATTATAAAGCGTCAAATTTTCTGCGTCTTTAAAGAGTTATTATTCACTGCAATTCAATATTGAATTATAAAAAAGTGGTTGAGCGTATGTATAAGTCAGATCAAAACTTCAAATATACATATTTGTACACATCATAAATAGCGGTTTTCCAGTAAGAGTTTTCAAATTGTATAACTTTTGGGCAGCGGCCACCTCAGATTCTGTTATCTTTTGACATTTGGTAAGTAAAAACCACGAGATTACTTTGAACTTTTCTGAAATTGTTGAAACAGCAAAAAAACGACAGTCTTAATACATAAATGTTAAACTCGACAGTTAGTTTTAATTTTTAATTAAAAAGTTCATGATAAGTTGTGTTTTGTATTGTAATTAAAAAATCCCTATTCCCTTTATAAGATGACAAGGAACCATTTTACACAAAACTTTAAATACAATTGTGCACTAAATAAATAGCTAAATCACAGAGTTATGAAGTTCTGTTTTTAGATGAATGAAAAAACATGATCAGCTGATATTTTGACATACAGTGACTGTCATTAATATTCGATTTTCTTTGAAATTATTTTATTATTTGCAATAACTTGTCTTACAACTGTGGATTTCATCCTTTATTTTTAGCTTCGTATCTATTTTGTATTTCACAAAATTTCTGTCTTTAATCTTAAACAAATCTGTACACCCCTTACCACAAACATTGCAATACACGAAAAACTATTCGATTTTTTTACTTGCATTATTTTCGATACTTTAATCAAGGTAATCGATTCTCAATTTTAATGTCAGTATTAAATTATCAAAAAAATTGACAGCACACGAAAAACGGTTAATTGTAAGAAAAATACAATATAACCCCCATTGTTGCTAATGAAGTTTTAATTGAATGCGGGAAGCATGTGTCGGCATCAACGGTTCGACGCACTATTGAAGCCAAAGGTTTCAACGGCAGAAAAAAGCCCTTCATAAACTTGCGCAACCGTCTCATTCATCAAAAATTTGCAAGAGATTACCAAAAAAAGGATGCAATTTGGTGGGAAGATGTTATTTCTGCAGATGAAAGCAAATTTAACCTTTTTGGGATCCGATGGCAGAGTCATGGTACATATGTCGCAAGAATAACGAAGAGCTGAAAACACAAAATTTGAAGCCAACTGTAATACAAAACCGAATATTAATGACGGTCACTATACATAAGTAGTATTGACTTGACTACTAAGTTGGATTTTTCTTGACTTCCTTTCCAGTTAACTTTTTAATAAAGTTGCATTAATTGAAAGCATTTTTTTGGCAACAAGCCCTTATCAAATCAGTCCTTAATGGGCAGGTTCAGCCGACATAAGGGACTTGAAAGTAAGGCAAGTTTCTAGCATCTGATTGGCCACCTGCCAAAAAATTGCCTTCCAATTAAGGCAACTTTATTGGAAAGTTCACTGGAAAGTTAGTCAAGAAAAATCTCCCTAACTATCAAGTCAAGTCAACTTATGTCAAAATAACAATTGATCATGTTTTTTTAATTTAACTAAAAGCTGAACTTTATTACTCAATGATTTATTTATTTTTTGCACAACTTCATTTAATGCTTTCTGTAAAGGTTCCTTGTAAATTTGGAAAAGAAATAAGTAATATTTCTTTAAAATACAAAATACAAATCGTGATGGACTTGTAGCTTGCCTGAGGAGTGTTTTGTAGAAAGTAATGATTTTGGTAGTTTTTGTACTATGAACTTGAAGTAGAGGTTTGTGAAGTAAAGTTCTGAATTTTAAATTCATGACACTTGAAAAACTAACTAGTTGCCTTGGTCAAAATTTACGTTCAAAGAATGAAGTTGACTGCAAATGAAGTCCCTTATATTGTATGAACCTGCCCAATGTCATCAGATCCTGCTAAATAACATAAATCTCATCTTAACTTTGTAAGACAGCCGAAGAGCTTCTCAAAAACTCAGACACTTTCAAATATCGGGGTTTTCCTTTTAGTAATCATCGAACTGTCATTGTCAATTTATTCGCTAAGCTCAACATTCTCACCATGGTAAAGTATACGAACGAACAACGTTTGCAAACATTTTTAACCAAAATGTTCGGTCGTAATTACTATCCTATAGTAGGCAATAACTATTTAAGTGCAAAAATTTGAGTCTACACATTCGTTGTATCGGCAGTGAGGTTGGTTGAAAATATGAAGGGAACCTTCAGTATCCGTAGCAAAAGATCCAAATCAATTAACCTTAGTTCACCCATTATAGTTTTCACCCATTCAAGATCAAGCTGACTCAGAGTTGAACTCGATGGATTATTTGAAGCGAATTTTGGGCAAATCGAGTCATTATTGGAAAACCCTATACTTTTAATATGGTTGCTGTTATAACTTAAGGTATTTAATTTTCAACTATTTTTTAATTTGCATAAAAAAACATTTTTTTGTAAATGAGCATCGCTTCCGCGAATCAAATAGAATTTTTAAAAAACATCCTTAGATTTATCCACGACTCAAATGACAATAATTTAAAACTTTGACATTAATTGGTACTGCAACAAAATAATAATAATGTGTAATATATTTTTTTTTTTTTACTGAAATGCATGGTTACCCTCTTTTACATTCAAGCCACGTTTTAATCAAATGAAAACTCATTATCTTGGTGATTCCCTCTCTTGAATGGTTTTCTCATGTGACCGTTTTTTTAATTTTATTATTACTTTTTTTTTGCAAATTAATATACCTGAATGAAAAGCATCATTGTATCGTTGTACTTAAAAGTTTGCCAAAACGTATATTATAAGTTTTAGCACCCGTATTGAATATTAAATTAACTAACTTATCAACGGTGTCGAACCAAAACAGTACCTATTCATTCCTTCTTTAATAGTTTTGCTAAGTGTTAGACCTGTCAAAATATTTAAGTAACTGTTAACATTATCTGAGCATTCATTTGGAATAATCAAACATTTTGAAAAAAAAAATTGAGTTTATGAATATATTCTTGATAAACCAGTCTTCTGTTGAATTTTCCTGAATTTGATTCTAGAACATTCTCTAATTGATAAAAGGAGTTTTTTAATTGAATACACATTTGAATTAAATATGTCAATATGTTCATGAATAATAATAACACAAACTTTTCAAGCTCATAATTTTACAAAGCAATATTTCTAAATATTTCACTTAATCATTTCTATCTTACTTATTATAATTTTTTTATCAGGAATCAATAAAATTTGTAATTCCATTTATATTTGCACAGAATGAAAAAAAAACTAATCAACTTAATTCTTAACAAAATAATTGAGACTGCAAAAACGTAATGAATTTGTTATCAGTAGTTGTTTCGCTAAAGTTGATTTAATTACAAACTTAATAGGGTCGCAAACATCATTGCAATTATCGAAATAGAAATAAATACATGATAAGGAGAGAAAATTGACTGTTTGATTTTAATAATATTTTCTTACATATGTAATTCTAAATACCAAACCAACTGAAGACTTGCAAATCTACATTGTAGTTATCTACAGTTACTCACAAAATTATTGGGTCAAAACTTATATTTTAAAACAATAGTTAATAAAAAATATACACTCAGAATTAAGTGCAACCGGTTTGCATTTCATTTCGTTGCTTGCACTATTGTGATTTTAATTTTGCTGAAAATAGTTCTTCTCGTTCTTTAATTTACCGTTACCTTACTCAATGAACTTCACTATTAGAAAAACAACATCACACTTCACACAATTATTGGGTCAAGTATTCATTCGTGTATTTGACAGCATCAAGTGAGGATAACAAATTGAGCGCAGGAAAAAAAAACAATTGTACACTTTTTCAGGTCCGTTATATTAGTCGATTGAATTGATTTGTTTGCATTTTTTAACACGCATTTTCTGCAGTATGGGACGAAAAGGCAAAAATACTTTTTTCGACAAGAGGCAACTTGTTATTTTTCATGATGCCAACGGGAAGACTCAAAGAGAAATCGCTAATTTGTTGAAAATTCCAAAGAGCACTGTTGGAAATATCATCCGGAGGTCAAAAAATGAAAATAGGATAGATTTTAAGCCCAATCCTGGACGTCCAAGAATCTTAAATGAACATGACCAAAGGTGGATTCTACAAAACCTCAGGAGAAACCCCCATATTAACGCCCCAAAAATGGCTACTGAAGTGGATAATTATTGCGGAAAAACTGTTGATCCAGGAACCATACGCTGCGTTATTAGAGAAAATGGCTATAATGGTAGAGTGGCTAGAAAAAAACCATTTATAAATGAAAAAAATAGAAAAAAAAGGTTAAAATTTGCTAAAACCAAAAACAAGCCATTGGATTTCTGGAAAACAGTCATATTTGCTGATGAGAGCAAATACAATGTACATATATTCGGATCGGACGGCCGAGGTAAAGTATGGCGCAAGGTAAATACCGAGCTAAAGAAAGAAAATCTTTTACTAAACGTAAAACATGGTGGAGGTTCGGTGATGGTATGGGGCGGTATGTCGCATGCGGGGGTTGGTAATTTGGCATTTATTGAGGGGATAATGGATCGAATGGTGTATTTAGACCTTCTTAAGCAAAATTTACGACAAAGCGCTGAAAAAATGGGTATTCCAAGAACTTTTCAGTTCTATCAAGATAATAACCCAAAACATAAATCCCACGTCGTAAAGGAAGGGTTGCTTTATAATTGCCCAAAAGTCATCCAAACACCACCTCAGAGCCCCGACTTAAACCCCATAGAAAATGTATGGGAAATTTTGGATCGTGGAGTCAGGAAGCACACCATATCAAGCAAAACCGATCTCAAGAAAGTGCTTTTGAAAGAATGGGAAAAAATCAGTGCTTCAACCACCCAAAAGTTAGTCGAATCTATGGGAAGGCGTATTAAAGGGGTTATCGAACAGAAGGGATACCCAACTAAGTACTGAACACGAACAAAAAATCCAAAAATGCACTATAATTACAACTCAAAAGTATTCACTTCATATTTTGGCCCAATAATTTTGTGATTAAAAAACTGGGCTTTAGATGAATTTTGTTTTTTTTTTGTAATTTTTAGTACCAAAGAAAATAGTTTTTGTTAAGTTTTTTGTTGTTCCTTTTTGTTTTTCTTTCTTAAATTGACATTTTACATTTGACCCAATAATTTTGTGAGTAACTGTATCTGTCATTTGTTTTATAACTTTTTTAATCAAATAATAATGACGCTTATCCCATCAGAAAATACTAAGCCGGTTGATAGGAAGGTAGTTAAATTGAAATTGCATTTATACGAGTATTCTCTCAAACTTGATATCGTGATCATTTTGAAATTATAATTTGTATTCATTACACGAATTGTGACGTATCATTTAAATGAAACAAATCATCTGCCACAATTTATCATTTTCCGGGTGTTTGGTGATGCTATGAACGACGACGCGACGACGACGAGCGATGTTCGATGCATTGTTTTGACAAACGACTATTTCGTATGCACAACCGCTAAAACACATAAAATGAATGAATAATAATAAGTTTCCCACGCCAGTCACCGCCATGCTACCGCCTCCTGCCAAGAACAGTTTAACTAACTGACCACAATCAACCGGTGAATTTATGTATGTATATGAATATATTTAATAATAATATAGAATAAATTGAAAGTGAGATTATCATTTGTAGGGTGACCAAATGAGTTTTTATTTAATTAACAACAATTTAAACTCTTAAAATTACTTGAATTTGTTTTTGTTTTTAATGTTCATAGGTAGATATATGGACTTTGAACATAATGTATACATACGGGTGATTATACAAAAGTTGGGTAACTTTTGAGGATATTTTGTTTACGATAGTTTTTAAATCAAACTTCTATAAATTCGGGTGTATATGATAGCTAATCTAATTAATATATTGTTCCCAATCGGGCCAGTCACTTTTTTGAGTACATTGTAAGATATTTAAAAATTTCAGAATTTGACTGCCAGAGGACTGACGAGTATACACAGTTTTGAAAGTATTATAATGAAATTTAATACAAATTAGTAAAAATCTCTTAGGATTTAATAATGATCACTTAAAATCACTTAGTAACAATTAAAAATAATTATTAATATGTAATACTAGGAGAAAATACTACATCAGTTTTCAAAACAGACTTTTGACATTTAACGTAACGTTATTCACTTATCTTTTACTACTTTCACATAGTTTTACTAAATATTTCAAAGTAATCAACAAAAAAAATCTAACAATATTCATCTTAAAAGTACTAATGATCAAGAAATGAAGAACACAACTGACGAAAAAGACGAAATTTGATATTATAATCTGGACAAATGTTTTTTTTTTGTAATTTCAAATATCAACAAACTACATTTTAACAAATCAAAGTCTAATACGAATAAATAAAAAAAAACTTTAGATTAACAAAAAAATAACGACTCACCATAAAACTGGCGTGTTGACTGGCTAAGCACGTGTATAGACAACAAACATAACCCAAACTCTGGTACAGTTATGGTGGCCGTCAAATTGTGCGACCCACAACTAACTTTATTACCAACATTAAAATTCAAAGTGGGATTTGACGTTGAGTCGGCGATATTTCGCACGAATTTTAAATTTAAATAACACACAAGAAACTGTCGAATAAAACTGAACACAAAACTTTTTATTTTTTTAAATAAAGTGGAGAACACTGCATTATGAAAGTTGTAGTATATATGAAACTACTATATACATCGCAGATTGATTTTCTAAAATCAATGATAATGTTTAATAGACAGTCACTTAATGGTTGGTTTTCAGGGTTGTGACATGCCAGAGGACTGACGTTTTAAGAACTAATTGTGTTTTTTTAATAACTTGTATTCAAAATGAAGAACTGAAATTGGGTGACTAAATAAAGGTCTTTCCATTGTTTTAAAATAAATTGCAATCTCAATAAAATATAATCAGACTTTGTATATATTGGTTGATGACATCGAGTTACCCAACTTTTGTATAATCACCCATACATATATGTATTAATTTATTTTGTGAATTTTTATAGAATAACAAGTTTAATATAAATAATTTGTCTGCAAATTAAACTTGAATTAATGATGAGAATAATCAAACGAAATTCATTCGTACCAGTCAATTATAATAATTTATTTTATTTGTATTGATTTCGAAACAACAAAAAGAAATTTCATCGCATCAAGATTAATTTTAAATTGAAGTCTAATGAGTGATATGTACATACATATGTACATTAAAGATAATCGGAGATGATATTGTTTCCAGTGATTATTACTATAATGTGAGGGATATTCATTCTAATCTCCCGATATTTTTACGGGCTTTGCCCTCGGACAGCATTTGACTTTTGTCATAAAAAAAAAACATCTACTAAACCAAAAGTCCATATTCGTCACAAAATTGTAGCACAACTATAGTTCTTCTATTAAATGGGCTCAAAAATATTTCCGAACTATAAGGCGCTAGAAACTAGATTTATTATCCTTTTGTAATCGGCCTTATATGTAAGTGGCGAATGACACCAAACAGGTATAACAGGTC
The DNA here is from genome assembly GCA_920104205.1 of Eupeodes latifasciatus. Lineage (NCBI taxonomy): Eukaryota > Metazoa > Arthropoda > Insecta > Diptera > Syrphidae > Eupeodes > Eupeodes latifasciatus. The sequence continues at coordinate 161,967,971 of OV049926.1, forward strand.
CAGTAGTAATACTTTTTACAAACACCAACATTTTTTTGTAAAATCTTCTATGATAGGGCTGATTAATTTTATTTTATAAATAAAATAAAATTGGTAGAGCTAAAGCTCTTCAAGATCCAGAGCTAACTAATCTCAGTCACTCCTGTGTCTCATTAATGTACAGTTTTTATGCCGAATTCGAACCGATAATTACTTCCGAAGTATTTCTAAAATAAATGCAAGAGGTTGTTACCATTAAAAAATAAATGATAGGTAAAATTGGACCCAGAACTCTGGCATGACAGTTTTGCGCACTACCCAGCATGTCACGGATGCTACAATTTTTCCTATATAGTTCTTGAAAAACATGCCCCATCACTTAAAGAAAATGCTTGAATTATACTCGTAGGTTCATACAACAATAAAAACAGCTTTGACTCTTATTTAAACTTCAGAAAAACGGTATCACCGAGACAATCCAGTATCAAAAATTAATAAGTGAAATGAAAATATTAGTCGAAATCAGGAAGCGTTACAAAAAGAGACTAAAGGTTCGATAACGAAAACAAGCAAAAGCCAAAATATCGGTTAAACTACTTAAATTTCAAACATTTAACAGAATAACTGACGTTAATGCCCATTTTGTAAAAATTCTTCCTCAATAGAATCACTAATCGATTATGACTACAATTATGTTTTTTTTTTTTTAATAACATCAAATAAAACTTGTAAACATATAATAAAACACATCATGCAGTTTTGATTTCTCAATTAAATTGCATTAATCTCTCATATCAAAAAGAAAAATAATGTCAAAACACATCTCTCAACTGTTTACAAAGCCAACAATGATAATAATTAACTTAATAATTATGTGTGGCTTTTTTGCATATTTCCCCAGTGTATTGGCTTCGAATGTAAATTACCATCAAAAACATATTAAAAGCTCTTCTATGTCGATGCGAAAATATCGAAAAGTAAAGAAATATCATCATGATTTGCTTGACCATTGTTGAGATACAACAAAGTTAACCAATTATAATTATTATTTTTTTTGTTTGGTTATTTAATTGTCTAAGGAAACAACAACAATGCAAGATGAAAGAACTATGAACTTATTATCACTAATTCAAGTCACTTGAGTTCATTATAATAATCTATATATTATTAACTTAATTTAAAATTCATCACAAGACCGACAACAGAGTCAGAGTCATAGTGGACAAGATTATCAAGTAGTGAGACACTGATTCATTTTAGTTATTGTGAATTGAGCTCGAGTTGACAGCATTAAAAATTAATTCTTTTTGTTTGTTTATTAAACAAAACAAAAAAAAACAACAAAATAGCAATTTAATCACGTGAAAGCAGATATTTTCGTTTGAAATTCGATTCGAGATAAAAAGAATAAAATTGTGATTTAAATATAATGATAGGGAAAATCATCATCAACAGCAAAAAATTGCTAATACTATTTTCGTTATTTTTTAACAATGAAAATCACACAATAACAAGTAGTTGACAGTTTTAGTCACTTAAAAACGCGTGTATCGAAATAATTAATGCTCCTACCTATATTATAATTAAATCAATTATTTAAAAAAAGTCGTAACATCATTAAGAACAACAAAGTGTTGAAGTTCTTTCATTTTTTTTCACATGAAATTGGTAGATAATTACTTCTACATTTCATTTTAGCACTTTATAATGTCAGATAATAGTGTTTTAGTTTCTCTTATATCTAAAAAACTATTTTTTTAATTTAGTGCAAAAATTTGAAAATTTTTTGTTTTTAACTCTTACTTCAGAGTGTGATTAGAGTGAGGACAAAATACTTAATTTTTAAATAAAAGACGGAGTAAATGATAATCTTTGGGAATCACTTTGTAAAGTTAGCTTTTTTACCAATGCTGGTTTTATTGTTTAAAACTATATTGATCCTTCCTATTACCATTTGTATAAGTTCAATGAAGAACCACACCTAAAACTCAAAAATACTTATCGAACCTACAAAAGTTATCAATAAACCAGTGATTTTTGTGCTAAGAATTGGTATCTGACACCTGACACCTGAATCGACAGTGCTAACCTAAATTATGGAGACTTTTTGTTCTCAATCGAACAAAACCTTAGCTTATATCTAACTAAAGATAAGGGTATGACTGTTAAACTGCAAAACTCTGGTTATCCACGTGCCATTAAATGTGTTTATTTATTTTAATATGGTTTCTCTCGTAGCTGTATTGTGATTACTTTTGGTACAACACAAGTTTTCTATGTTCATGAAATGTTTGCTTTTTTGTATATTGTTAAGGCTTTAAGATCGTGTTTACATATATTTTTTTTTTCAATAAAATTCTTGAATATCTAGAACAAAGAAAGATTTGACACCTGCAATGTAGAATAATTTTGTATACCCGTATTTTCTTTCAATGCAATAGCCTTGAAATGAGAAAGGATTCTTACTTACTTACTTACTTAAGGTGGCGCTACAGTCCTGTGTGAACAAGGGCCTCACCCAACAAATTTCTCCATCTAGCTCGGTCCCTAGCTAGATGTCTCCAGTTTCGCGCTCCGAGTTGGGTGAGGTCACCTTCCACTTGTGCGCGCCACCTGATTCGCGGTCTTCCTCTACTGCGCTGTCCTGTGGGTGTGGATTCGAAGACTTTCCGGGCCGGAGCATTGGTTTCCATGCGCTCTTAGTCGTTGGACTTTTACTCTTCTGGCTAAGTCTACGTCGCTGTACAGCCCGTACAGCTCGTCGTTCCATCTTCTCCTCCACTCCCCTTCGATGCATTCGGGACCGTAGATCACACGAAGAACTTTTCTCTCGAAACGACTCAAAGTGCTTTCATCCGCTTTTGTCATAGTCCATGCTTCTGCACCGTATAGCAGGACGGGGATGATAAGGGTCTCATATAGCGACACTTTGGTCCTTCGAGAGAGGACTTTTTCACTCAATTGCTTTCTTAGCCCAAACAAACAGCGCGCGGTTAGCAAGAGTTATTCTTCGTTTGATCTCAGCGCTGGTGTTGTTTTCTGCGTTCACAGCGGAGCCTAGGTAGACGAAGTCTTTGACTACCTCAAAGTTACGTCTGTCGATGGTGACGTTTTGACCAAGACGTCGCGTCGGTGTTGTAGGTCCTTTCTTGACGACAGCATGTACTTTGTTTTGCCCTCATTAACCGTTAAACCCATTTTTGCCGCCTCTGCCTCAATACTCACAAAAGCCCCATTGACATCACGCTGAGTTCTTCCGATTATGTCAATGTCATCAGCATATGCTAGTAATTGGGCAGACTTTTGAAAGATAGTGCCTCTAGTGTTGACGTGTGAGCTTTGCACTATTCTTTCAAGTACGATGTTAAAAAAATCACATGACAGCGCATCACCTTGTCCAAAACCTTTTTTGACATCGAAAGGTTCAGTTAAGTTGTTTCCAACCTTTATGGAGCAGCGTGAATTCTCCATGGTCATCCTGCACAAACGGACGAGTTTGGCAGGGATGCCAAAACTAGACATGGCTCTATACAGTTCGTCCCTGTAGATACTGTCATATGCGGCCTTGAAATCGATGAAAAGATGGTTGGTGTCGATTTGGTGTTCTTGGGTTTTTTCCAGGATCTGCCGTAATGTGAATATTTGATCGACTGTGGACTTTCCTGGTCTAAAACCACACTGATAAGGACCTATCAGGTTGTTGACGATGGGCTTTAGACGTTCACATATTACGGCAGAGAAGATTTTATAAGCGATGTTAAGTAGACTGATTCCTCTATAATTGGTGCAGTTTAGAGGGTCTCCTTTTTTCGGGATCGGGCAAACAATACTGAGGTTCCATTCATCGGGCATGCTTTCTTCCGACCATATCTTACAGATAAGTTGGTGCATGCTCCTAACCAGCTTATCTCCAGCTGCTTTAAAGAGCTCGGCATTCAAGCCATCCGCTCCAGCGGCTTTGTTAGACTTCAGCTTAGATATAGCAATCTTTACTTCGTCTAAGTCGGGAGGACGGGATTGTTGGCTTTCGTCGTCTATGTTGAATGGATCATCCTGCCTGACAGCGGAATTCGGTTCGTCGTCGCCGTTATACAGTCTGCAGAAGTGTTCCTTCCATATCCTCAGCATTGACTGCGGTTCCACTATGATGTTTCCACTTTCGTCTTTGCAGCCTTCGGTTCTAATTTTATGTACCTGTGAATTTCGTTCCACCTGTTCATAAAACTTTCGAACTTCATTACTGCTTTTAAACCTCTCAACATCTTCGACCGCACGCTTCTCATGCCCTCTTTTTTTCCTTCTGAGAAGTCGGTGTTCCTCTCGCCTCTTCTGCTCATAGAGCTCATGAGCAGCTCTCGTCCTTTTATGCAGCGCCGCCTTGCGTGCATGTTGTTTGGCTGCATTTGCCTGCCGACATTCCTCATCAAACCAGGGGTTCCTTGTTGGTGGTTTTTTGAAACCCAGCACATCAGAGGCGGCTTTTCTGATTGCATCTTGGCAATGTTGCCACTGGTTTTCTATACATTGTGTTGGCGGCAGAGAACTTCAAGAGAGGTTACTTGTAACTCAGTCGGAAAAGGATTTGGCGATCTCCTGCGATTGTAGCCGTTCGACGTTGTACCTTCTCCCAGCATCTCCCTTTTTTGCATTGGGTCTGGAAACCCGAAGTGCTACCTTGGCTACAACGAGGTAGTGGTCTGAGTCGATGTAAGCTCCTCGGAAAGTTCGGACATCTATAATGCTCGAAGCGTGTCTGGCGTCGATCGCAATATAGTCAATCTGGTTGACGTGACGGTAGATTGATCAGGAGAACTCCAAGTTCCTTTGTGGATGTTGAGGTGTGGAAAGCGCGTACTGGCTACCGTGACGTTTCGCCCCGCAGCAAAATCTATGAGCCTGAATCCGTTGTCGGAAGTGTTGTCGTGCAGGCTGTTTTTCCCCATTATTCCACCAAAGATGTCTTCCCTTCCTAGCTTGGCATTAATCGCCCAGGACAATTTTAATATCGTAACTAGGACACTGCTCATATGTTTTGTCTTAGAGCTCGAAGAACATATCTTTGGTGTTGTCATCCTTCTCATCTTTGGGGGCGTGCCCGCATATCAGGCTAATGTTGCCGAATTTAGCCTTGATGCGGATGGTCAAGAGGCGCTCGTTGATGCACCTATAGCTCAACACTTGTTGCCAGACTTGGCTCCAAAGACAAAGCCGCATCCAAATAAGCGCTGTTTGTTTTCTCGGTAGCAGTCACCATAGTAAATATCGCAGTTTTTCATCCTCTTTTTGCCCGGCCCATCCCATCGTATTTCCTGGATGGCGGTGATGTCTGCTTTATAGCAGTCTAGGACCTCCGCTAATTCTTCGGCTGCACGTGGTCTGTTAAGGGACCTAACATTCCACGTGCATATCCGAAGTTCGTTGTCCTTAATTCGTTTGCTTAGGTTGTCAACATTAAATCCGTCCGTATCCGAGGCTTGTTGGTGCTTCGCAACTATGAGATTTTTAAGTGGTCAGGAAGTCACCCCGACGGCACAACCCCCAACTTGGAGGGCCAGATCCTTAGTATAACTCCAAGGAGAACGGCTCCTTATGGGCCTGGGCTCCGAATAAGTTGTAGAAGCCCTATAAGGTTTTCATTAAGTAGTTCAGCCTTACTGGAACTGGAAAGGATTCTATTTTCGAAAAATTCCTTAATCCCAAATATCAGAAATAAAAAGGTATTAGTATGAGCTGCATCCCATCTTTTCGTACACAACCCATGTATATTTATTCTGCTTCTTAGACAAAGGAAATTAAAAATAGTTTTTTGACTGCCTTTAGCTTCATCAATTCAATTGCATGATTCTCCAGTTTACTCGCAAGTTGTAATCGATTACCATTTTATTTCATAAGCACGTTTTATCAAACAAACGTTGCAATCATAACTTAGAAAATTTATTATATTTACATCTGTACGAAGATTAATCAAAATCATTTGAAATCGCTCTACATGCGTGTTTGTGTTCTATACCAATAATATTTCAGAACTTATTTTTAGTTTTGTCATATTTATACATACATATGTATGTAGAAACAAAGTTTTGTAACAAGCTATTTTATTGCTTACCTACTATTTTCTTGCAACACTGACAAATTTTCTTACATTACTTGACCTAAATTTGTATGAAATACACAGCCCTAATACAAATTCTACCGTGAAGGCAACTTTTGTGAATTTTGAAAAAAAACCTTTATACTTAATGTCTTTTTATCAAATGAATCACATTTTTTCCAAATGTTTTCTATTGAGTAGAAATATAAGGAAATTATGTCATACATTTTACATTTTTCAAAACTTTGTTTGATCTGGTAAAAACCAGGAAATCAATAAAAAAACATATTTGCTTGCATTCATTTAAAATGATTTAGCCCTTCCTAAAAATTAATTTTATATCTCATTTGATGTATGTATGTGCATAAGTATATGGTCATTCAACTTTTAAACACAATGAAAAATGTATGCAGGGAATAAAACAAAAGCAGATATAAGTACAGTACTGTGCAAAACTTTTGCAACTATCGTCGCCTATCAAAAAAACGAACATTCGTATATATAAAAGTTGTTCCAATCAAATTACTTGTATTGCTTTAGACTTTTTTATGTGTCCCCTTACTGTTCATAATCTTAATGCACTGATCCACAGCAAATTCTATAAATGCACTGCGTTTACAAAAACAATAATGATTTCAGCTGTGCAAAACATTTGCAACTAGTGGCAATTTCTCTTTTCGTCTCATTTTAATAACAGTTAATCTCATTTATTTTGAGGTTGGTAAGTTTATACGTGTAGCTTGATTTGTTTAGTTAGTTTTATCCGGGACTTTGATCGATAAAACGTTTTTTTAAGATAAATTCTTTTTAAATTAAAAAAAAAAGATTTTGTTTTAAAAATGGCGGGAAACAAATATTCATCGGATATAAAATCCAGAATTTTGAGTGATTTCAAAAAAAGAGCATCACAAAAAGAAATTTCAAAAAGATATTCCATTCACGAATCAACTATTTGTAGAATCATCAAAAGTGGAAAGGTGTTATGCCATCATAGAGGAGGAAGGCCTTGAAGCACCACAGCAAAAGATGATTGAAAAATAACAAATTTCATCATTTAGGGTAGCAAAAATTGAAGTTCGGTTACCCATTGACCCATCAACTATCAGACGCCGCGCACTGCAGGACGGATTGCATTGTTTTCAGATAGCAAAAGTCATTTATTTAAAAAAAAATGTGTGAAAGCTCGTTTGGCTTTTGCAAAAACTCATCTCAATTGGAGTCCCCAAAAATGGGAAACGGTCTTGTTGTTCGACGAATTAAAGTTCAATATGCACGGATCGGCAGGAAGACAACATGTAAGGAGGCCAAGAGGTGAGAGGCTAAATCCAAAATACACTAAATGGACGGTCCAACATGGAGGTGGTTCAAGTTTGGTCTTGGGTTGCTTCTCTGGCCAAGGAATCGTGCCAATTCGACAATTGGAGGGCATAATGAAGTCTGAAGACTATGTAGACATCCTTTGTAACACCATACTGCCTTATGCCCATTAGGAAATCAACGTTCCAATACATAACATTAGTCGAAGTTGGCCACAAAGTGGATTACAGAAAAAAAGATTGAGGTTTTACCATGGCCTGCCCAATCCCCAGACCTAAACCTTATAGAGAACCTGTGGGAAATTGTGAAGAGAAGAATTGGGAGCAACATTTTTAAGCACAAAAGTAACCCATTCGATGGAATTCAGAGGCAGTGGAATGACATTCCAAAAACGGTTATTAATAATCTTATAGCTTCGATGCCCAGAAGATATATACAGCCGTTATAAAAAATAAAGGGTACGCAACTAAATATTAACATTTCCTTGCCTTGAAGTAAGAAAATAGTTTTAAATTTAGTTGTGAGATCTAAGTTGCAAATGTTTTGCACAGCAATTTTACCAACTATCAAAGTATTTAGTTATTTATTTCTTGTTTAAGTGAAGAGTGTTCATTTTGTTTCCAACAATTATAACGCAATATCAAAAAAGTTTAGAAAACTTAAAAAATCATTTTGCTGTTTGATTTTCTAAACAATTTTTTTTAGTTGCAAATGTTTTGCACAGTACTGTTTGTACATATGCAAATATATTTTAAAATAAGTTTACTCTTGAATTTTTACTACCAATCATTTATTGTTTTAAAGAAACACACTAATATTAAAGAGAAAAGACACAAAAAAAATCCCATGATATCCTCTAATTGTGTGACAAGAATTCATAAACAAATTACGAGTAAAATAACGAGAAAAAAATAAAAATTTTGGTGTTGGAAAAAATATTGAAAAAAAAAAACAAATGAGATAAAATTAGGATGGAAAAATAATAAATAAATACAATTTTAGTGTCTTTTTTTTAAATCTCTATTTTAACTGTGCATAACCTATATTTTAAAATTAGTAAACAAACTCAAGTTTAAATATTTAACAAAAAAAATAAATAAATTAATAATACAAAAATATATACATATGTATCGGGTGATTTTTTTGAGGTTAGGATTTTCATGCATTAGTATTTGACAGATCACGCGGGATTTCAGACCTGGTGTCAAAGAGAAAGATGCTCAGTATGCTTTGACATTTCATCATGAATAGACTTACTAACGAGCAACGCTTGCAAATCATTGAATTTTATTACCAAAATCAGTGTTCGGTTCGAAATGTGTTTCGCGCTTTACGCAAATTTTATGCGTTTTTTTTTAAAAAAAAGTTCTCAAGCTCTTAAAAAATCACCCATTATATTAAACAATGTCCTCTTTTCAATGGAGGACATGCTTTAGCATGAGTTTACATGTAGCTAGGGGGATACCTATGCTAGCATTGTGAGCCAGCAGAGGTAAAGTTGTTCCGCTTTTTGCAAGTTCGTCAGCTTTGCAATTTCCTGGATTGTCTCTATGGCCCGGCACCCAGAGAAGGTGAATGTTGAACTGTGTAGCCATCTCCGTAAGAGATGATTGACAATTTAGGGCTGTTAATGAGTTAGTGGAGACAGAGTCTAGGGACTTTAACACAGCTTGGCTATCCGAGAAGATGCGTATATCATTAGTTGATATAACGTTTTCTCTAAGCCAGGATAGGACTTCTTTTATAGCCAGGATTTCAGCTTGGAACACGCTACAATGATCGGGTAGACGAAAGGAGAGACTTAAGTTTAGTCTATCTGAGTATACGCCTCCACCAACCCCATCCTCCGTTTTTGATCCGTCTATATAAAAGTTTATAGGATCATCGTTCAAAAATGATGTATTCTCCCAAGAAGACCTGGGAGGTATAGTCACTTTGAAGCTATAGTTATTAAATTGAGGATGGGATATGGTGTAGTCAATATTACTACTTATAGTTCTGAACGAGTTCAAAATAGTGGTGTGGCCAATTCCATTATTGATCCACAGAGAGGAGGCTTGAAGCCGTATGGCAGTATTAGCGGCCGTTTGCTTGCTGAAAATGTCCAGCGGTATTAGATGGAACAGAACATCTAGTGAGGCGGAGGGGGTAGAGCGAAGTGCTCCTTTGCTGAGTTTATCGCGATTTGTCGCTTATCTAGCGCCGTCCACCATACCGCTACTCCATAAGTAAGGATCGGCCTTATGACCGAAATATATAGCCAGTGTGTAATGCGGGGCTATAGGCCCCGTTTATTACCAATGGCCTTTTTACAGGAGAACAGGGCTACTGTGGCCTTGTTTATTCTCTCTTGAATATTAGGTTTCCAGCTTAATTTCTTATCTAAAATGAGACCCAAGTATTTTGCTTGTTCAGAGAATTTAAGTGGTACACCGTTTATGAGGGGAGGGTCAATGTGTGGGACTTTGTATTTCCTTGCGAAGAGGACAAGGTCGGTTTTTTGTGGGTTAACGCCTAGTCCACACCGATTTGCCCATCTGGTGAGCTTATTTAAAGCGTTTTGTAAGAGTTCTTTTAGTATATTGGGATGTTTACCCGTTACTGCAATAGCAACATCGTCCGCATAAGCAAACACTCTGTATCCCTCTCTTTCTAGAGTAATTAGTAATTCATTTAATACTAAGTTCCAGAGGAGAGGGGATAGGACACCACCTTGTGGCGTACCTCTACTGACACCCCTTTGTGTAGTAAAATCGCCCAGTTTTGAATTGATAATCCTGCTTATCAGCATTTGATTAATCAATTCGCTGATCGACTTATCTACCTTCAGAGATGTCAATACACGTGCAATTGCAGATGTGTCGACATTGTTAAATGCACCTTCTATATCTAAGAAGGCAACTAAGGTGTACTCTTTATGATGGAGGGAATATTCGATTGTACGTACTATACTGTGTAGAGCCGTTTCAACTGATTGCCCTTTGTTGTAGGCGTGTTGAGCTACCAGGAAAGTGAACGTCTAGTAGCAAGTTGAGCGATTCTTCGCTTGAATTGGCATGTCCAGGCTCCCAGATAATTTTAAGATTTTTATTTCCTATTATTTTATCCCTCAATCGATGTTATTTATTTTTTTTCTTTAAAATTAGCAGAAAGCAATATAAAAACAAAACACATATTCTTTTCCAAACATTTTACTATTTATCGATTAAAAGGGCTTACGTACAAGATTTGTTTGTACAGTTATCTTGTAGAATGTGTTTTTTTTAAAATAGGCATACAGAAGCTACAAAAACATAATTACCAAATGTTTTTTGACAACAGTATTATAGATTTTTTTTTGTAACATTTTAGCATTACTGTTTTGAAAGGAAGAGAGAACCACCCACATACACGATGCTAAAATAAGAAATGAAGCAAGTGTGGTCTGTGGTGTTGACTCGTTGTTTCTTCGAGCTTTGTTCTTCGAATTTTGCAAAAAGATAAAATAAAAAATAAAATTAAGTCTTAGCTTTATATAGTTTGTTCTCAAAATGGAACATAATGTTAACATGATTTTTCTAATGTAAACTCTTTAAAGGGTTATTCTTTACAAGACATCCTTATAGGTAATTAAAATTATTGTATATACCTACAAAATTCATATTTACTTCTACTGTAATGCAAACATATTTATGTATTTAAAGAAATTCCTAATGACATGTGGAAAAAACCGATTGAAAAAAAAAAGAATCACAAAAAAGTTTTACACCATTTAAACATTCCGCTATCCATTATCTCTTTTTTGTATTATTTGTTTTCCATTCAGATATATGTCAGTAGGTATCATCACACTTGAACAATACTGAGTCATTGCAAAAAGGTAAATAAAACACGAATTATTATCTTTAGTTGTTGCAAAAAATTTTAAATTAGTCTGCCTATCTTACAAAAAAAAATCTTATAAATTCCGGACATAGGCATGGAAAGGCCTTAAAGCATCATAAATTGTATCTTTTTTTTTCACTTTCATTACTATACAATACAAATGTAATCGTTTTTTAACTTTAACTTTTTTTATGAATGGATGTTGTGCTTTGCTGTCGATTTATAAAGCCGTAAATCAAATAATGCCCCTGTGTTTTGAATCTTTTAAAATTTATAAAAAATTATCAAGTAATAATGATTTCAATTATTACCAGAACTAATAGGAAATACAAACAACATCTATTTAATTATTTAGAGCATAATTTTTCGTTGTAAGACTATCAAACTGTTGACTATTATTTTTTTATAAACTGACCAAATTTTCTTACCGCGAATTTCTTAAGAGACCAAATTCTACATTTAAATTGTTATCAAATTAAAACAAATTTCTTCATATTATTTCCATTTATCTATTCAACAAGTGCCAAAATCTCTATTAATTTATTACTGCCATAAACATATAACTATATGAGCAACGTTGATGACTGCTGAAATTGGGTCAAAATGAAGTTTGGCATTCCATTAAAATAACTCACGGTTCCCTGACTCTCTATAAATTTATATATTTTGCCGAAAATACATAGATAACCTTTAATATCTCGCATTCCCGCACAAGAAGCTCACACCCAATAAAGACGAGGCTTTTTCGAGGCTCACTGTTCTACCCACATTTCAAGTATTTCACAACCTACCGACATTCATCCCCTTTCAAATAGAAGATTCTATCATATCACAAAAACGACGAAACAAAACATCACTAGAGGGTTGCTTGCGTCAGCAAAAAGTTTTGCAAAACACCTACGTTAAGTTTTCTAGATCAACCCTATCACTGTACAGTGTGCCTGCATAGCAAGCAAAAGAATAGATGACACTTAAACATGGTTTACTTACCCACAAATAATAATTCCAAAGCACTGAACTAGAGCTGGATAAAAATTGTCCATCGAAACTGATGGTGTTTCCGATTCTTGTTCGTCTGTTTTCAGTAATGACACTGAATTCATGATTGAGTTTTCTGCCATTCTTTTCTTTTTTTTAACGTTGATTAAAGAAATAAAAACCAAATATTTGCAAAAGCAAAAAAGAGTATAAATTTGTTTGTTTGTTTTTGCACAGCAGATGCAAGTAAACACTGTTATCGGTTATAAAGTGGTCGTTTTGGGTCTCGTGACTGGTATTCTTTTTTTTTTTTAATTTTGAGAGTAAAGATATTATATATTTATTTATTTACTTGACCATTGTTGCTGTTTGAATAAAAGTCTTAGTTATAAAAATGCGACATTGATTTTATATTCGCCGCCAAATAAAAAAGGTTTTTTTCTTAACTTCAAGGACGAAAGTGATTGTTTTGCAATAAATTTACAATTATGTTTTTTTTTCGAATAAATAAAATTTCTTTCTTTTCTGCTTACATTTTGGGTGAATATGGAAAATAACCTTGAATTTGGTCAAGGGTTATTTTTTTAAAGGAAGCACTTTTTTCACTTTCACTATCATTTTTATTTTTTAATTAGTTGTTGATGTTGAGAAGGATTATTTATAGATATTAAGATTTGTTGTATTATTTAAGAAGTTTATTATTTTTCAGAGGGGATTTAAGTTTTAAAAAGGAAAATAGAATGAAAAGTAGTAAATTAATCGATTAAAGAAAAGCGCTTCACGAAATTGCGAATAAAAAATGAAGAATGACAACCAAGAAATTTTGTTATGGGTTTATATGGGCGAATTTCCAATGTTTGACATTTGTTGACAGAAACAAATACGGCAGTAAAATGAGAACAGTTTAATTGTAAGGGTGGGTGATGTGAAATCGAATGTGTTTGACTGAACTGAACAAAGTTATTTTATTTATTTATTTATTTACGCAATCCACGATAATTATATCAACAGATTTTTTTTGTATCAATAAAAATTACAATTGAAGCAAATTTAATAAATTGGCTCAACTTTCCATTACCGCAGCACGAATTTCGACACGCGTTTTTTTTTATTTGATAGATATGCACAAATAAATAATAATTATAGCAATTTTAGAGCGAGGAAACATTTATTTCTATTTTAAATTAATTTTCAAAGTTCACTTTTTTACATACAAAACACACAAAAATGGTTGATTTTGACATTTCTTCCCTGTTTTTTGTTCGATGTTGCCATACTTGTTTTTTTTCGTTGGGGATTTCTTTGTTTTTAGTGCTTAAATGCGAAAAGTACTTTGCAATACCCAAACTCGCACCCACCCCAAATCCTATAGTGATTCCAAGCAAGGGTTGATACTACGGTTAGTATACCGTAGTATCAATTAAAAAAAAACTTGTTTTAGGCTCAAAAAACGCAATACAAAAAAAGTAGGGTTAAGTCCGAAAAAGAAAATATTTTTTTTATGACTTAACGGTGTTTCCTCGCCTTAAAATTTAAAACATGTTCTATTGAGACCTCTACCTAACTGTACAAAAAAAATCAGAACGAAATTCGTGCTGCGGTAATCGAAAGTCGCCCCGCAAAAAGTTTTCGAAAACCCAAAAATTGTTCAAACCGAACATTTACACGTTTTCATTTGACATTTAAATTTGTTTAACACCGGCTGTCAAATATTGTATTGATGAAAAAATTTGTGAGTAAAAAGTTTTGTTCTTCTCAAATTATTTGTGAAAATAAAATGAATTCTAACCAATTGAAATTGATTTTAATACATAAAAAGAAAGTTGAACAAAATATGAAGATACATAAATGCGTACATAAATTGAAAACTTTTAACAAAATGTAAGTAATTGAGAAATAAATAAAAAGTTCCGAGTTTTTTCTTTGATATTTGAAATTGTCGACATCTGATTAAAACCTAACTTTCTGTCAGAAATGACTTTTATGAGCTTAACACTTCTTCCATTCCAATTTTTGGCTACAAATTCGTCTGATAATTTCATCTATTCTGCAGAGAAAAAATGTTCCATACAAAGTTTGACAGTTTGTCAAAATACACCTTTACAAATGATGTAAATTTCCGTTGAACACAACCACCTACCGACATTTAAATGGACTATCACAAATATTGGTTATCTCGTTCATAATGTTTTTTTTATGTTCACCATTTTGACAATTCATTATATTATCCTTATTGGATTCATTAAATAAATTTAAATTTCTGTTAATAAAATAAAATGATAAATGTCCAATTATACCTATCATTGGTTTTTATCAATATACAATTAATTTTCAGATTTTAAACCATTAATAAAGCTGAATTTGTTGTTTGGCATAAAAATAAAATTCAAGAATCACAAAGTTCGCTCATTTGAAAATTGCTTTATTTACTAAAGAATTTTAATTTTAGTAAATTTTAAGTGTTTTATGCTTTCAATTATCAACTCTTACCTAAAAAGCTTGATTTTAATCAATGGCAGAAAATGTCAATGATCACTATAACCAACTTGTCAAAAAATTCCAATAATTAGTTTCAATGATGAAAACTAATTAAGGCAATAACTTGCGCCTTAAATGAGTTGTATGTCAACAACGCCTTAGAGGTAATTGATTTTCTTTTGGTTATACCTCCCACACATCCCTGTTTAATATATTCCGGTATTTGACGTTTCTTCCGTAAGTTTTGACTTTTGAGTTTTGATTGGTTTTAAAAATTTGTCACTTGGATTATTTGCCGGAAAATTTATTAATTTCAAAATAATTGAATACAAAAACATGACAACAGAAACTCCATCTCCAAATGCCAGCATGAAACATCTTAATAAGAAATGGACCAATTTGAGAAAAATCCTGGAACGTCCTAGGCCATTTTGCAAGGCTGACTTTACTCCGTCTGCAGATAATCTCGAGTTTTTATTGAATACTTGTAAAATCCTGGTCATAGGTAAGGAATATACCAACAAAAATTCTTCCCATTTGTAAATTAAAATAAGAAAACTGTTTAAAGGTGCTGGAGGCTTAGGTTGTGAATTGCTAAAAGATCTGGCCCTTATGGGATGTGGTGATATTCATGTCATCGATATGGACACCATTGATCTCTCAAATCTAAATAGACAATTCCTATTCCGACGCAAGGACATTGGTTCATCAAAAGCGGAATGTGCTGCAAATTTTATAAATGCCAGGTAAATTGTAGGATCTCGTAGCTTAGGTTCTTTTTCTTGACAGTCTTTTAGAATTCCCACTTGCAAGGTTACTCCACACTTTGCTAAAATCCAAGACTTCGACGAGTCATTCTATCAGCAATTCCACATTGTTGTTTGCGGACTTGATTCTATTGTAGCCCGAAGGTGGATCAATGGCATGTTGATTGCTATATTAGGCTATGAAGACGACGGATCTGTAGATCCTTCTACCATCATTCCCATGATCGATGGTGGGACGGAGGGTTTCAAAGGAAATGCTCGTGTCATTTTGCCAGGCTACACTGCATGCATTGAATGCACTCTGGGTCTATTCCCGCCACAGGTAAACTATCCCCTGTGCACGATTGCAAATACTCCTCGTCTGCCAGAGCACTGTATTGAGTATGTGAAAATCATTCAATGGGAAAAGGAAAACCCATTCGATGCTCCACTGGATGGGGATGATCCACAGCACATTTCGTGGATCTACGAACGAGCTTTAGAAAGAGCTCAACAATTTAATATATCTGGAGTCACTTATCGGTGAGATAAGTTTAAGTTCTTATTCATAAGAAAAATGTTGTAAAGCTGCTTTTTTTAGACTTGTTCAGGGAGTTGTAAAGCATATAATTCCGGCAGTAGCTAGTACAAATGCTATTATTGCTGCTGCATGCGCAACTGAGGTAACTATTTATGCTTAAACCGACATTTAAAAAATAAATGTACATGTCTTCTCGCTTATAGGTCTTCAAACTTACCACTAGTTGTTATGACAGCATGAAGAACTACATGGTTTTCAATGATTTGGCCGGAATCTACACTTTCACGTATGAAGCTGAAAAAAATGAAAATTGTTTGTCATGCAGTAATGTGCCTCAAAAGGTTTTGGTTGATGATCCAAATACAACAACTCTGGAAGACTTCATCAAAATGCTGTGTGAGAGTCCAATTTATCAAATGAAAAATCCAGGTTAAGAAAATATGACGAAGTAAACTCTGCAATGTTTTTATAGCTTTTAGTTTTCTATTTTGCAGGAATTACTGCTTTTATCGATGGTAAGAATAAAACCCTTTACATGTCGACTGTAAAGAGTATCGAAGAACGAACTCGAGCGAATTTAACTCAGTCATTGTCTGAACTTGGTTTACGCGATGGGCAAGAATTGATGGTTGCTGATTCTACAACACCAAATGCGATTACATTGAAACTCAAATACACTTATAATGAAATCGAAATGAATTAAGAAAATGGAAATAAAATGTTAAAAATTTTGTAAGAAAAATAAAGGATAAATAATTTATGAAAAATCTGTTTTTGGTGATTTCGTTTTCGTTGAAGTTGTGTTTCAAATTTTGGAATTCTTTAAAAATCTTCTTATTTCCTTTTGATTCTTCGAAAACACAGAAAATATCGGATACCATACACAGGCCTGAGTCATATCCTATAGATTTTCCAGCCGCAAACTATAGGGATCCAGAAATAATGGGAACAAAACGATGATATGTTTTTAAATATAATCCTCAGAGTGTAAATGGGTTGGAAATCCCAGAGCAGTTATAATGTTTAACTGATGATAGTAAAGCTGAGATCCGATTTGTTGGCGTCCTCTGCCCAGATCGGGGTTCCAGAATAAAATGATAAAAAATAGATCGTTATTTTAGCACAACATTAAAGCTCAACCCAAAAATACGCGTATATATATTTTACAATAAAATAAATTACAAAAAACGAAGATTTAACGTCTTCTCTTATTCACTTATTTCATCAATGACTGGAACATTTTGTAATTCAGAACACTTTCTTTTCCACAAAGATAGCTGAAACAATGTTGTGAAAAATTTAAATTATAGTTTGTTATGTCATGTACCAACCTGTTCCTTTAGAATTTTCTCTTTGGCAGCAGCTCGAGTCAGTAAGATTTTCGCCTTTTCCAAAAGCTGCGTTTTTTTAAACAATTGATCTCTTATCGAACGAACTTCATCGTTTGTAGATGCTTCTAGCTTCAAATTAAAATAAAATATTTAAAATTTTATTTTATAGTGAAATGTGAAAATTCTTACACGACTTTTGTTTCCACAATTTTGGCATCTAGCTTTTAGCTGAAGCTCTATTTGTAGAGCTGAAATTTTGTCTAGGGATTCGGTGTACATACTTTGAAGTCTTGTAAGTTCGGTCGGAGCTTCTTTGGCCTGCATTAAAGATTTTAAAATTTGCTTCTCTAAGAAAATGAACTTAATACCAACCCTCATGTCTATTGGCCTCGATCCCTCTTTTAAGTATCTATTTTCTGCTCTTAGCTTTTCAATGATACTCCTCAATGAAAGTATTGTCTGTTCGGCTTGACCGGGTGCATACTTTCTGTCTTGCTTCGGTTCGAAGTTCAATTCTCGTCTAGCTTCGGCTTGAGCTAGTTCTTCCTTCAGAGCAATTATGTAACTAGAAAAAAAAAACCTGTATCATTCTTATTTAATAACCAATCGAGAAAATAAACTTACTCTTCCAGATGTTTTAACCGTTTTTGCATCCTTTCGCCAGAATCGCCTTGACGCAGCAGATCATTGTCAAGTTGTAGTTGAAGATTTCTAGCTTCTAGGCGGATATTTTGCGCTTCGATAGCCGAATATTTCTCTTGGACTTTTTCCAATTCAGTAGTTAGGGCATTACTGCCTTTTCCCTCCATTTCCATGGCTATAATCTTTCTCTGTTGCATCTCTATTCTCGCCTTCAAAGCCTCAATCAATTCATTCTGGTTACCACCAAAAAAATGCATCCCTCGTGCTGGACTACTACAATCACTGCCACCAGTATAAGTCTCTGGAGTCTCCGATGGAGTATACTTGGTGCCTTGAAGATTCGGACATGATGGTGTACGACAACATTTTAAAGCATTCGGGGCTTTTCCGACTCTAGATTCGAGAATTTGTTTGTCTTTTTCCAAACGAGATATCGTCGTTCTAGCTGAATGCAATAAAGCCTTTTGCTTTTCTAGCGCAGTTTCTGTCTCTTCAAATTTAGTTTTGTATTTTTCAGCAGTTTGCTGCCAACGTTTTTGCTTTTCCCAAAGGCCAACTTCATTATTACTCTTCGCCCGCTTAGCATCTATAACGACTTGTTGGCGTTTAATTTGAAGTTGTGCCTCTTCAAGTTCAGTTTCTAGTTGGCATACTTTCTTCTGAAGATTTTCAGTTTTCAAGCGAGCATTGAGTTCGGTTTTTATAGAAACCACTGGTCTCTTGATCAATTGATTTCGGAGAGAATTGTTCAAGTCTCGAGCTTGTTTCTCTCTTTGATTGAGATTATTGAGCTGGCGACGTAAGGCTTCCAGCTGTGCCTGATAGATTTTGTTTGTGGCTTCAGAACGTGTAAGACTGGCTGCAAGTTGAGATATTTGATCGGCTGAATAGGTAGATGAATCATTGAAAAACCGCTGTTGATCATCCTGTGGATATAAGTTTAAAAGAAAACCGTAAGAATTGTTTTTCTCAAAGGCCTAATTGGAACTCATTTAAATTGTTATTAGGTATGGCCTCTTCCTGAATCAGAAATTTAAAATTAAGCCCAAAATTAACAAAAATATTTACATGAAAATTGCTGAGAGTGTCCATCAAATCATTGATGTGTTTATCTTTTTCCTCCAGTAGAATTCTCAGCTGTTCGATTTCAGAATTAGCTCCACAATCAGTTTTCTCCTTTTCTTTACAAAGATGAAGCCTAAACGCAATCGAAATAATAAATTATATGCAATTTTGTGTCTAGAACATTTAACAAAAATTTACTTCTCTTTTAATAAAATGATTTCCTCTTCCTTAACTCTCAAAGAATTTTCCCAATATTTCTCTTTGTTCTTCAGTTCCATTGACAAATCTTTTGGAACTTCCGTTGCCTTCTTATCTGAAAGCTCACTCACAGCATCATCATTAAACATTTCCTCAATTTTTTCATCTGAAATTTCCTGTAAACTATTATCACCATTGTCATCAGTACCTGTTACACCAATTTCAAGCTTTTCTTTTTCAGATCCTCGAAAAGCTTGTATTTTACTTTTCAGTTCTAGAATTTCTTCATCTTTGGCTCTGATATTTTCATTAAAATCCTTCATGGTTTTTTGAAGGGACTCAATGGTCTTTTCATATTTAGCACAAGCTTCGTCGTTTTCGGTTCGTTCGGAAGTCAGAAGTTCCTGGTATTTGGTTATGGCTTTGTCCTTCTCCGAAAGAAGAGTGTGGAAAGACAATATGGTTTTCTAAACAAAAAAAAACAAAAAATTTTGAATGGATAACAAGTTTAAGCATCAAATCTTACCTCAATAATTCCAATTTGGGTGCTTTCTTTCTCCTCTGAGTTATTTGACTTTTGCAGTTGCAGCTTCTCTTCCTTATCTTTGAATTTTTTGTCCATCTCTTCTATATTTTTTTGATATTCAGTGATCCTATAATGGATGTGATATTTTTAACATTTTTTCTCATAATTGAAAACTTAGATTACCTCAACACAGCCTTTTCCAATTCGATTTTCCTTTCTTCAGCTAATGAAACCGATTCGGACAACTTTTTCTCTAAATCTTGAACTTTTTCGGAAGATTCTAAGGGTTGTTGGTGTTTTGGTGACGCTTTCGGAGAAGTCTGTACCGCTTGGGAATCCTTTTTACCTTCTGGGTTCTTGGAAGGTGAAGTCTGGACTGCCTGAGTTGCTAAAGCCGGTGTTTCGGACTGCTTTATTGGTGATGTCTGAACACCTTGAGATTCTAAGTTCGGCATTTCTACATTCTCTGGTTTCTCTATAGAGATTCTAATAGGAGACGTCTGCTTATTTGCCATATCAATTGGATTTGTCTGAGTCTCGGAATGAGTGACTTCCGCTTCTACTTTTTCTTTTTTTGGAGTAGCTATAGGCGAGAGGTTTTTATCAACCTTTGGAATAACTGGGATATTACTCTGGCTTTCATCATCAGGTTCAGTGTTTGTGTTTGAATCGGTAAGTTCTAAGAAAAAAATATTTTCTCAAAAAATAATGAAAAATAAAGGATGTTGGCCTACCAATAGCTTCAGTTTGAGTTACTTGTTCAATAACCTCTGCTGTTTGATGTCCTCCACCAAACAAAGCCTCTATTGTCTTCCAATGCTCATCCTCCTTCACAATTGATAGACACAGTTTATCAATTTCAATTTGAAGTGCTATATTCCTATCATTCAATGTCTGAACTTGATCTTCAAAATATTTGGCTTTTGTTTCAGTCTTAACAAGCTTTTTTACCCAAAAAGAAAATTAGCTATTAAAATAGTTTTGCTTATTTTCAATGTTGATTTCTTACTTTTATCATATCTTGAGAATTGTTGCCTGTTTCGTTTGAACTTTGTATTTTGGAAGCTAAAATTTGATCAATCTGCATCGAAATTTGATTTTGCATCTTAAGTTCTTCATCTCGAAGACGCTTTGTAAATTTGGAATATGCATAAATAAAGTTCGATACAAATATCAATGGAGTAAATTTGAAGTACTTTTGGCGTAAATTCATCAAGGATTTTTGAAGAAACCTGCAAATAACGAAATTTTAGTTTCCATGGATCTGTTAGTCCCTCGGATTGGAAAAAGCTTACTTTTGTTTGATTTCGTTGTTCTTCATTATATTTTGGAAGTTCTGTTTAAGATCTTCAATCTCTTTTACTTTTGCTTTGTAGTCGCTCCTTAAAGTATCTTCCTTCTTTTCATGTTTTTCTTTCTCGAATTGAAGTGAAATTATTTCTTTTCTCGCTACAAAAGACTTTCTGGTCTTGAAATCTTCAATAAAAAAATGATTAAACTTACCGCTATCCAAATCACGTTGAGTCTTTGCTATCAAGAATTTATCTTCATTAGAACTCTGTAGATCAGCAACAAGATGACGAAGATTTATGTGGTTATCTGTGATTTCCGTAAGAAGTTTTTGCTGAGACATCACCTAAAGGAAATCTTTCAATGCCGAAGTATCACATAATACTCGAGTATTTCACCTACCTGCTCATTTGAAATCTCAAGCAAACCCTCTAAGTGATCGCATTTAGTTTGAAGATCCTTCTTAGCTCCAACAAGTTCTATGTTCTGCTTTTGAAATTCTTCATATTCTTCAATAGTAAGAAAATCTAGCTCAAGATTTTCCTGAATAATCCCATAATCAGCACAAATTGCATCGATTTTAATATCAGGAACCTTCCCTGACAAAATCTGATCCATTAGAAAAGCTAATTGTGATTGCAAGCCAAAAAGTGTTTTCTGCATTTCCCCATACTCTTCTGGATTGCAAATAGAATTCTTCTTCTTCAGCTCTTCGTTTTCTGATTTAAAACGGTTTATATCAATCTTGCGATCGTTAACTTGTTTTTTGAGTTCAGCTATCAAAGCCATATTTCTCATTTCCGATGCTTTAGTTTCATTTAGAATTCGATCAAAGTCATCTTTAAGAAAATCAAAAGTTTTGACTTTCGAATTCAAATGAATTTCTAAGCTAGCAATTTTTTCAACCAATACTGAGCAATACTTGGTAACGTCGCTATCCGAAGCACTCATCTGAGATGAGAGTTCTTCGAATTGAACTTGAAAAATTTGTAAACGCTGAATCTCTTGCTGTAGAGAACGATTCTTTTCAAGAGTTTTTAAGAATTCTTTCTTCATCGATTCGTGTTCAATGTCAGCTTCAACAATGACTGGATAAAGTGATTGATCTAATGTCATATTAGGAGTCGTTGGTCTTGTGGAGGTGCTTATTGGATTTAATGGAAGTGATGGAATAGGACTACCTGCTAGTTCGCCAGCTTCTCTAACTCCATCGATTGATTCGTTTTGGGATTGTTCACCATTCTCTGTTTGAGCAGCAATAATCTTCTCTCGCAAGGCATACTCACGCTCTTTTAGAGTTGCAAGTTCGTTTTGAATCCGCATCACTGGATTATACACACTTACTTCCCTTCCAGTAGCCAGAGAATTCAAAAGGCGCTCCAGAATTTCACAATCAATTGTGATATGATCGGAAGTTTCTTTAAAAATGTCAACTTTAAGTCGAAAATTGTAGTGGATTATATGAGTATTAACCTTACCATCATATTCTCTAATTCTTTCAAGAATATCTTGCATTCCAATTCGAAGGTTTTCATTCTCCTCAACAACATCATAGTACTTAGTTTCCCACTCTTTTATAACATCTTGAATGATGATATCATTATTTGGAAGAACCTTTGAATCATACGTACATTTAAAAACACTGTAAAACTAAAATAAGAGTTAGAACTTACGGTGATACTTTTAAGACAGTTATCACAATAAATCTCCGGTCTTGGCTTAGATGGTGAATTTTCAGATATATATCGCTTTGGTGATAAGGGATCGGGCTGAGATTTTTTAATTTCAATAAGTTGTTTCCTTAAAAAATAGTGAAAATTATAATAAAATGACTTTCGTCGTAATTTTTAAATTCTTACCTCAAATCACTCTTTTCAAGTTTCAATTGCAACCTCATTTCCTCTGACGCTCTCAATTTCAAGGTCAGTCTATCAATTTGCTTATCCTTACTTCTTTCTTTCGCAGCTCGATTCTTTGCTATTATAACAACATCATCTTCAATATTAAGTTTTTTTCTAAGCAGCAAATTCTCTTCCGATATTTCGTGCATTGAATTAAGTTCAAAAACTAGTTCACGTATTTGTTTCTCTCGAGCTGATAACTTCTGTTCCAAGTTACCAATTTTCTTCAATGCGCTCGGTAGACCATCTTTGCCTTGTTGATAATTTTCAAGATCTCTAATAGCCTGCGATGCTTGTTTTGATTTTAACAAATTATCTTCTTCACATTTGTCAAGAAGTTCCGAAAGTTCTTGGCATCGTTTATTTGCTGCACTTAAGCTTTCTTCGATGCTCTCACAACACGAACGTGACTTTTTGGCTTTTATTGAACGTTCATCTTCACGTTGGGAGGATATCTTGTTCATAAGACGTGTGGACGATATCATCTCGTCAGCCATACTTTTGATTTTGGACTCTAACTTTTCTATAATTTTATCCCGAGCTTCAATTGCCTGAGATAAGATAAAAATCATTAAAACAAAATTTAAAAGGGTTAAAGAAACTTACATGCATCATTCTTGTTGAATCTTCAGCACTCCCAGTTTCTCTCTCACTAATTTCCACTTCTTCTTGTAATGAAACATCCTTAACGGTAATAAGTTTCGATTTGAGCTTTTTGATTTCCTTGTCCTTCTGACTAATTGCTAACTGCCATGATTTCGCTTTTGTCTCGAGTTTTTCAATAATTCTTTTCAAATCAGCTTCTGATTTTTCTCGCTCATCCTCCAAATAAGTTATATTTCCTTCTAATCTTGTTAGTTCTGCATTGAGTTCATTTACGCTATCCTTTAAAGCCTTATTTTCACCATCAAGAAGAGCAACTTTAGAACTCAACTCCTGAACTTGGATTTTAGCTTGTTGATGTCGTTTTTCCAAGTCAATTATATCTTTCGATTGTTCAATGTTTGATACTTGAAGTGCCTTTAAAAAAAGAAGTAGTTTTTTTAGTACAAGAGTTTTCCCTTGTAAGTCATTTTTGTTTTAAAACTACCTCGATTTCTCTTAATAGCCTTTTAATGTGCTTATTTTTAACATTAATGTTCTTAAGAAGTTCTTCTTGTCGATCTAATTCTGATAATGGATCCGATGAATCCTTATCACTTTCAGCTGAATGCATTGCTTCTGTTAATCTTTTCTGCAAGTGATTTATTTCCTCGTTCATCTAAGAATGGTTTGTAATTTATAATTTGCCCGTCAAGAAACTCACTACAAACCTCTTTGATTTTTATTTTGAAGGAACTTTTTTCTTCTTCCAATTTATTGACCATTTGTTGGAGTTTTTCATTTTCTTCCTGAGCTCGGTCACTACGGGAATCATCTTAAATGAAATAAGAATTTTATTTTAGAGTAAATCGAATAACTTTAAAACTACATACCCCTACTATCGGGTTGAGTTTTTGTTTCCAACTGCTCTTGTAAATTATCCACCTAGAAAAAGGATCAAATGTGAAAAAGATATTTCCGTAAAACAAAATTACGCACTTGTTCTCCTTTGTGTTTCATTATGGCCAAACAGACATAAAGAATTTTCCTCAAGTTCTTCCTAGGAACATCATCGATGTTTTTTATTCCAATAAGTGCATTAAATATTTCATCCTTCACTTCATCATTGAGATAATTTGGATCGAGTGCAATTATTTCAGAGAGATCCATTTTTATTTAATTCTCATTAATTTCCTTGGAGGAAAGTTTAAATGAAGGAAATCCGAATGAAATTTTGTTTTGTTTTGAACAAAGGCCGAAAAATCCGTTGTTATAGAAACCACCCAATGTAAACAAAATTGTTTTTACTGAAAATTTCGACTGAACTCAACGAAACTTGACGGTATTTTAAGGGTGGTGTTATATTGTTTTTCTTGTTGCGTCTATTGTCAACAAGAATTAAGGCTTTCTTTTTTTCGTCTACGTTAAACAAGGCCTAAGGCTTTACCTTAGGTAAAATCCATCGGTTCTGTTTAATCGGTTGAATTTAAAAATAAGAATTTGGTCAAAAGTTGCTTCCTGAAATAAAACCATTTTGAGGATTAAGTTGGCTCTGAAAATCTCTAATAATTTACTCATTTTGAAGAATTGAGACATTTTTTTTCAAAAAAGTGTAGGACTGCAAATTAACTTACAGCAGTTTAAAATATATGGTAATGGCATTTATATTTTGAAATAAAAGATCGAGGATTTTTGTTTAAGAACGTTTATTACATTTTTAAATGATATTCAAACTTAAAATTAGATAAAACATAAAGAACTGCTTTTTGTAATAATTTTTTACTATTGCAAGAAAATTGAATTTTTGATCAACAAGCTGTGAAACTATAAGAAAGGAAAAATAAAAAAAAAACATTCGAAATATTTTTGGTTTATGAGGTCTTGAGAGAAGTTGGTACTTTTGGCAAGCCAAATTCGTCTACTTCGATTCCACCCTGGAAAAAGAAAGTTATAAAATAAATACTTGTCAGTGTTAAATTTCAAACAAAAACTAACCGTTGCTGTTGGTTTGATGCTATCTGCGCCAGGTTCACGGTCAGGAGCTGCTGGAGCTCGGACAACATCATCCAAGTAGCTTGTATCATCATCCAAAGCAATTTCATCACCCAATGCCATTAATTCTGACTCGAGTTCCTCATCGTCGACCTCTGGCATATTGTAAGTACGTCCCAATGCTTGTTGGACTTCATCGGCTTCCTCCAACATATCAGCCATATCATCATGAATATCCTATCAAGAAATAAAAGACAATAGTTTCATTGTGATGACAAAAAATTTGTTTATTATGAAACTCACTTCAATGCTATCAATGTTAATGTTCTTGAACTCTTTCTTCATTTGTTTGACCCCATCTTTCATGGCAATTACGGTGGCATTGGTATCTTTCAGAGTTTGGGCAGCATAATTTGCTTGTTCCATGTTGAATGATTGATTACGGAGACTCTCAATTTGTTGTTCATAACTGAAATATACAGACAATTAGTTGACGATGTTTCAAAAAATATCCCATAGGATCATACGCCTTCTTTTGTTTCAGAACTCGCATTGCTTTCTGTTTGACAGAGTTCTTGGCCGGTCCCTCACGCATTTTACTCATCTGGTCACGATATTTGCGTAGTTCAGCTTCCAATTTATTAACTTTTTCTTCAATACTATTCGCTCGAGTATCAATCTATAGATTTTATTTTTTTTAATAAAAAAAAGAAAATACTTGAGACTATTTTCTCTCAAACTTACCCCAGCAATGCAATCATTAATATTTGGTGGTGGAACTTTGGGTTTTGCTTTACCAAATAAACGATTCATTTTGTTTAATTTGTTGTAAGATTTGAGGAAAATAGGTATAAAATAAAATAAATCTTTAAGATTTGAGAGTATTTGATTGAAAATTATTGAAATTGATGGTGTCTTCTGATAAGATGACGAATTTCTTGTTTCTGTTTGTGCTGTTATGGGGCTTTCAAAACAAAAGAGGAAAATGACAGTTGAAGTGAACAGGGATGTCATGGAGGTATTATTAAAAAAATAGTTTTGATGCCCATTGAATCGAATTTTTCATTGTAACTTTTTGAAATATACATACTTAGTTTGTACCTTTTGTACATTTTAAAATGAATTTTGTAAAAAAAAATGTAATATTAAGTGAATGAAGAAAATATTTCGGGGCGACTTTCCATTACGACAGCACGAATTTCGGTCTGATTTTTTTTTTACAGTTAGGTAGGGGTCTCAATAGAACATGTTTTAAAAATTAAGGCGATGAAACACCTTTAAGTCATAGAAAAAAATATTTTCTTTTTCGGACTTAACCCTACTTTTTTTATATTTCATTTCTTGAGCCTAAAAGAAGTTTTTTTTTGAATTGATAGCACGGTGTACTAACAGCTAGGTATGTTAGGGGGGCATGCTGCCCCCCTGCAACCCCCCTGCTTGGGATCACTATAGGATTTGGGGTAGGTGCGAGTTTGGGTATATGCAAAGTACTTTTTGCATTTGAGCACTAAAATCAAAGAAATTCCCAACAAAAAAAAGCAAGTATGGCAACACTGAACAAAAAACAGGGAAGAAATGTCAAAATCAACCATTTTTGCGTGTTTTGCATGTAAAAAAGTGAACTTTAAAAATTAATTTAAAAAAGAAATAAATGTTTCCTCGCTCTAAAATTGCTGTAGTTATTATTTATTTGCACATATCTATCAAATAAAAAAACCGCGAGTCGAAATTCGTGCTGTCGTAAAGGAAAGTTGAGCCAATATTTCATTAAATGTTAACAGGCCCCCATTTTTCAATGGCCATAATAATATGGTAAACGGAAAAATCATATTTGGATTTTGTTTATATGAGCAACTTTCACAAACTTTAAGTTGTCAACAACTTAATTGACTAGTATATTTCGTGATTTTAACTTGCTATCGCTGAAACTTGATAGCTGTTAAAGCCAGGTGCCATTGGAAGTGATAAATATCGAATTTTGCATTTGGATTTACATTTTCATCCTTTTTTACTCACGCAACAATAGATAGTACACTCGGTAAACAATGCGCTAAAAAATAACAAAAGTGTTTAAAAAAGCACCCTTTCATCCAAAAAAGGGCCTGTTTGGTGTGCTTAACGGTTTAAAGCTGTATTTCTTCTTAGCTGCCAATGGAGCGAATGATAACCGATTTTTGTAGACGATGATTGAAGCAACACAACACGACCAATTATGGCTTTATTATGTGAGAAGATTGTTACTAGCCTAATTCTACGTTTTGGTGACGTAGATTGGCCACCAAAATTGTGCTATTGAATACCACTACGCAAAAGACCGTATTTACGAGAGTAATCTCTTAGACATACTAAAAATAAACAATTTACTTCAAATAAATCAAATTTTACAATGAAATAAAATGATTATAAATGTGTGTGTTTTATTTAGCTTAAATTTTGAAACCGAAAAAATAATGGCGCTGTATTTTAAACAGTAAGGATCTATGATGGCGGTAGCCATAAAAAAGGACAGTCAATGTAAGTAAATATGTAGTTTGCCTTAAAGGCTTAAGTTGGCTTGAAGGTGAGTGCGGTGTTTTTTGAAGTTTTAAATGTAAGCTTAGTTTTTCTCATCAAATTTTTAGATAAATTTATCCATCTTTCATCATTTCATAGCTCCCACTTCATTTATAAAAATTTATTAAATTTAAAATGAACATCTCGATACTCTCGGTATGTGTGTCACCAACCACCTCTTGTGGAACGATCACATACGCGATGTCGCCAAAAATGCCGAAAGGTGTTTGGGTTTCCGTAGGCGATGCAAGAAATGTTTCACCCTTCTGACCTGGCTGTTATCTACAAAACTTATATACGTCCAAAGCTTGAGTATAACTCCCATCTCTGGGCTGGTGCTCCTGCAAATTACTTAAGCCTCTTGGATAGTATTGAATGTAGAGCATTTAAACTGATAGGTTTTAATATCATCATAAGTTCATTTACTTCGCTTGAACATCGTCGTAAGGTTTCTTGTCTGACCCTTTTTTACAGTTATTTTAACGGACTATGCTCTAGTGAAATAGCCAGCTGCATTCCTCCCCTTAAACAGTTCAACCGTAATACTCGCGCTTCTAGGAATGCTCATCAGTATACCCTCGAGTCCAACTTCGACCGTACTGTCAAATACAGAGATTCGTTCTTTAGCCGTACTACGCGAATGTGGAATGCCTTACCACACTCTGTATTTCCTAGTCATTGCAATGTTTAGGAATTCAAAACCAATGTGCACCGACATCTCCTTTCAAACCATCTCTCCTCTTCCTAGTGCTCATACTGTGCCTCTGCATAATAAGGGTAGTAATATTCCCTTGAGTGTGTGCTATATATTTATTTGGAATTGGAGAAATTTATATATTTTTTCAGAGTGGATTTTAGATAAAATGATAAAATGTCAAAATGAGTTAAATATGAAGGCGAACTAATATGAGAATGAATTAATTGGTTATATCATTCATGTACATAGCACCTTATGTTTAGAAACATAATCAGCACCACCTACCATTTCATCACATATCAAAAACTCGACTGAACAAAAATCAAAATTTTATGACATTCCCTTTTCCTTTTGCTTTTATTCTTTTTCTTTTATTCTTTCTTTCTTTGTTCTTCTGTGTGGCACCCGCTCTGCTTTCTTTTACAAAATAAGTGCTGCCGCGTCGGATGTAAAATACAAAGAAAATTCTTTTAAGTTTGTTTTTCGCCTCCGTAGTCGTATTAATTATTAAAGTATTCTTTTTACAAATTTCCTATTAATAAAGTAATTAAATTTCACTTGCGAATTGTATATTTTTTAAACAAATTATTGTTGTACTAAAATTTCTAAACTTAGAAGAAATATTTAAAAATACGAACAAATTTTTAAACAGCAATGGCCGACGAAGTTGAAGTCCAAGAGAAAACTATTGCTGAGGATTTAGTTGTGACCAAATATAAATTGGCTGGTGAAATTGTTAATAGTAAGTAAATTGTTCATAAGATGAGGATAAATGTTGTTAATCAAATAAAATAAATGTGAAAAATCAATCTATTTAAATATTTCTGCCTCTTAAAACACAATCAACTGTTCTCTACCTACGCATCTCCACATTTTCTTTAAAAAAATCTCTTCACTTCACTTCAGAAAAAAAAACAGCCACGCGGATGGTTGCCAAAATTCTAACCTTCAAACTTTAACTTTGGATTTTTGGGGAATTTGTCCGTTATAATTTTTCCTTTAATTTTAAATTAAAACCTTATTTTAAAATCAATTTTAATTTCAAAGTTTGGATTAAATTAAAGGAAAGATGAGAAGTCATATTTATTTTTTCATTAATTCTGATAACCTGGACATTGGGGGTTGGAAGCCAACTTGGCGGAGTTGATTTGCCACATTTCATTTGAGGACACGTTGATAAAGTACGCATTCTTTTTATTGTTTCTTTCTTTTTTTTTTTGGTTAAAAAGCCGGTTGATGGAGTGGAGCATCGTCACGCCATCATCGGATCGCAATCGCCACGCTGCTGTTATTTTTATTCTTAGAGATTTTGATTTTTTTATTTTCAATTCAATGCATTTTTGATTGAGAAAGAAAAACAGCTTCTCAACAAATGGATTATGCAGTTTTTTTGGTGTTTTATTTTTCTTTTTAACTCGAACTGCACAAAATCGATTATTTCCTTGCTTCATTTTTAAATACGGAACGAACACACACAATATTGCTCTTTTTCTTCCTTATGTGTGGGAAGAGATGAGTAGATTTAACTGCACTTAACTGCGAAAAACACATTGATCTAGGTTAGTTGTTGTCGGTTTGAATTGTAGTCCGATTATTCATTAATTTTTATAAAGGGTACAAATGATGATTTAAATGGTATCGGTGATTCTGCTTTAAATTTGCGCATATAAACGACATAAGTATGCATTTACGAAAAAAGAATAAAGGGAGATACTGACCACTATACTATCGAGGAAAAATAATATAAACAAAATTGAATTTAGTTTGATGCAGAATTGCAGACTAATAGGGTCAGAATAGTATCGAGTTTATCACATAGAGCCTACCTAGTCTTAAAAATATTGCCGCCCTTACGAGTGAAAGATGAATGTAAAAATAAGTTTTTTTTGATGATATAGAGGTCTATTATCTTTAAAGTACCGTAAGGCCTCATTATCATCCTATTAAACATTAAAAAAAATATCATAAGAAAGGTTATTATTTTTTCACATTATTGCTTCCGTCATAAGGGTGACATGACGTTACGTAAAATGGTTGTATGTATAGAAATCGACTAAAATACATGCAAGGCATAATATTTCTATGCATTTTGGTCGTAAGTACTTTCATTTTTGTTTGTATATTAATTTGAAAGGAACTTACGAGTTGAATGTTCACGATAACCCTTAATAGCACTAAAATTAACAGGCCTTATACTTTTTGGTGCCACGTATGCTATAATATAGGATTTTCCAATAAGAGATCTTATTTTAATATAAAAAACGAGTCTTTTTTAAAGAAAAATCGATGGAATTTTATTTTACTGTTTTAAATAATTCAGCCAGAACACCACTTCCGCGGCTACGTTTGCAGCAGCATAATAAATATCAAGATCATTTGAAGGACCTAATCGACGTCAAATAATGTTACTGGTGATTGCACGTCTTGAGTTCTTTAAAAGCTTTAAGTCCTTATCCAACATATGGTATGTTTAATTCGAATGATAATCTCCTGGCATTATAATTTAAATATTCTTTATTGCATATGACAGCCTCAGCTGGCTCGGACGTAGTCTAATCTAGATTTCCAATTTTCCATTATTTTTATAACATTTGTGGTCGTACATATATCGGCGAAATGTTGCCCTGTAAGTGGTTAAAATTATCGGCGTAAGCTAGCGACTTCACATGTCCCTACAAAAAATAGACAGCCGGTGTTGAAGAGTAATTCGCGGGTGCGTAAAGTGAAACTATGCGGTTACCACGCGTTTTGTTCAATTAATCAATTGTGGCACGAGCTGTGTGACATGTTGCGCCACATCGTCTTGAAACCACAGCTCCTGCACTTCATGGTTGTTTAATTGATGAATACAAAAGTCAGAATCATGGTTCTATAGTAGTCACCATTGACTGCAACGTTCCGACCAATCTTACTAACCATAAAGCACACCAAACAGTAAGTTTTTGTAGATGAAACTCTGCCAAGTTTCTAAGATCTATGAGGAATGGACAGGCCTGGTCACTTACACAGTTTCTATTCTTTGCTTGACTAACTTTTGCCCAAAGCTAAAATTTTTTTTACCAGCTTGACTTTTGCCTTCTGAGAAGTTGCTTTACGATGACACAACAGTGCTTTCGTCTTGCGAACTGTTTTGCAGTATTTTCAGCATTTTAGTTTTTACTTTTCAAAATGTGACCAAATCCAATCTCTTATCATAGAACCCTTTAAAAGAATTGATTTTTATATAAGTCGAGGTAGTTTTAGTTTCATACAATTCTAGAAATCATTGAGACTACTTGTAGCACTTGAATTTTGAAAACCATACTAATTTCCTCGGCTCATACCTAAAAAATTCCATAATCTTTCTTTTAATGGAGTTTTATTGCCTTGTTAAATTTTTTTTAATGAAAAAACATTTGTTTTTTTTTTAGAAACTTTGAAAGCAGTCATCGATCTCTGTGTTGCTGATGCCTCTGTAAGGGATATCTGTACAAGCGGTGACAATCAAATCACTGAAGAAACTGGAAAAGTAAGTTTTGCTGTTGTCTGTTTTTTTAACTCCTAACCATAATTTTAATATTCTGTCCAATGATTAAAAACACGCGTTTGAGGGTTTGAAGTTGTTTGACAAAGAAGTGAAAGTTTTCCCTTTACCTCCTTCGGGATGATAGGTGAATGGTTAACTTCCTGCCATATTCAAATATTGGTTAGCTCACTTTAGAGTCTTTGCGATGGATTCCCAAAGATTGTAAGATTATGAGATCTGAGGACAAAATAACCACAAAATAATACAACAATGAATGAAAACTGAAAAACATAAATAAAGCTATTGAATTATAACGCCCTTGCAGGTTTATAAAAAAGAAAAAGACTTAAAAAAAGGAATTGCATTTCCAACCTGTGTGTCAGTTAACAATTGTGTGTGTCATTTTTCACCAACAAAGAATGATCCTGATTGCATTCTGAAAGAAGGAGATGTTGTTAAAATGTAGGTCTTAAAACATAAACAAGAAAAGTACAATAGTTTTTACCATATTTCTTCTTTTTTTTTTATATAGAGATTTGGGAGCCCATATCGATGGTTTTATTGCAGTAGCAGCACATACCATTGTTGTTGGAGCATCAAGTGAAAAGAAGGCAACTGGCAAAAAGGCTGATGTTACTCTTGCTGCTTACTGGGCCGTGCAAGCTGCTCTAAGGCTGATTAAAGATGGAGCTAGTGTAAGTAAAGTTTTGTTCTTATAAAAAAAAAAACTCATGTCAAGTAGCAAACATGAATTGAATAGAAAAAGTGACAAAATTCTATTTGAAACAGTTTGCACACAACTTTTTCCAAAAGGGAATTTCTATCTCTTTAGGTTTTTTATGCTTGTCTAGATAAACAAAAAAGGAAACTTTAACCGTGAAAAGGAGTTAGATTACATAAACCCTTTTCGTTAAAAATGTTTCACAAGTTTTTCCTGCTTCTATTTAAAAAGAAATAACAATTAAATATACATTTTTCAATTCTAGAACTATGCAATTACCGAAGCGGTGCAACAAGTTGCTGAATCGTATAAATGCAAACCAATCGAAGGAATGCTCAGTCATCAATTGAAACAATTCAAAATTGATGGAGAAAAGACAATTATTCAGAATCCAAGCGAAGCTCAACGCAAAGAACACGAAAAATGTACCTTTGAAACCCATGAAGTGTATGCAATCGATGTTATCGTCAGTTCAGGTGAAGGAGTTGTAAGTTTAAACAAAAACAGTCCTCCGAATAACATTTGATATATAAATGTCCTTTTTTTATTAAATAATTTTAAAGGGTCGTGAGAAGGACACAAAAGTTTCAATTTACAAAAAGACCGATGAAAACTATCAACTTAAACTGAAGGCATCAAGGGCTCTCCTAGCTGAGGCAAGTTTAATTTTTTTTTTTTTTAATAGAATTTGATGAGTTCAAAAATCCACATAGCCAGTGATTAAAACTTACGCACTTGAGGGTTCCTAACGAATAGAAACAAAGTCGACTTTTTGTGGAATTCTGTGGAGAAAGGCTAAAAAGTTGATGGAGATTTTGTTTGTTTACCTTATGACGGCAAGATTATGAGATCTGAGGCGAGGGATTGATATAAATTGAAATAAAATAAATCTAAATTACAATCTTTTAATCAACAGTAAAAAAAGAAACTTTTTTTATTTGCTTTTTTGTAGGTTAAGACAAAATATGGAAATATGCCTTTTAATCTGCGACACTTTGACGAGGAAACTAAAGCTAGAATGGGTGTTGTTGAATGTGTTTCCCATAAGATGATTGAACCATTCCAAGTGCTCTATGAAAAACCAAGTAAGTTTATCACTATTTCTTTTTTTTTTTTTTGAAGGAGAATCTCATTGATTCTATATTTTTAGCTGAATACGTGGCACAATTCAAACACACTGTCCTGCTTATGCCAAATGGTGTGAATTTGGTTACCGGCATCCCATTCGCTGAAGAGAACTTTACCAGCGAGCACAGTATAGCTCAACCTGAACTTAAGGTAAATCAAATTTATTTATTTTTAATAAAAATCGTCGGTCCAAAGTTAAAACTAACTAAGTTCAAATAAAAATGTTCAACAAAATGAGTCTTCCAATTCATTTTTGAATACCAAAAGTTTTGAAAAATATGAAATATCGGGTGATTTTTTAAGAGCTTGAGAACTTTTTTTAAAAAAAAAACGCATAAAATTTGCAAAATCTCATCGATTCTTTATTTGAAACGTTAGATTGGTCCATGACATTTACTTTTTGAAGATAATTTCATTTAAATGTTGACCGCGGCTGCGTCTTAGGTGGTCCATTCGGAAAGTCCAATTTTGGGTAACTTTTTCGAGCATTTTGGCCGGAATAGCCCGAATTTCTTCGGAAATGTTGTCTTCCAAAGCTGGAATAGTTGCTGGCTTATTTGTGTAGACTTAAGACTTGACGTAGCCCCACAAAAAATAGTCTAAAGGCGTCAAATCGCATGATCTTGGTGGCCAACTTACCGGTCCATTCCTTGAGATGAATTGTTCTCCGAAGTTTTCCCTCAAAATGGCCATAGAATCGCGAGCTGTGTGGCATGTAGCGCCATCTTGTTGAAACCACATGTCAACCAAGTTCAGTTCTTCCATTTTTGGCAACAAAAAGTTTGTTAGCATTGAACGATAGCGATCGCCATTCACCGTTACGTTGCGTCCAACAGCATCTTTGAAAAAATACGGTCCAATGATTCCACCAGCGTACAAACCACACCAAACAGTGCATTTTTCGGGATGCATGGGCAGTTCTTGAACGGCTTCTGGTTGCTCTTCACTCCAAATGCGGCAATTTTGCTTATTTACGTAGCCATTCAACCAGAAATGAGCCTCATCGCTGAACAAAATTTGTCGCGAAACACATTTCGAACCGAACACTGATTTTGATAATAAAATTCAATGATTTGCAAGCGTTGCTCGTTAGTAAGTCTATTCATGATGAAATGTCAAAGCATACTGAGCATCTTTCTCTTTGACACCATGTCTGAAATCCCGCGTGATCTGTCAAATACTAATGCATGAAAATCCTAACCTCAAAAAAATCACCCATTACATATGTTTCAATTTAATTTTGTTTTTAAATAATTTTTGTGTGAGTTTTATCTTTGATTTTTCGTAGTCATAATTTTTTGATAAGTAAGATTCATGCAAAGAAAATTTCGTAAAGATTTATTTTCTTATTTTTACGTCCAGACACTTTGCTATATTAAAATTGATGAATTGTACTCACAATTTATTGTGGGATCACTTTAAAATTTGTTCATTTAGTTTAACAAATTTTTTGTAACAATCTCAAACAAAAGTACTTATTTCAAAAAAATATCTTGTAAACAAAATTGTTAAAAAGATTCCGTATGCAAAGAAAATTTCGTAAAGATTTTATTTCTGATTTTTACGTCCAGACACTTTGCTAGACAAAAATTGAATATTTTAACTTCAGTTTTCTGTGGTTTATTTAAGATTTGATATAATTTCCTATCGAATTCAAATTAAATTCAAACAAAATAGAATATCCGGAGTCTCAAAGAAAAAGAAAGGAATTATTTGAGTTCTATTTCTATATTTTATATAAATCAAAGATGTATTTAAGTTAACTTTTATGCAAGGATAATTTCGTAAAAACTTCATTTGTGATTTTTACGACCAGACACTTTGCTATATTAAATTTTGAAATATTGTTTCTCTTTGTCTTTTGACAAAATTCAAGTTGTATAGCTTGAGTTTCAAATCAAATTCAAACAGTTTTTCCCTAATTTCTATTTCTAAGAAACCTAAAACTTGAATATCAAACCAAACTTTAAAATTTTTTGTTTTTCATTTTTTTTTCAGGAACTCGTAAGCGCCCCAATTAACCCCTCAAAAAGTGCCAAGAAGGGAAAGGGCTCAAAGAAGAAGGTAGCCAGCGAATCAGAATCAGCAGCGAAAGCAAAAGTAGAATCATCACCAGCTGTTGAAACAAAAGCATAATTGTTTTATTCTTCTTTTTTTTTTTACTTGTGAAAACGGATTTTTTTATTTTTAATCTTTTTGTTTTCTTCTCTTTCTTTGAGGAGAAAAATGATGTGTAATTTTTGTTTTGATATAATTATTTTCTCCTTTAATTTCTATAAATTCAGCGAATTAAATTTTAAAAAAGCAAGTAAAATAAAATTTAAAAAAAAAACAGCGACTATAAGTTTAAAACTTTTATAAGATTATTCGAATTAATAAGTGCAGCCAGCTATATATATATAAAAAAAAAAAATGTTTATAAAAAAAATAAAATTATTTGAAATAATAAAAAAAAATCAACCCCCGTATTAACAAAAGGATTTTTTTTGTTCATTCTTTATCGCTAAAATACTTTTTCAGAGTCAACATCAAATTCTTCTCTAAAAAAGAGAAAGCCATTGGTAGTGTTCCAAGGTAAAGTGCAGTATTGAAAAATTGTTACCTACTTGTTTGTTGAAAATATTTGAATTCGCATAATTCCAGTCCGTCAATTAAATTCTAACACAAACTAAAAATAAGGTGGCGCAACAGTCCATGAAGAACCAGGGCCTAGTGACTTACAACTCAACCATCCTGTGTGCGAGTAATTTTGTCAGAGATGGAAGGGACCTACAGTTTATATGCCGAATCCGAACGGTTTATTTGAGAAAGCACTTTTCATGCCAAGAATTACTCTTGGAGGATTTGTCAATTTCTCGCAAGAGGCAGTACCCGTGAAAAAAGTTAGGTGGCACAGGCAGGGATTAAACCCAAGACCCCTTGCATGACAGTCCAACACACGCACTAAGTACTGTACTAACCATCACGCTACGGGACTTCGGACAAGGGTTTTAAAAATCAATCATTCCGACCCTGACAAATTTATTTTTACTTTCCAAACGTTTGCCTTGTGTCGAATGTTCGATTCGCTATTCTTTATGAGGTCCCCGTGGACTGTCATGCTTGTGGTCCTGAGTTCAATTCCTGCCTGTGCTACCTAAAGATCTTTTTACTGATACTGTCTCTTGCGAGGAATTGACAAATTTAATCCTTCCAGAGTAGTTCTTGTCTTGAAAACTGCTTTCTCTGATTAGCCTTTCGGATTCGACGCAAAAACTGTGACTTGACATTATTTGCACTCGGGAATCGTCGATAATTGTAATTCACTAGGCCCTGATTATTCAGGAGCTCTAACATCACCAATTTTGTCCATTCCATAATGCTTCAAGAAATTTAAATTATCTCTTAAACTTATTTCAGCAAAGGGCGTACATCTGTGTCCTTTCAAAAACTTTGATCAAAAGAGAACTTGTCGCAGGTAATAAACCTATGCACCTAATCTTTGTTTGCGTGGTTCCAATTTAAAATAAACATTTTTTAAAGTCATTTATCTCCTAAATCTGCATTCTTCTTTATTGGAACTTTCCAATTGGTAAACAAAAATTGATAGACAAAATAAAAGACTTATGGAGCAACCAATTTGAGCTTACCTTCCACCTTCCTAGTGGTTCCTTAAAATTTCTTGCAAAAAGCCAAAAAAAAAAGGTTGAAAAAAAATGATTCAATTTAACTTAATAAAAGATTTGTTTTCATTTATTTATTTTTAGCACATTATCATGAGTCCAGCACAAAATGAACAGAAAAGAAAGGAAAAAAAGAATTAACAGCACAATATTTATCTATCGCAGCACAACCTACCAACTATAGGCATTTCGAAACAATCAGTTCTTAACGGCAGGTGCCTCCAGCGATTTATTGATTGTATCTTTGGTCTTTTTGATCAATTGGCCGGCATAGCATGGTAGCATTATGATAAAATGGAAGGTATTCTTAACTCCAGTATTATAATAGTGTTTTGCCAGGAAACGAACTTCTCCGTTTTTAGGAAGATTCGGTACATCGAATGGTAGTTTCTTCTGTAAACTCACAACATGTGGCCTTGCTTGGGCCATCAACTCATTATAGAGTTTATCTGCTTGGACACTGCTACCCCAAACGCCGAGGCTGCAGGTGTAATGCATAGCACCATAAGCAAGACCGGATTTAATTGCAAATCTTAAAAAAGTTAAAATATAAGAAATCAATAGAAATTATAATATTATTATTGTTGTGGCACACACAACCGACACAACACAAAAAAGTTACGTAAAAGACATTCATTGATGAGTGGCATTATTCATTTGATTGCTTCTCTTGAACTTACCTCAGAGCCATGGATATAAATTATTTATAAAGGAATTAAAAAATAAGGACTGATTATTTGGGGTTTCCGATAAATATTCGTATAACTATTTTCGGACACAAATTTTCCTGAGGAATTATAAAATAATCGGGAAAATTTGCTTTCGTTTTGTCGTGCGTTTTCCAAAATAATAAAGATTTTGACAGATTTGTCAGTGGTTTGAGTTTGACAGAACAAAACAAAAAGCTTCTGGGGTGTGTTCGTGTAGTTAGTTATTATTTAATGGAGTGATTACATTTAATGGAAAGTTTGTATTTTATATTTATTTCAACAAAAATTGAATGAAGCATAATGAATATCGTGATTATTTTGGAACTAAAATGTGGAAGTTTCTTAAGATTAAGATTTGTTTCAATGGGACCACGTATATGGTATATGTACAGTGTTGGACAAAATAATAGAAACAAGCTTCGTATTCATTCTTTTTAACACATAAAAAGGTATTTGTGAAGAGTAGGAAAATAAAAACTACACAGATAGATTTTTAACAATTTATTGCTTAAATAAAACAATTTTTTTAAATATATAATATTGGGAAAAAATAAAAAAAATAAACTTTTGATTATTATGTTGCTTCCTCTTGGAAAAAATATTAGAAACAAAATTAGAATGGTACTCTTTTTGTAGCGAGAAAGTAAATTAACGGTAAAAGTATTTCAAATTCTTTGAGTATTTTGTTGTGGCACTCTTTTCATTAATAACTGCCTCCACTGTTCGCCCCATCGAATTCACCAATTCGGTACATGTCTCTACAGATATGGAGTACCATTCCCTTTGAATTTTCGACCACAACTTGTATTTCTTTTTGGTTTTACAATCTCCGATCCTCCGCTTTAGGATGCCGATTAAGTGTTCTATTGGGTTTAGGCCGGGGGATTGTGAATTGTGATGGTCATTCCATAACATTGATTTTGTTTTGTTGTAAGTATTTGTTAGCCAATTTTGAGGGGTCATTATCCTGCATGAACTCCCATTTAATTGGCACCTCTTCTTCAGTTAATGGTAGAATGACTATATTTAAGATATGGACATAATCCGCAACGCACATCTTATCCTTGATTCAAAATATTGGACCAACACCAGATGTTGAAAATCACCTCCAAATCATTTTATTCCACCAACGTTTTTCACTGTCTTCTTTGTGTATTTTGGGTTAAATTCCTTGTTCTTAAGAATTATCACAATAAATTTATCCATCGGAACCAAACAAATTGATCTTCGTTTTATGCGACGACAAAACTTTATTCCAATTAGAACGATTTAAAGTAGCATTCACATGAGCACGACCAACGACCAACGAATGAACGAATATTCGTCGATTTTGACATTTCTTTCACATGAGAGTTTTTAATTCGTCGCGAATAAAGTTTGACAGCCGAACACGATTCACCACCGGAACCAAAACAAGAATGATTTTTTTAGGTTAAGTACGCGCGATTATTTTATTCGTTGCGAGTGTGGATAATGTGGAACGCGAATAAAGTTTGACAGTTCGTATCAACCATAATTTTTTTCGCGACGAATAAATTTGTTTTCTTAAATTTATTAATATATGATATTGAAATGTAAAAGTATGCATCATAAATCAAATAGAAACTATATTGCTATCGTTTTGTTAAGAATTTGTGTGGAAATATGTCTTCAAACGTATATAAACTCACATTTTGTAATTCATTCGTCGTTCGTTGGTCGCGCTCATGTGAATGCTACTTAAGTGTTTGTTTGCAAAGGCAAGCCTTTGTATAATGTTTTTCTTGCTCAAAACCGGCACTTTTT
Source organism: Eupeodes latifasciatus (assembly GCA_920104205.1). Classification (NCBI taxonomy): domain Eukaryota; kingdom Metazoa; phylum Arthropoda; class Insecta; order Diptera; family Syrphidae; genus Eupeodes; species Eupeodes latifasciatus. Next base: position 162,008,253 of record OV049926.1, read on the forward strand.
GTGGACTTCTACCAGGAAGACTTGCATCTTTAAGTAGGTTTGTTCTTGTTCTAGCTGTCACTGGTCCGTTTAATTCATTTTTGAATTCTCTTAAACAAAGAAATTGTTTTTTCTTACAAATTCATACCAATAGTGTATCAAAAAGCGAAGCAGTTTATCTTTTTCTTCATCTTGTTTCTTCTTTTGGGCTTAAATGTAGAGCTTTGAATACTTTTTTCTTGGAACAGTTTAAGGTTTTCGCAATTTCAACCATCGTTTTTCTAGTTTGCCTTAGTTTCTAATTTATAATTGCTAATGTAATCCACGCCCATATTTATTAAAATAATATATGACTTTTAAAAATGTTGTCTAGTATCGAATACAAAACATCTGACAAACTAATAAACAAACTCAAAACGCCTATTTTCATATAAAAAAAAATTGATCCTTACGTTAGAATGACAGTTAAAGTAACTTGTTTCTATTATTTTTTTCTAGGCGAAATCATCATTGTCCTCAAACTTTTTGACCGTTAAGTGGAAACAATAAGTTGTTTTCACGAAACAATTTACCATTTGAGAGCATTATTACATAGGTACTATTAAAACATAGAAAAACTAACAAAAAAAAAACTAAAAAAATATTGAGTACCTATTGAAAATGATGAAGACATTGGTTTCTATTATTTTTTCCAATACTGTATATTATGCCAATGATCCGAAATCGATTTAAGACTTTAAAGATGAAATTCGTGAAGTTATCGAAGACCTACAGCCGCAAATGTAAATTGGTGATGAAACATTTCATGAAAAGGCATACCGTTCATTAAACAGTGAATTAACATCCTTTGATTTCTGTTTAGTAACCATACATTTTTTTTAAAACCTCTTATGAAAAAATCTATATTATTATTTGTTTGCAATTTAATTTAGGCAAAAATCTTATAAATGATTTAGAAATAATTCTGTTAAAATATACTCGTATAAAAAGATATTTAAATAAATAAGTCACATTTAACGACAAAGTATGACAGCAATGATTTTAAAAGAAATCAGTTTTCAATTATATTCAAATCGCAACAAAAATATTGATTTTTTATTGAAATTCAAATTTTTCAATGGAAAATGAAAAAAAAAATGAAAAATTTTGATGCCCAAGTTTTGAATTTATCTGAAAATCACAAAAAACTGATCTTTCATCTGGCCAGAAGTTCTAACGCTTTCTCAAAGTAGTTTTCATCAAAATAAGTTTCAAGACTTACTTACTTACTTAAGGTGGCGCTACAGTCCTGTGTGAACTAGGGCCTCACCCAACAAACTTCTCCATCTAGCTCGGTCCCTAGCTAGATGTCTCCAGTTTCGCGCTCCGAGTTGGGTGAGGTCACCTTCCACTTGTGCGCGCCACCTGATTCGCGGTCTTCCTCTACTGCGCTGTCCTGTGGGTGTGGATTCGAAGACTTTCCGGGCCGGAGCATTGGTTTCCATGCGCTCTACGTGACCTAGCCATCTTAGTCGTTGGACTTTTACCCTTCTTGCTAAGTCTACGTCGCTGAAAAAGTTTCAAGACATATTGACTAAATAATCATTTATAATTTTATTGTTGTTGTCTCAGAGGTTATAGCATTATACAAAAAGGTGTTATCAATTGGTATATACTGTTTGGTTATTAGCTTAATCACTTCCTGAGCTGCACATCCACCTGAAAAACAAAAAAATCAACAATTTGATTAATTTGCACTAACAAATCCATTGAAAAAAAATTACCGATAAAAGCTGACACAGTATGAACTTCCGAGCCTCCATAGCTACAGATTTCATGAATTAAATCATCACTAACCTGACCGTGAACGGCCCAATCTGCCAACATTTTATTTGCAATTCCTTTAAGCTTTGATGTATCATTCTCCACATACAATTCACCAGGAATATTTCCAAACTCCGTTTGATAACGTTCGTAGGCCAGAAACCCTACATAATACTCGGCCAGAGTTCCTTGTGTCTCGAAGTTATCAACTATGACCAGAAAACAAAATACAAAGAAAATTTCAAAATTAAAAAATGTACATTTAAAATGTTTGCAAATGATTTTACCAATATTAACAATCTTACTCGACTTCTCATACTCGTCGGAAAGTTTGCTACCACGAATAACCGTTAAACCAGCCGCTTCACGGCAAAACAAACGAACCGTTTTATCGTTAATTGTTTCTGGTGGTAGACCCAATTCTTTCAAGTAGTTTTGGCATTTCCGATAAATATTATCAGCATCATGCAATGCCTGCTGGCGAAAGATATTTTGGAGGTTGATGTATGACTCGGTGTTGGCTGTCATGTCGGGAAGCACTCCTGGCAGAGGGAGGTAATTTTCGTTTTCATTGAAAACGAATTCTTTTAAAGCTTTCGCCATTATCCAGAATGGAGAGCTCTAGAGTAAAAGACCGTTTTACAGAATTAGTAAGAAATTTGATAAAAAATGGAGACTAACTTGTTTGTTGATAGTTTCACATGCATCATCATCGAGAATTGCTTTAAGTGTTGGCGAAACTAAACCAGCGCCGAAGGCAGTGTTTACAGCTTTTATTGCTTCTTCATAATTTTCTTCGTCATTCGACATACCTGAGAGAACAAAAATTTAAATTAACCAATTATCTTCGTCTCCTAAAAAACTTACTCACCACTTTGAATAAGTTCCTTGAGTGCGGTTTTTTCTTTGTATGTCTTTGGTATGCGTCCATCGTTGTTGTTCTTCCAATCGCATAGAAATTTATTTAACACAATCAACCAGGGTACTTTTGGAGAAAGTGTTGTGGACTACAAACAGACAAAAAAAAAACACACAGTTTTAACCCAATCAGTCACAAAAATCAATTCTCACCTCCAAGTGAGCTTTCAAAGTAGGAAACGGCTTCTCTAGCCTCAAATCATAGATTCTGTCATCGGGATGTGCTTCAATGACACAATGTTCTTTGACTTGCAGTCTTATCGATCCAAAGAATCCCAATGAACGACAATAAATAAAAGGAATCTTATCATCCCACAGCTTATTCGAAAGACTTAGTAAAGTTTTCTCATTCAAATTAGATGCAATCACAACATTGAAATTATTGAAAAATTCCGGACGATTACTCAGGATGAACTCAATGCTTTCATCGACATAATCTCCATTTGCATCAGCATTGAGTTCCTGTAAGAATTGCATGCACTGTGATGCTTTCGATTGTCCTTCGCTGGTTTGTTCTAAAAAGAAACTAAAATCCCCAAGTAAATGATCACTAACTTATTTTCTCTTGTAGAAATTTAGTTCTTACTTTGTTCCGATGTCTTCTTCAGTTACAACCGATCCATCAACAATTGTAAAACCACCGATTCCGGGTAGAACAAGACTTTTTAGAATCTCACATCCAACTGCATTAGCATTGATTAAACAGACTGTTGCATTTTCTAAGAGACTCTGTCCATTTTCACCCCAAAGTCTAGAGATGAAATTATTAAGTATTTGATGATTGATTTATTTTAAGTGAATTTTACCTTATTTGACGATCATATTTCCTACTTTTATCCGATAATTCTGGAGATTTTGGTGCTGGTGAGGACATTTTTTTGAGATTTTCTTTTCGTTTTGCACAATTTCTAATTTTGTTGATACGAAAAATGACAGCTGTTTGTCATTTCACCGGTGAAATCTAGTACCATAGAAAATCTTGTATTTCTTATAAGATCTAGTGTTGCCATGTTAAAATGAATACTGTTTTAATGTTTACTAACACTAGATTCTTGATAACGTGAATTTATAAGAAAATAAGCTTAGTTTATTCACATTTGCAGACATTTTAGGCTCAACTTTCCATTACCGCAGCACGAATTTGGACACGCGTTTTTTTCTATTTGATAGATATGTGCAAATAAATAATAACTGTAGCAATTTTAGAGCGAGGAAACATTTATTTCTATTTTAAATTAATTTGGGGCGACTTTCGATTACCGCAGCACGAATTTCGTTCTGATTTTTTTTGTACAGTAAGGTAGGGGTCTCAATAGAACATGTTTTAAATTTTAAGGCGAGGAAACACCGTTAAGTCATAAAAAAAAATATTTTCTTTTTCGGACTTAACCCTACTTTTTTTGTATTGCGTTTTTTGAGCCTAAAACAAGTTGTTTTTAATTGATACTACGGTATACTAAGAGCTAGGTATGTAAGTGATGGCATGCTGCCCCCCTGCAACCCCCCTGCTTGGAATCACTATAGGATTTGGGGTGGGTACGAGTTTGGGTATTGCAAAATACTTTTCGCATTTAAGCACTAAAAACAAAGAAATCCCCAACGAAAAAAAACAAGTATGGCAACACTGAACAAAAAACAGGGAAGAAATGTCAAAATCAACCATTTTTGCGTGTTTTGTATGTAAAAAAGTGAACTTTGAAAATTAATTTAAAATAGAAATAAATGTTTCCTCGCTCTAAAATTGCTATAATTATTATTTATTTGTGCATATCTATCAAAAAAAAAAAACCGCGTGTCGAAATTCGTGCTGCGGTAATGGAAAGTTGAGCCCCGAAAAAGAAAATATTTTTTTTATGACAAAGGTGTTTCCTCGCCTTAATATTTAAAACATGTTCTATTGAGACCTCTACCTAACTGTACAAAATATCAGAAGGAAATTCGTGCTGCGGTAATCGAAAGTCGTCCCGAAAAATATTTTGCAAAAAATTGAATAAATAATTATTGATAAAAAACATATTTCCTTTAGTTTACGGCCTTAACTTCAGTTGTTGAACACTCTTACACTCTACTACAATTGTTTCTTACCCATCTAAAAGTTTAGTAAACAAAATTCTGAGGTGTCCATTTTGACAGCAATAAAAGAAAGGTGCTAGAAATTTTTCATTAAAATTTTTCTTCTCAAAATTTATATCGATTTTGTTTTCTATTTTTAATTTTTAAATCTGAATATACTCTCATTGAATTGCAAACAAAATTTAAGTGATTCAATATTATAAAAATAAATAAAATTTCTCCCATATAAACAAGTAAAGCAATGTCATCAAGAGTCCTCAAGAAGCTGCAAGGCGATAATGACTTGGAACTCCAGCCTGATGATGGGATCGAAGATCAGGGATCCGACGATACGGATGAGATTGATTTGGCAACCTACGATAAGCGCAGACAATTGAATAGGAATCCCTTTGATTTGGTAAGCTATTGAAATTCTATTTCTGAACGAAAGGCGAAATCAATTGACGGGAAAAGAAAAAGAAAACAATCTGGATTTTTTTTTGTTTCTGCATCCACATGGAGTACCCTGGACATATGGACGAAAAAAATGTACACAAATGTTGAAATGCGGCTCAACCTGCCGCTTAGTTCGCATGCTCCAGATTTAATTTCTCACATAAAAAACGCAAAAAAAACATTACGACTAAGATTAGTCTTTAATTTATGCCTCAAAATGCCAACATTTCAGTATTTATGATGAAAAAATTATATTTATTTTTCTTTCTTTTTGTTTTTTTTTTTAATACAAAAACAACGAAATGAAAACAGCTGAATCAACAAAGCCCCTCAGAGAGCGAAGTCAAGGAGGACGACAACGAGACGGAGCATGCATCAACAGCAGCTAATCTCCCCTCGGGACCAATTTCCAAGAAGAAAAAGAAGAAGAGGAAGAAGAAAAGCGCTAAACATCATGGCAATCATATCAGCAGTGAGGATAACGATGTAAGTTTTCCGCTTGTTAAGCTCTTTAAGTTATTTTTTTTATCCTGGTTCTCCAGGCAAAAAAAAAATAAATGATTCCTTTTTTTCTCGTCAAATATTGTGCATGTCTACTATCGAGATATGCAGTTGCAGTTGAAGTTTCCGTCTGGGTAAGAACCTTTGTAGTTCAGTGACCCAGTTGTAGGTAAACTGATAGAGATAAAATGTACATACATATGTAGGCCTAGAAACACTACACACACCTGTATCCGGAGAAAAGTGTTAATGGAGGAGCTACAATTGAACTAGGTCAAATGCAATTTAATTTTTTTTTCGCCTTTCGGAAAACATTGAATACACAGATGGATTAGTTTAGGAAATGGTGTTCTTTCAAGTCCTAAGCTACATATTTTTAATTTGTTCTATGCCAATAAAAGATCCTTTTAACACAAATATAACTCCATCTGGCGGTATTTTGTTGCTATATGGTCATAGCTTTATTTTTCATCGAATCGGGCATTTAGAATTTAAATCTTAACAAAAAAATTGTATTGTTTTCCTCTTAACTTGCAGCTAACGGACAAATATCTAAGCGACATTGATTCATTGATTGGGAAAGTCTGTGAGCCTGGAAACACTGCAACGGCAACTCGTGTCGACTTGGACAAAACTTTACTTTCCGTTGAGTTGAAAAACCTTCATCCGCTTAATGAAATGCGTCGAACATTTGGTAAACGTGTTGTTAAGCTTGAGTAAGCACAAATTCCCAGAGAATGTTGGACACAAATTTAACCGTTTTTTCGTTTATCTCCCTAGGAACAAGCGAGGTCGTCAAAAGTTGACTTTGAAATCAACATACCTGGTGACAGCTAAAGAAAGTTGGCCACCACTTACCAAGAACATAATCACCATGAAACCATGCGCCCCACCAGAAAACACCGAAGCATCATCGGGCAATGACAAAACTCAATGGTTCGCCTTTGAGCATAGTCAATTCTATCAGGGAGTGCAGAATATGTTTCTCACCGCTCTGGACACAACCGATTCGGACCAACTTGTGAATCTATTCACACGCTGTCCCTATCACGTGGACACGTTGGTTCAGTTGAGTGAAATGTGTAAAATCACAGATGACACAGCTATGGCATCGGATCTGATACAGCGAGCTGTGCTGGTGCTGGAAACATCACTGCATCCGAGTTTCAGTCTAGTGTCGGGCAATTCTCGGTTGGATTACAAACGACAGGAGAATCGTGGATTTTTCATAGTGCTCTTCAAACAGGCGCAGTATGTTGAGGCAAGATCGTGCTGTCGTACCGCATTTGAACTTTCAAAGTTGATACTGAGCTTGAATCCTGATGTTGATCCACTCGCAATGGTTCTCATTATAGATTACTATGCTCTGCGGAGTAAGCAATATGCCTGGCTGGTGAAATTCTACGAGGATTGGGATGCTAAGAGGAATCTATCCCAGTTGCCCAATATGGCGTATTCATATGCTTTGGCTTTGTTCTACTTACTTGGAGGTGGGCTTGGGCAGTCGATTTTCGTGTAGAGTCTCGATTACTTATCTTGTTTGTTTTCAGACTGTGAGAAAGCAGACAAGGCTCTGCAGTACGCGCTGCTTATGTTTCCAGGTGTACTTAGACCGCTGTTGGACGAACTTTCCGTTCAAACAGATTCTCGTGTGATTGCAGCTTCATATTTTAATTCTGGGGTTTCGGGAAGCCAATCGCCAGCCTTGCATCAGTTGGTGTCGCTATACGTGTGCAGAGCCAAGGTCGTTTGGCGGGATACAAGTGTTTTGCTTTGGCTTGAAAGAAATGTCAACACCGTGTTGGATAGGGTCGACAAAGAGGACGAAATTGTGAATGATTACAATTCTAAACGATCACAGAGGTTTGTTTTTGTTTTTGTTTTTGTATTTGTTTTTGTTTTTGTTTTCTTCATTTGAGTTTAACGATTGAAAATTTTGTATTTTTTTCCAGATATGTTTCGCCACCCAGAGCAATACTCAGACATGTTATTCTTTCTGATTATGGAAAGAAGGTTCCACTGGCACAATTTGTAGCAGGAGAAAAAGAAATCAATCTGTACGATCCACTGCCCCCGCTGGAATCAATCAACTTTTATGAAAGGTTTTTTGAAATTTTCTTGCTTTATTCTTCATCAATATTTAATTGGATGTGTTCATATTTTAAAGGAAATCATCAAGTAGCAGTCCGACAACAGAGAACAATCGCTCGATTTCCATGTTTTTCCAATCACTTTTGCCAACATTCAATTTACGGGCCCAACAAAATGCAGCCGGAGCTGCTGGAGCAGCCGCCGCAGGTGGCATAGTTGGCGGTGGAATAGGATTGCCAGTTGCCGCCGCTGCATTACCTGCTCCCGCTGCAGCAGTTGACGATGAAGTTGCACAAGTAGACAGGCACTTGGAGGAGTTGAATATGAATTTGGAAAATGCCGCCGCTGAAAGTGAGTACAATTTTAAAATGCTTCGAAATTTTCGATATTCAGATTTATTAACTCAATTAAGATGACGCAGCTGAAGCAGAAGTGAATGCTTCTTACCGCGAACTGACAAGATCATTGACATCAGTTGTGGATGCGATGCGAGATTACCTGTCCAGCTTCCAAATCACCGAAACTCAATCCCAAAATGCTGATGTCGAGGAGAATGGCAGTTCCGAAGAGGACACAAGTGATTATTTTGATTAAGTTTACAATAATATTATATATCTTCTTTTTTTTTCGTTTGGAAAAGCTTTTTATTTTACAACATTTTTGTTTATTTTAAAAATAAAGAATAACATCTGCTTTATTTTTTATGTTGATTGCTTGATTTTTCAACTTAATTTACACAACAAAAAAAAAAACAAACATACATAACTTAGATTCTAAGCATAAAGTTTATTAATATTTACCATTAAAAATATATATAGTACATAAAATATAACATGTTTTGATTCATATTAAAAAAATTATTATCTTTATCAAATTTTAAAAGTATAAAAAATATATAATCTTTTATTATGTATTCAATAATCACACACAAAAAAAATACAGAAAAAAACAAAACAAATTATTAGAAATACCGAAATTTATTAACGTTTTTTCCGAATAATAAAAGAAAAAAAAAACGCTTTAAATCCTAGAATCTAAAAAAAAAGATGTTTTATTTTACAAGTTTGAAATTGTTGGTTCTTGGTTCCTGAAAAATCAAGAGCAATGTAAAGCAAATGTATCAGAAATTTGACATGCAGCTAAAGATATTTTTTTTTCAATATTCCTAATTATTTTCACTTTATCTTAACCGTCCTTTCAAAACACTAAATTCTGAAACACTCGTGATAAGGCAGAAATAATGCTAAAGCATAAATTTCAATGAGTGATTTATCGAATACAAATATCTCATCTTAATAACAAAAAAATATGGATACAAAATCCCTTTTAATATTAAAACATTAAAAAGAAAATCCACCAAATTTGAAATTGATGCAAAAACTCCAAAACTATTACATAGTTAAAACTTTTATTGCCTCCCATTTTCCTTCGAAAATTTTAAGAAAAATTAACCACATATGCTGCTATAGTGGAATACACTAACATTATTCGATCTTGTGACCTTTTTTTTAATGATTACGTACCTATAAATAAATAAATTAGGTGGCGCAACAGTCCATGAAGAACCAGGGCCTAGTGACTTACAACTCTCAAACATTCCTGTGTGCGAGTAATGTTGTCAGAGATGGAAGGGACCTACAGTTTATATGCCGAATTCGAACGGCTAATTTGAGAAAGCACTTTTCATGACAAGAATTACTCTTGGAGGATTTTTCAATTCCTCGCAAGAGGCAGTACCCGTGAAAAATGTTAGGTGGCACAGGCAGGCATTGAACCCAAGACCCCTTTGCATGACAGTCCAACGCACTTTTTTTTTTTTTTTTTTGTAAATTCATTTTTTATTAATTCAATCTTAAACCTATCTTAAAGCTAGACAAAAATTCATAAAACTAGCCTAATTAACCATAACTTACAACTAACTTACTGGTCCCCTACGGACACTCTAAGTTAAACTATAACACTTACTACTAATGCCTTTCGGCCCTAAGATCTATTTTAACTTCAATTCAATTTTATTGATTTTTATATTCATTAGAAAATTTAAAAAAAACTAATATCAATATCCTTTTTTATTTTTACTTAAAAACTACTTAAAATTAGGTCCTTAAATAAAACTTAAAACTAACTTAAACTACCTATTCTACCTATAAACTACTTAAAACTAGAACAACCACAGCAGCAGATCTAACTATCTAACATTTTTTTGTTTTTCATATTTTAGTCATTTTTTTTTCTTATTCCATGTATTTTTTTTTTAATTTATTTTTTTTTATTTTTTTTTTAATTTTTTTTTTGTATTTTTTGTATTTTTTTGTATTTTGTATTTTTTTTTGTGCCACCATGCCTATTCTACTTAAAACTAAACCCTAAAACTATAAAACAAGTATGTAAGCCGGCCAAGGCTTTAAACCCCATCCCGACTACCCACTATCAAGTGCCGATTGAAGCCACCAAAACTGGTTCTCCTGCTTCATCCTATCAGTTCGGTCCCGTTGGGACACAGCCCTACTGAACCGAAGGAGCTCTGCTCCGCCTTGTGGCATGACGTCCCGATTGTACAGGAGTCGCCTATCCACGGTTCGTCGTCTGACCTGGTAGATTAACGGAACTGCCAATCTATCCTGTATCAGACCGCATCTTTCTAAAAAGAGGAATGCCTCTGGTGGAATGACAGTCCAACGCACTAACCATCACGCTACGGGTACTACCGTAGCGTGATGGTACGGGGTACCTATATGAAATTTAAAACTTTTCAATTTTCAGTTTAAAACCGCCAAAGTTTCATACGAACAAAGTACATATGTACTTACCTTTGAAAATGTTTATAAATTAAAAAACATAGCGACGCACAAAAAAGGTAAAGGAACAAAATTCTTTGTATTAATCGATAAAATGTATATAAAAGAGGCCGCATAAAGATAAACAAAACTAATTAAATTAATCTTAGACTTATATATAAGTTTGTGTTTTTGTAGGTGCGATGTCGCAGTGTTTTTGTAGTACTTGATTGTTTACTTAGAGTTGTGTGCTTGAGACTTCTTCTCTTCGATATACATACATACCCCCATTTAGTTGTTCACTTCTTGATGAAGAAAATGCTTTCTCCCATTTTTTAAAATTGAAAACGTGAATAATGTAGAAAGTTTCCAATGGAATTATTTAATTGATATCAGGAATACATTTTCTGAAGAACTCTTACTTTCGTTTTAATTGGTCAAAAACAAGCAAAAATAAATTCTAAATTTAGTCCATGGAAATAATTCCCATTTAATTCATAATATTTTTGAGATTCGTTGTATTTTATTTTTTGTTTTCAACTTTTAACCACAAATTGTCTTAAACTAAAAGCTGCACTAAAAAATTTAATTATCCTTTTTATAAAATGTTTATTTGTATTAAATCACGTCTCTGTAGGATTCAAAATTAATGGCTGAGAGTTTAAGTCGTTAAATAAGATTACCTCTTGGTAAAGAAGAACAAAAGGTTTATAAGAAAGATTAATCAACTCGACCTAAGATAATCATCGAAAACATTCTTGGTTAAACTTTAATTGTCCTTTTTTTTGGGAGAAGATAGCTTTTGTCTTTCCAACACAGTTGTAAACAGTTAAAAAGCATAGACAAAAGGATATATGTATGAGTTTATTTGCATCCATTAAAGTTGTGGGTTTCTAAAAATAATGTACATATCTCACCTCAGAAGGTGGGGAAGGTTTCTTAATTAACTTTATTACGGATGCGTGCGCTTGCCGGCATTCGTCGTCAAACCAGGGGTTTCGCTGTTGTGGCCGTGTGAAATCTAGCACTTCAGAGGCGGCAGCTCTGATGGCTGCACGGCAATGTTGCCACTGGTTTTCAATGCTTAATGCAGGCAGCATAGGACTACTTAAGAGGTTTTTAGAGACTCGATCGGAAAAGGACATGGCACTATGGCAGTCTCTTGCGATTGTAGCCGTCTAACGTCGAAACTTCTCACAGTACTTCCTTGTTTTGGCTTGGACCAACCGGGATATCCGTAGCCGTACCTTGGCTACAACGAGGTAGTGGTTCGAGTCTATGTTGGCCCCTCGGAAAGTTCGGATATCCTGTATACTGGAGAAGTGTCGTGCGTCGATCGCAATGTGGTCAATCTGGTTGACAGTTGATTGGTCAGGAGATTTCCATGTCCCCTTGTGGATATTAAGATGTGTGAACTGCGTGCTAGCTACCAGAACGTCTCGCCCCGCAGCGAAATCGATCGCCGTAGTATACATCGCAGTCTTTTAGTTTGCGTTTGCCCGGCCCATCCCATCGCACTTCTTGGATGGCGGTAATATCTGCCTTGCAGCAGTTTAGGGCTTCCGCTAATTGTACGGCTGCACGTGGTCTGTTAAGGGACCTAACATTCCACGTACAGATCCGAGGTTCGTTGTCCTTATTTCGTTTTAATTATAATATTGACAGTAGTAAGGTAGCCTTATACCATGTCTCTGTAAATTGTGCAATTTAGTTTTAAGAAAAAATATTATAACATTGATGTTACAATAAAGATAAAGATAAAGATAAAGATGAATAATGTTTTGTTTTTTATTTAAAATTACACTTGCCAACAAGATTTTTTTCTTGGCAATCAAAAAAGCTCTATTCCGATGGGTTCTTACATATGTCCTCATTTTTAACCCGACTCGACTGTATGAATGAGAAGGGCCGATTACAACGAAGGGATCGATATTGCAGAAGACTGGAAAGCTTCACTATGAAACCTATCTGACATGCTTCATTTGTCGAGAGGGATATACGTGTCGGGAGTGGCTATGAAGTTGAGGAATCTCTTTAATTGTTGACTTTTTCCCTGGTCATTTATAGCCAAGTCAATTTGAACAAATACAAGTTGAATCAATTGCAGCGTTTGATAGCAGTAGCACATTCACGTCATGTGTTAGCATCTGTGCAATGCAAAGCACTTCTTTCAGCCAACTACCGAAAGGCGAAAGATTGCAGTGTATGCAAGCCCTTCCTCATGATGTGAACAATCGTTGATTTAATCTACAGTTAGTTTTTCAAGACAGTACCTACCACTGTTTCACTATGTTCTCAAGTATGATGAGGTAATGTTTGGGTCTACCGATACAATTTTGCAGAAATTCACAGTTTGAATATCTGCCTTGTATACATGTTTTGGCGAACTCTGTGATGTAGCTGGTGAGTATATTTTTATAAATAATAAAATAAGAACTATCTTAATTTTTTCTCTTTCTAATTTAAATTGCAGGTCTCTGGAATTTAATTGAAATACCTTTCTTCAGTCATGATAAATATATTGCTTTCGATGCGTCAATAACAATACAAACCCGACTCCAGAATTACTCTATCAATTAAGGTTTTTGAGATATTATTTTTTTTTTGTAATTCGAAATCACTTATCTACATATGTATGTATGTATGTACATACATATAAGGCTTTTTGAAGCTATCAATTTCATGAAATAGTTTTTTGTAAAAAAAAAATGTGTAATGATTATTTAAACCTACAGTATCTTCCTTCAATGTTTTCAATTTTTTACATTTCCTATAACGAATTTGTAGTCTTAAGATTATAACATCAAGTTCTTGTAATAATATTGAAAAAAATACAAAAATAATGTTGAAAACGGGCATTCCTTAGTTTGACCACATGTAGCCAAAATCGGAGTTCGGATTCGTAATCAGCATCAAAAATTAAACGAACTACATATTTAAAACCAAAAAAGAATAATTACGATCTAGTTTTTTGTTCAAAAATTCAGGTAAAGTCAAATGAAGACTTATGAGTCTTTCATAACTAATAAGAAATTACGAAAACTAAGTGAAATAGCAAAATGATTTACTCGTAAACTGTAGGTAAAAGCAAAGACATGTACTTTGCAAAATCATCTTGCAATTTAAAGTTAAGAGATACGTCATGTTTTACCGGTTTTGGTTGTCTTTTGAATTTTTAAAGAGGATATTTTAAAAACCTGATATAGTAGAAAAATTTGAAGGTGAGATTGGAAGTCAGGATATCTTAATCCTCTCAAAATGTATTTTTTGTTTGGGTGACAAAAAAAAGTATAAAGTGTTATCAGACTCAACGGAATTTAAACTTCGCACTCTGACGCAAAATTAAAAGAACGAATTTCTGACTAAGGCGTCAGTTATAGCTATCATTTGTTTTCATCATTGAAAACAAACATTGGAATTTTTTTGGCAGGTCGTTTATAGCTATCATTAAAAATTTCTGTCATTGAAAAAAATTTCCTGATTGAAAGCCACCGAAAAACTTTTACTGACAGAAATCTGTCATTGGAATTGTGTGAAATTGGATCACAAATCAGTGGAACGACCCGTTTCACTTTTGAACATAAAAGTATCAGCTGTTCAGGAAAATGAATTTCCTTCCGGAAAATAGAAAAATACATTTTTAGAGAAAAATAAATGTGCAATTAAACTTTTTTTCCTCAAAAAAAAATTCTTTGTGTGATTTCCGATCGATCAGTATATAATTTTCATTTCTAATGAAAGGGAAACCCCGTCAAATATCGATTCAAACATTTTTCCGGATCGATTTCAATGATAGCTATAACTGGCGCCTAATGCTGTTGACCACATGAAATCACAAAGGAATACATACGAACGTGATGAACCAAAACATAAGAAGAATAGGATTAAAAATACTTAGTTTTTAATTTTGTTAAATTGAACATATGTCTCAATAAAAAAAATAAAACCTGCTTAAAACAGCTTATTTGTTTTTTATTATTTTTTGGCTAAAAACGAAACAAAAAATAAAAAAGGTATAATCCACTATAATAATTGACCTGATCAGATCAAATTTGGGAAAACCAAAAAGAAGTGTTTTTCTTGGAAAAAGTACATTTAATATTTTTTTTTACTCAAAAACTAAGAAGTTACATTTTAAAATCCAGTTTTTGTTTTTTAAGTGCAATAATGCATTAATAGCGTTAAATCTAAAACAAAATTATACTAAATTACATACAATTTTGAAAAAAAATTACAACTTTATTTAAAAACTAGATGTGCCACGAACTTTGACTATTAATGGATGAGATTTAAAGAGTCAAATCGACTTCGAATCATCTTCATTGCAGGATTTGTTGCAATACCGCTTCGTTTTGATTTGTTGCTGAAAAAAAAACGATTAGTGCTTTTAAAGTTTGTGGTTTATGTTACTTACTTTGAAGTAGTCTTGGCATTATGAGTCTTTTGGTCAATGAACGTGCAATGAAATTGTAGCAAATTGATTGGTTTTGAATTGTACCATTCCCGGAATAGTGCTCGTAAGTCGATCCGTTGATTAAAAAATTGTGGCAAGTCCTTTGTGACATTCTTATGTGAGGCAAATTCTAAAATCCTAATCGGACCATGTCACAAGTGCACAATTTCCGATTGTATTATTTTTGGACATGGTGAAAGTTCTTGGAACATCATTAGAGTAGTTCGTAGGGGCATTCCTGTGTCGACGGCCTTCTATGTGAGTCCAGTTAGTTGTGTTCAGAATACACTTAGTTTTGGTGATTCTATAGGTATTATGTATTCATGGAATTCAGCTTTTATTTTTTCAGTCTATAAGTTTACCAACATTTCTGGAAATTTTAAAATAGTACATACGAAAATGATGAGATTTTCAATATTCAGAAGACTTACTTCCGACTTCCGATTCCCGTCATTTAGAAGGTGTTCTCACAGCAGGTTGTTTCGAAGTCGACATTCAGTTCCTCATCTACTTGGTATGTGTCGGCCTAAGCGGCCGCAGTAGCCGCTGTCTCGGTCAGTTCAGCGTCCCTGCTGTCATTTTGTGAAACAGTTGCACTCTATGAAACCAGAAAATGTTGCTTTAATTGCAGCTGCAAGTAGTTTTTTTTTTGGTCGGCTTGCAGCATCATATTTCTTGGCGGCTGATGAATAGGCGGAGGACGTTTTGGAAATCCTAAAGAACAATAGAATTTAAAATATCAATTACATTACTCGTAAGTAAATGAATTAATTAACCTGATTTGCCTTCATATGTAGGTACTCAGCCGTTGCTGTTGCTGCTGTTTAGTCGTTCCAAAACTGGTCGACTATTAATGTCGAAAATTTCACTTGTAAAATTGACTTGAATCTCACAAAGTCGATGGCATAGCTGAGGATGTTCGCTAATTTGGAATTGAATTCGTAGCTCTGGTGGGGTTGTTGCTGCTGGTGTTGTGTGTGAAACAGTCCATTTTGGAAGGTTTCAAAAAAGACAGTTAAAATTGACTCACGTTGCAACACTATTGTAACTAATGAAATCATACCTTTGTAAATATAACCTATAACTTAACTATACTATTATAGGGGGACTTTACGAGGCAATGGCGGATCCAGGGGGGTCGTAGGTGTCATGACAACACACCCCCCTCCCACCCCCGGGAAAAAATTTGTTTTTTTTTCGAAGGAATTCCTTTAATTCAAAACTAATCCTATTGCCTTAATGGACATGACCCCCATTATATTTTAAATTATTTATTTTTTGTATGTAAAAACAACATTTGTATTTTACTTACTTAAAATTTGTTGCTAAAAGTACTACTTTTAACTGGAAGACTGGACCAAGAACATAAGAAGAAACCTTGTTTAAGAGATCATCAATTTAATATTAAGTTGCCTTTAAATTCTTAAAACTAGCCTTCAATTTTATTATTAATTTTTTTTGGCACACACAAATAGTGAAAGTGAAGTGATTTTTACTTGCATAGGAAATATGTACATAATATATAGCAAGTTATGCGTTAGTAAAAAATTTCGAACTAGAGCTTTTAATCAAACATGGCATTACGACAATAGAGAAGTCGAAAAAATTGGGTACTCCGATTCCTACTGTCCGCCCTTCTTTCCTGGCCCGTACAGTCCAAACAATTGTGTTGATTGAAATTGAGGTTTTCAACCGATTAGCGTAAGGCGTTTTTTTTTTTTCATTTTATTAATACGAAAAATAACAGCAGTCCCCATACAAATTTGTTGGTTAAAATACATATGTGATTTTTTTAAAACTTTCTCTAAATTGTGTGTTATTAATTTGAATTCTTTCTACAAGAAAAATATATTTTGGTAATGCTCCCCCTCATAAAACCATTATTTTGTTTTTAAGTTTTCTCAAGAACTAATGGACCGTTTTCAATAATCTTCTCTTTCTGTGCAAGCTCTTGTCAATGATCAAATTGATAATGATTTTTGATGATCAAAAATGTCATTTTTACAAAACTCGATATCTCAGAAAGGGGTCAAGGTTTTTTAAGAAAATTTAAATGTAAAATGTATATTTATAAGCACTTTATTTAGTGCTTACCAAAAATATTTTTAAGACAAAATTTAAAATGATTTTCGAAAAAAAATAAGTTAATCTAAATTTAATTATTTTGCAGGTACCTACATTTTTAAATCTTAAAATATAAGGAATATTTTTCAACAAACGTTTTGGAAGAAATTAGCAAGACCTAGCGACCCAGTCGTGCATTTTATTTCTTTCAAAATTGATTTTCTGTTAAATACAAAAGATCTTTAAAGATCTTTCAAAATTAAATAAATCTACTTTTGAAGTGAACTTAGGTTAGGTTAGGTTAAAGTGGCTGTTGGTTGGGACGTCCAACACACTTAGACCAAAGTATGGTCCGTTGTGATACCACATGGATCAGTTAATCAGCTTAACTCGTTGAACCAATTGGAGCTTCGAATGAAGCGTAGGAGACAAGTAATGTCTGAATTTTTAGATCGCTGCTATCGTTAAAGTAGTAGTCTCCAAGGTGGATTCTACGTCTTTGTGATAAGGCAGGGCATATGCGTGCACAGAAGATGAGAGATTGTCTCCTCTTCTTCTTCGTCCATGCAACTCCTACAAAAATCATTTGCAGGGGCTCCAAGTCGAACAGCATGCCTTCCTATTAAGCAGTGCCCAGTCAGGACACCTATAACGTAGGTTGGAGTGGCTGTCTAGATGTCATTGACTCACTTAGACCTCAAGGGTCCATTGTGATACCACTAATAAGGTTACTCATGGGAGAGTAATGAAAATTAAACAAACCATTTTGTGCTTTTAATAAAGTTAGAGAGACACTTTGTGTCAGTCATTGCCAGTTCACTGGTATTGTCGAAGAAGGGATTACCGAGAAAGTTATTCCTTCTAGTGGAGAGTGCTGGACATGTACATAGCAGGTGTTGGACTGTTTCACCTATAACGTAGCTAATGTGCAATCTACTCAGAGAGATTAATTGTTTTGAGCGCCTGGCGCTAAGATTAGGCCAAATTAGTTTAGTCGCTGCACAGGTGGTGGTGTTATTCCACCTGAAGTTTGTTTTCTCTATGGTATCTTGCTTTAGCATGAGTTTACATGTAGCTAAGGGGATACCTACGCTAGCATTATGAGCCAGCAGAGGTAAAGTTGTTCCGCTTTTTGCAAGTTCGTCAGCTTTGCAATTTCCTGGAATGTCTCTGTGGCGACCCATTGAATAAATATTATAGTTGTTTTATTTAATATTGTATTATATTATTACGTTATAATTAAATAAAATAAATATTATAAGTTCATAAAATATGACTGCTGGCAATGACTGTACGTGATAGCAACACGTATACGATATTTGTATCTCATGTGTGCTCGGCTTTAATAATTTCCATTTCAAGTATATTCTTGTTCTTCCTTGTTCTTCGGTTTCTCATTCTACTCTCGGTCTCGACAACCGACCTGAACGGACGTGTTCTAAGGCTAGCTACCGGAGTGTTACAGTCTCTATGGCCCGGCACCCAGAAAAGAATGTTGAACACTGTGTAGCAATCTCCGAGATGATCGACAATTTAGGGCTGTTAGTGAATTTGTGGAGACAGAGTGTAGGGACTTTAACGCAGCTTGGCTATCCGAGAAGATGCGTATATCATTAGTTGATATAACGTTTTCTCTAAGCCAGGATAGGACTTCTTTTATAGCCAGGATTTCAGCTTGGAACACGCTACAATGATCGGGTAGACGAAAGGAGAGACTTAAGTTTAGTCTATCTGAGTATACTCCTCCACCAACCCCATCTTCCGTTTTTGATCCGTCTGTATAAAAGTTTATAGGACCATCGTTCAAAAATGATGTATTCTCCCAAGAAGACCTGGGAGGTATAGTCACTTTGAAGCTATAGTTATTAAACTGAGGATGGGGTATGGTGTAGTCAATATTACTGTTTATAGTTCTGAACGAGTTCAAAATAGTGTGGCCAATTCCATTATTGATCCACAGAGAGGAGGCTTGAAGCCGTATGGCAGTATTAGCGGCCATTTGCTTGCTGAAAATGTCCAGCGGTATTAGATGGAACAGAACATCTAGTGAGGCGGAGGGGGTAGAGCGAAGTGCTCCTCCCATACACAGGCAGGCTGTTCGTTGGACTTTGCTGAGTTTATCGCGATTTGTCGCTGTATCTAGCGCCGTCCACCATACCGCTACTCCATAAGTAAGGATCGGCCTTATGACCGAGATATATAGCCAGTGTGTAATGCGGGGCTGTAGGCCCCGTTTATTACCAATGGCCTTTTTACAGGAGAACAGGGCTACTGTGGCCTTGTTTATTCTCTCTTGAATATTAGGTTTCCAGCTTAATTTCTTATCTAAAATGAGACCCAAGTATTTTGCTTGTTCAGAGAATTTAAGTGGTACACCGTTTATGAGGGGAGGGTCAATGTGTGGGACTTTGTATTTCCTTGTGAAGAGGACAAGGTCGGTTTTTTGTGGGTTAACGCCTAGTCCACACCGATTTGCCCATCTGGTGAGCTTATTTAAAGCGTTTTGTAAGAGGTCTTTTAGTATATTGGGGTGTTTACCCGTTACCGCAATAGCAACATCGTCCGCATAGGCAAACACTCTGTATCCCTCTCTTTCTAGAGTAATTAGTAATTCATTTATTATTAAGTTCCAGAGGAGAGGGGATAGGACACCACCTTGTGGCGTACCTCTACTGACACCCCTTTGTGTAGTAAAATCGCCCAGTTTTGAATTGGTAATCCTGCTTATGAGCATTTGATTAATCAATTCGCTGATCGACTTATCTACCTTCAGAGATGTCAATACACGTGCAATTGCAGATGTGTCGACATTGTTAAATGCACCTTCTATACCTAAGAAGGCAACTAAGGTGTACTCTTTATGATGGAGGGAATATTCGATTGTACGTACTATACTGTGTAGAGCCGTTTCAACTGATTTCCCTTTGTTGTAGGCGTAAAGTGAACTTGCTTTGGATGCTCTAAAAATGAGATTTAAACACGAATTTCAAAAATATAAATGTCCCAAAAACAGATAAGGTGACACTTTTGTTAAACTAATTGCTACTTGAAAATATAATAAACGTTCCATATCTATTGATATGAAAGCTTTGAATCTCTTGAGATTTGAAGTGAAAAGAGATTCTGAAACGTGTAATTTGTGAGTGTGACACAAACGTTTCTTCCCAACTAATTTGTTTACCTTAATTTTTTTAATTTATTTTTTTTTTAGAGAAATTATATACTTAAATGCACATGTATCCTCAAATTCAAGATCCAAACATTTTTCTCTCACAATTTTAAAGTTTTGTTGACTCCTTTAAGATCAAAATACGAGTAAGCAGACTGTTAGCGATTGTATTAATAGACTCACGAAAATTGAATCAGAAAAAACTACTTCAAAAAAGCCCGACAGTTCTTCATATCAGATCGTCTCTCTTGAATTTTTGTAGCGTTCTTCGTATTAATAGAAATGGAAACAAGAAAAGTTTATTTTATTTTTCGAAAAAAAGCTACGTTTCAAAACAATTTCTTACATTTCTGCGTGAAATGCACCAAAACCTAAACTACCTCTAAACTATTGTGTTTTAGCTCGTAAATATGGCATATTTAGAAAACTGTATGTATATGTAGTTAGTCATCCAAATTAAATAGACCATACCTTGCTGGACAACAGTGTTCTAAAATAATTTGATAACTAAAGTTGTCACTTTAGCAATTGAAATGTATGTTGAAATCTTTAAAATCATGGAACGTATGATGCGATTCCACAGATTTCTCTTCCGACCAAAAAGTGCGATTTGAAGTTTAACTAGTTTAAAAGCCCGAAAAGTTTAGTAGGTAAGAATTTTAAAAAGTCAAAGGGGCAAACAAATAGAATGGTTCAAAGTTTGATAAGTTAAAGGGTCAAATATTACCCAGTTTACAAGGAGAATTGAATCGGAATTGAATCAGAATTTAGCCCCGTAATACCTGGGGTGGAATCGGCTAAGGTGATTGTTGATAAATGACAATCAAAATGATCGAATTTGATCTACATACGTAAGGTGATAGTCAAATTGATACCTAAAAAGCTGTCACAAAAAAATGTGATAGTCAATTTCAAACAAATATGTTTATTCCGAATAGAGCTACCATACGCTTACACAAACAACTGGAAAATTTTCTTAGTTCGCTTTGTTTTTTAAAAAAAAAAAACACATTCCTGTGACCGACAAAGCTTACGACATTCGAAAAAAAGCAAAAAAGTAAGAATTTTATTCAAAATCAGCCAATTTGATACTTTTATTTAGATATTTTATAAGAATCAATTTAAAATTTCACCAAGGCAACAACGAATTTTGACAATTTGAATCTGAAATTGTTCAAACGAATTGAATTGAGTCGAATCATCTTACACAGACGGAATGAAAATGATAGTCAATTTGACTATCAAAAAAATGATAGTCAACTATCACCTTAGCCGATTCCACCCCAGGGGTGGATCATATTTTTGATAGTCAAATTTTTTTCATTCCGTCTGTGTAAGATGATTCAACTCAATTAAATTCGATTGATTGATTGTTTTTGTACCTAAAAAGGGTAACTGAAAAAATGTTTCATTCGTTTTTTGTAAGCGTCTGGTAGCTCTATTCAGAAACAACATATTTGTAGGAAAATAACTATATTTTTGTTGTGACAGCTTTTTAGGTATCAATTTGACTATCACCTTACATAGATCAAATTCGATTATTTTGACTATCATTTATCAACAATCACCTTAGCCAATTCCACCCCTGGATCGAAATCTCAATTCAATTTCGATTCGATTCCTCGATCTCCTCTTGTAACCAGGGTATATGTAGTTGAAAGGTTAAAAGTTCGAGAAGTTGAAGAGTCGAATAGTTAAAAGTTTAAAATGTTGAATAGTAGAGTGTATAAACGTTAAGAAGTTAATTGGTTCAATGGCTGTTTCTGCGTGATTTTATTAATATAATGAGTAATCTCAGACCTATACTCAATACAGTTTCAAATAAAACTATCCATGTTGATGAAATTGAAGCAACCAATTATTTGAAAAAGACTGTTAAAAGTCAAATAGTTTTTCCCTGAACACTTTTATTTTTAATAAATGATTTAAAATCATGAAAATCATGAAAATAAAATAAATATGATCCAGCAAGTGTTCATATTATGCATTTCGCCCCTGTGCAGGGGTTGGGCTCATCAGAAGATGACCATTACACCTTGTCTTGAGGCATATTTTATCGAGATACCATATAATCCGAGCTACTTAGAGCAACGCATATATGAACACTTGCTGGATCATATTTATTTTATTTTCATGATTTTAATGATTTTAAATCATTTATTAAAAATAAAAGTGTTCAGGGAAAAACTATTTGACTTTTAACAGTCTTTTTCAAATAAAAGCCATAGCAGGCAATAAATTATAGCTACAATTTATCTTCTCTGAAGACTTGTATCAACCATATAATTCGCAGTTGCTCTAAGTAGCTCGGATTATATGGTATCTCGATTAATTCGGGAAAATATGCGTCAAGACAAGGTGTAATGGTCATCTTCTGATGAGCCCAACCATTGCACCGGGGCGAAACGCATATATGAACACTTGCTGGATCATATTTATTTTATTTTCATGATTTTAAATCATTTATTAAAAACAACCAATTATACTTTTCTAAAAATCTATCTTTCAGAAACAACGTATGATGCCAACCAACTTTCAATTTTCGTTCAAAAAAATGAACAAAAATTAATCCGACGACCAGCGACTTGCATACAACACTACAATCGAAAACGTGATGCAGAACAGTGATAAAATGTTCTTTCTTGATGCACCTGGCGGGACAGGAAAAACGTTCTTGATCAATCTTTTGCTTGCTAAATTTAGAATGCAAGGAAAAATTGCATTAGCAGTAGCATCATCTGGGATTGCTGCAACATTACTACAGAATGGAAAAACCGCTCACGCATCTTTCAAATTGCCTTTAGATTTAGATTTGCAAAGCCAAGAGCGCCCATTTTGTATAGTATCTCGAAACAAAGCTCACTAACTAAAGTGTTTAAAGAAACGACGTTTATTGTGTGGGGCGAATCGACTATGGTAAATAAAGGTGGGCCTGAAGCTCTGGATCGTACACTAAGAGATTTTAGAGCTGATGAACGTCCGATGGGAGGTGCGTTGTGATACTGTTCGCTGGTGATTTTCGGCAAACATTGCCAGTTTTGCCAAGAGGTACAAAAAGTGATGAAATAAATGCTTGCCTAAAATCGTCGTTTCTGTACGCTTCTGTCAAACTTTTAAGATTGACCACAAATATGCGCGTACATTTGGGTGGTGATAGTAATGGAGCTCAATTTTCAAGAACTCTTTTGGCTTTAGGAAATGGAAATATTTAAAATATAATGATGGTGAAGTACTAATAGAACCAACATTTGCAACTAGCGTCACTGGACAAGACGAATTAATAGCTAATGTTTACCAACAAGTCGCCCAAATTTCAGAGAAAACGGATGATTGGTTGCGCGAACGAGCGATTTTAGCACCTTAAAACGATTTTGTTATACAAGCATAAATAATAAAATTTTTTCAATGTTTCAGTCCCATCAACAAACTTATCTTTCTATTGATAAATCTGACTGATCAAGATAATGTTATTGATATTCCAATTGAATTTTTGAATTCTTTGAATACATCAGGACTTCTTCCGCACAAACTGGACTTGAAAATTGGGGCTCCAATAATACTTATGAGGAATTTAAATGCACCGAAATTATGCAATGATACTAGATTACGGATAGTAACTATGCAGAGGAACGTGATTGAAGCTAAAATTCTTTCCGGCTAAGCCCCAAGGTCAAGTCGTTTTCATTACCAGGATTCCGATGATTACTAACGAATACCCGTTTGAATTTAAACCAGTACAATTTCCTATAAAGCTTTGTTTCGCTATGTCTATCAATAATAAGGCACAGGGACAGACACTGAAGGTTGCAGGCCTTGACATCACAAATCCCTGTTTTACCCACGGACAATTTTATGTTGCTTGCTCCCGTGTCAGCTCGGCAAAAAATCTATATGTGTATGCGCCTCACCAAAGAACAAAAAATATTGTGTACAAATACTACGTATTATAACCGTAATAGAAATATGTTCGTGATAATAATATGTAAATTAATAACTAAAAAAGGTACAATATAAGAAAATAGTAATTTTTTCACTCTCATTTTTTGTATATAAAAAAGTTAAATACCTCCCAGGTGAAGTCAGGTAAACCAGCTAGTAATCATATATGGTTAAAAAGATTAGGAAAAACGACTAGAACATATAAATATTTATTTAAATATCCCTTATTCGTGAATGCGGAAGAAGATATATTTAGCAAATCAAATAAAGATTTCCTATTTTTGGAATTGTAAGAACTTGAAAACTTAAAGTCTAGAGTTTCTCTTCTACCACATATTGGAACGGAATTTAAGGATAAATTCAAAAATTAAATCATTCCATTTATTTGAAGGTAATGTTTATTTTTATTGCTAAAAATTCATGAATTTAAAAAATTATCAAAAAACCCTCTACTTTTGATAATTCGTTACAAAACAAGTGTAAGTAATTGTTTATTGATATTGTCTTAATTATTTTGTTTCATGAGTAAAACTAATCAAAAACTAACAATTTTTGCATGCAACTATTTTTAAATAATTTAAAATTTATTTTGTATGTTTTATTTTTTATTTTATATAAAAAAAACTATAAATTAAAGAAATTATTTTTTTTTGTTTATTTTTTTGTTTGTTTAATTCTATAATTTGATTTTTAATTCCATCTATTTAATATCTTATAAATATAAGTATAACTATATAGAATATTTTATATCAAATAAAAATCTATTATTTTTTTGGAAGTCTTTTTGTAATGGTCTCACACTAAGCCGTGATATAATTATTCTTAAATCTACTAAAAAATGATAAAAATAAATACAAAATGTTTTAACGAGTACATTATATACTATTGAATTTTAGAGCTAAGTTTGAATGGGAAGATATTCTTCACAAAACAGAACAACACATCACAACATATCTACATAAATGTTAAAAAGTTGTAAAAAATCATTTTAGCGAACAACAATTATTTTGTTGGGACACATTGTAAGTTACTGTTTTATTATTTATTGTATATAGGTATATATTGTAGGTTTTAAATTAAATATATATATATATATTTATTTTTGTTTTTTAATAAATTAAAAAGTAAACATTAAACTATATGACTAACTAACATTTTGAAACAAAATATTTAAATATTTATGTTTATGTTTTTTAAATTTATATTTGTTAAAAAAGCTTTCTACTTTCATTGTATACAAATTGTTTCATTCGATATGTTTTATCTTTTCGAACTTTCTATAGGGTTTCGTTTTTGAAATTTTCAATAAGAATAATCCTAATAAATTCTCGGGATTAATAATAATATATTACACCCCACTCATTAAAATAGAGTGCTAAAAGAGTCTTGAAATGTTTATCAACTAGCTTATGACATAAAGTCTAGAATTTCAATTGACTTTTTAATATGAGGGGAAGGTGTGGTTTTTTGTTAACAAAGTCATTCAAAAACCAGTTCATTTAACATTTAATTAAATATTGATATCGGTGGGTAAATAATTTTTAGCCATTCTACATATGGGACTACTTTTAATTTTAAAACAGATTTTAGTCAATTAAGATATTAAAATAGCTAAAAATGACTTCACTTGGCTTAGTAATAATGCAATTTGCTTCTATCACTATCACTTTATAGCAAAATATAAATTACAAACAAATTTCAGCTTAAGTCGTTTTTATTCAGCAATCCGAAATCGCTCAAAATCCGGGATCCAACATCAAGACTTTCTTTTTGATTCTAATGGCTATGAATATTAATTTGCTTATTATTATTATTGCCACTTATTTTTAAGTCTTATCATTTAAAAGAACATTAAAACGAGTCGCATGCGATTTCGATTCTGATTTCAAATCCAGAAGCAAATTTCAGAATTTTCTTTTTTTTTCCAAAACAAAAATATTTTCAGAATATTTATATTATTGATATGATTTTTAGATTTTTGTAGTTTGGTACCACTAAATATGTCAGTGAGAAATACAGAAATGGTGCTCTTTTGATCTGCGTTGTGTTATTTAGTCCAAATTTCTTTCAAGTCAAACAAAATTAAACTGACAAAACTTGGAACTAAAATACTCATAGATTTAGTATGTTTTTGTTTGGTATTTCTCCAGAATTGTAAAAAAAAATATTTAATTTTTAGTAAAGATATGTTTTTATAAATTCGAACCTCAAGACGCAGTGAAATGAAAATAAAAAAAAAATTATTATGTTGTTGAAACTTAAATAAAATAATAATTAAACTTTATGAATCGAACCCTTTTTGCCTCTTTTCGCTATATTTTTCTCTAATTTTACATTTTATGTAATTTTGATCACTAGGTATAAACTCACTAAAACTAACATTGACCAGACACTAAATATAGGCAGCTTTTCAAATCATCTAATATTTAGATAGATATCATATTACAAATCTACAACACACTATGTATTATCAAAAAAAAAAAACTAAAACAATTGAAGAAGCCTATGAACTTACACGTTAGGTATACTTTGTATAGCAACTTGTAGTGTGGTACATCATTCTCAAATTCTATCTTTTCCATATGTTAAACAAACTTTCATATTCATCTATATCTCATCACAGAATTGAACACACTGTAAATAGAGATAGGACAAAGAACATCATAGCAATTATGTCCTTGTGAAGAGTTCGATCCCGATAAAATGGCCGTGTGGTATATGACTCCTTGCGGCTTTGTTGCAATAACCAAAGTGGTATCAGAAGTTGTAATATATCTGGAATCATAAATCCAATATCTCGTACTACTTGATGGGCATATCCTTCACCTCGAATCACATTCATAACAAATTGATCGAAACTACTGGCTGCTATGTGTAGCAGGGCAATGCCAACGATGCAAAATATTTTCTTCGATGTTACGGCATTGTTGGTGCTTGCTAGATGCATCACCATAACAGTTGATATAAGTTCGGTTATCTGGAAGGTAAATGTTACAGTTATTACATAGTTGTTAAAAAGAGAAAAAAAAGGAAGGTTAGGAAAAAGGAAAATTAAACTGAGAACTGGCCGTAAAACCATTAAGAATGTGATTTATCTTAGAACTTATTTCAGCTCTTGATCAGACTGAGCCTTTCATATAATTTCATAATTTATATTCATTGCGAATATTTGGGAATGAATTGTTTCAAGAGTGAGCTAAGATAGGCTATCTTGGTTAGGTGAAATTTACCTTTCTGAATGAGTTTAATATAGCTAAGCTGAAATAGTTGGCTAAAAATAGAAACAAAAAGTGGACAAACATTTAGATTTTGAAATCGATTTTAAGTATTTTTCCAATTGAACCATTTATGTTGATTCAGCTATTCTGTCAGATACCCGCATAAAGGTACCTGAAATTCTTGGATACCATTGGATTTTTGTTTTGATAGCCCAGCTGTTTTGGACCAGCTGTTCTTTTACACGTAAAAAACTAACAAAATGGTAGATACCCTATCTTACTAAGATTGAACGGAACCATTCAAACAAACTATGTATATATGAGCCGTTTATTTTGAAAGTGGCATAAGTCACTTTTTTAAAAAAATCGAGTTAATGGCAACACTAAATAGAATTGAACGGTATCTTTTCATTTTTAAAAAATTTGCACTCAATAAGTTGAGAACTATTGAGATTTCTTCGAGAGAAGTATTGGTAATTAACGTTATAACAAATATCTTAAATATCTCGACTTAAAAAAAAAGTGACTTATGCCACTTTCAAAATAAACGGCTCATATATCAAGATCAAATTAAGGTAGGAATTTAGAATTGACATCTCTATTCAAGTGCGCTTGAGTCGCACCAAGTTAAATTCAACTCAACCCATGCTTATAAAGAGCTTTAAGTTCGCTTCAACACCACATGTTTACAAAATTATATCGATATCTTTGGAAGTCGATTTGATCAATATAAGTTGGAATGAAATGATTTGATATGTTATCGCTTTGCATGTCCCAATTAAGGCTAAGGCTTTCGTTTTTCATTTTGTTTATTGAATTAAGTCCAGTTAAATCTGGGAAGGAGCTTAGAACAATACCCGTGTTTTGTTGGAAAATCTATCCATAGTACAGTAGGATTTTACACGAATAACAAAAACAATATCCATAGTATGAATAATACCGATAAAAGTTAGTGTAGAATCTTACTATGGATGGGTTTTTGACATTTATACGAGTCTCGAATGGATCTTATGTGATTTCGTTCTCAAATGTTGGTACGATTGATATTGCATTTGTATTTCGATGGCTTTCTTCGTTGAGTAGTTGTGCATTTGGAATCATGTGTGTTTTCCATTGGCGAAAAAATCAATCTATTACTGTTGATATTATTTAGTTTTGTTAGTGAAAATGGACTTAATTTGTAATTTGGGCTTAATTTGTAAGAGAAAACAAAATGATTAAGTTTGACAGCACTTTCTAAAATGCAAATGGTGTTTCGATGTTTCTTATGAAGTGCAAGTGAGATAGTTTGATTCGTGTTAAACAATGAAAAACTGAATAGTTCAGCACCATATAAGAATATGCTCCATGTGCATTTTTTTAAATTTATTTATTTTTTGTACACAAACATGCAAATAAAAAGACCATAACGCATTATCTGTAAAACCAACTCCTCCACACAGGTTTTTCTTCAAATTCACTCAACTCCGATCCCCTACCGGAATCGAGGTGAATCAAGCTCATTTCAACTCGATTCAGGTATATAAAGAATTTAGGCGACCTTCAAGCTCGCTTCAACACCACATGTTAATGTAGTAGTCTACAAACAAACCCCCTTCTTGAAGTTTTTATTTTATGTCAAATTGTTTGCTTAAAACTTTTAAATCGACTATCACATTACACAGACGTATTTTCTTGATTTTGATAGTCAACTATCAAAAATCAGCTTACACGATTTCACCCCTGGTATGAATTTCGCTATTTTTTTTGGAATTTTTTGATAAATTATTCTGGCAAATATTCAGTTGTATCAACTTTCAAATATAAAAACCGGACTACTGCGGATCGTTTTTTTTGGCAATTTCTTTTGTTTTTTGAAGTTTAAGCTACAAGGATAATCTTAATAAGTATACGAGTATTTCTGTTTAGGAATGAGTTCAATGTAGCAAATAATTTGAAAAGCAAGTTAATTTCTTGTTCTTAGGCTGGTGTTTACTTTCGACTCTTTTAGGGCGAATCATTTTTTTTTATTTTTTTTTAGAAATAACGAACACTAAAAGGGTTTTGTATACCTTTAATATGCCAAAGACACAGTGTGAGCATTAAGAAAAGAGGGAAGGGTTAGATAGGAGGTGTCGATGTACATTGATTTTGAATCCCTGAACATTGCAATGACAGGGAAAGATAGACCGTGGCAAGGCATTCCACATTCCCGTAGTACGGCTAAAAAATGAATCTCTGTACATAGTACGGCCGAAGTTGGGCTTAAGGGTAAACTGATGGGCATTCCTAGAAGCGCGGGTATTACGGGTAAATTGTTTAAGGGGAGGAATGCAACTGGCTATTTCACTAGAGCAAAGTCCGTTAAAATAACGAAGGGGAAGACAAGAAACTTTACGACGATGTTCGAGTGACGTAATCGTGTTGATGATGTTAATGTCACCAATCATTTTAAAAGCTCTTCTTTGAATACTGTCCAAGAGGCTTAAATAAGTTAGTGGAGCACCAGCCCAGAGATGAGAGTTATATTCAAGTTTTGAGATCAGACGGAGAGAAAAATTTCTTGAATCTTCTCAAAAAACCTAGATATCTTGCGGAATTTTTGGCGACATCGCGTATGTGATCGCTCCACAAAAGGTGGTTGCTGATGCACATTCCGAGGATGTCAAGATTTTCAGTTTCGTTGATGCAAGTGCCACTCATATAGATAGCGGCAAAGAGGGTACATACATATATACAATTTAATTTAATTTTCATTTTGAAAATTCACAAACAAATACACACAACACATAATATAATAATTAAGTTTATACTATTTTAAAAGATAATGTATCTTACAGTATAACCTGTTCAATAAAATATATGAAATATGAAATAGGGTATATCTCGTTTTAACGACACAAGACAGCATTGGGTTTTCGAAGCATTAAATTCCACACGGTTTTTTATTCCCCATTGTACAATGCTGTGTAGATCGGATTTTAATGAGCTTATCATATTTTGCCGTTGCAGTTCCACATCCGAAGAGGAAGGTTATGAGTAGGGCTAGGATTTCCATGCACTTAAAAACGCAAAATATGCGCTTAAAATATGCTCTTAAAAATGAAAAATATGCACTTAAAATATACATTTAAAATCATATAATTGAACACAAAAAAGCCTTAGTATACAGTTTTTATAAAAAAAATCAGTCTTTGATTTTATCTTTTAAAGGAACTAAAAAACAAGTTGGTACATTCTAAAATTAAAAAATACACAAAACATAAACAATAAATAAAAATTACATCAACATAAGAAAAAGATATCCCTTTGAAGAATTTTTTTTTTTTTCAAAATAACACAGACAATAGAAAAATTGACATAAATGATGAAATTCTTCTTAAAGTTTTTAAAAATAAAGCTTTGGCGATTAGGCCTTCGAAACGTCTTATACATCGAAAAGGAACGTTCTACGTCAATTGACGTAAGTGGTGCATTCTTAAAGGAAGAAATTTCATCGGTTGTAAAGTTTCTCAAATAATTTTCATTACTGTAATTCAATGTAAATGCCTTGCATATGTTTTTCATTGTTGAAAAAACTTCAATTTTTGCTAGAACATTCTCAAGCTTATTTTATATGGCTGGAGCAAGAGATCCTTAACAGCAGTTATTTTTACAACAGCATCTTCAACTAAATCAATTTGATTTTTTAATGAGTCCTTTCCCTCAAGCTTTGTTAGGGTATCACAAGGAAAACTGTAGTTAGAGTTAATGAATATTATTTGGCTTTTAAGTAAGATCTGGTTCAATATCTCTTTTGCAATATTAATTGCAACAGCATCAGATCATCGAAATTATTAACCACTTCTTAAAACTCCTCATAGTGTTTTGCGTAAAAGGCAACTGCTTGTAGCCAAGTTCCCCACCGGGTAACAATAGGCTGTGGTGGAAGAGGTGTTAAAGGGTACTTTTCTCTAAAAAGTTCCATGCGAGATGGTGCCTTTAGAATATTTGTTTCCGGTTTGAAACCAATAAATCAACATTTTTAAAATAACTTCGTATTTCCTCTGCAACTCGATGTAGTGCATGATCTAAACACGTTACATGATTGTATCAACTTCAGATAAAAGAGTTTTAACCCTCTAGCTGCCTTTAACATGTATTGCGCCGCATCGGTTAAAAAGAGAAGAATTTGTTTGTATTTTTACCTAGTTCATTGATTCTAATTTTAATGGTTCTTTGAAACTGATGTTTTTTTAATTTTATGTCCATTTTTTTTAAATATAAACGAACAATATGCATTTATTATAAAAAATATGCAAAAATATGCAAAATATGCATTTATAGTCAAATATGCCAAAATATGTACTAACGATTGAATGCCATTTTAAAGGAAAATTAATGATTCTTAAAGATAATTTGTTCGCTTGCTTCTAAAGTTTGTCAAAGAAAATATGCATTTGCATGGAAATCCTAGCCCTAGTTATGAGTCTGGAAACGAATATGAACAGCTAAGAGTGCTATCGTCAGCGAAACAATGTATTGGATTAGAAGTAGCAGACAGGAGATCATTTATAAAAATGAGGAAAAGGGTCGTGAAAAAAACGGAGCCCTTGGGCACACCAGCATTTATTTTATGGGTTTCAGACTTGAATCCGTCCAAAACAACTTGTATTGAATGGTTCGAAAGAAAATTTCTAATCCAACGAAGAAGAGATTCGTCAACACCAAAAGCACGCATTTTCGATAAGAGAGCAAGAATCCAGACTTTATCAAATGCCTTTGCAAGTGCAATAATCTTACTTTCTCCAAAAAGATGTAAAGATTTGTTCCACTGTTCCCCCACTGTGCTCTCACTTCATGTGCAAAAATAGATAGTAAAAAAGATAGTGAAGCAGATATTTCTAAAATGTATCTTACACATATGTACATATGTATATGAGCAAAGAGTGGGTTAAAGTATACAACGACGTCAAAATGACCCACCTGAAAAGAGTTTTTAATTTAACACAGGGTTTTAATTATTTTTATCATGACATATGTACATACATATGTACAGTTTGCAATATTTATTATTATTCTCATCTGATTTTTTTTTCCCATGGGATAACAACTACAAAAACTAATTTCGAAAGTGGCCATATACTCATAATCATAACAGTTTGGCAGCTTTAAAATTGTACATAAAGCATTTTTGACGTGTCATTCACATATGGACCTTAAATTGAATGTAATGTATTTTATATCATTGCGTTCTTAATTTGATAAAACAAACATTTTATATTGAAACAATGCGAAATAGAACATTTCGTTCCTGTCAAATCGACATCTATCAGTTTTTCAGTTCTTTTTTTTGAACTGGATGGATGAGGTACCCAATAGCACAGATATCTGACAGTTAACAGTGGGCAGGTTCAGACGACATTAGAGAATTAAAGGTAAGGCACGTTTCTAGTATCTGATTGGTTGGATGCCAAAAAAATTGTATTCCAATTAAGGCAACCTTATTGAAACGTTGTTTGGAAAGTTAGTCGAGAAAAATGTTCCTTACTATCAAGTCAAGTCTACTTATGTCAAAATGTCAGCTGATCATGCTTTATTCTATTCAACTGAAAGCTGAACTTCATAACTGTGTGATTTATTTATTTAGTGCACAAATTTTGAGTAAAAGGATTCCTTGTCATATTGAAAAAGGAATAAGGACTTTGTCCTCACAACATAAAACACAACTTATGATTGACTTTGCACAAGGTCGACTTTCGGGCTCATTTTTATTTTAAAAGAAACTTTGAACCATTGTTGTATTGTTTTTAAAACAGAGCGAAATTTTCACCGCCACACAAAAACACGCATTCGCAATTCGAATAAGTGCAAATCACATCCTTACTAACTTAATACAGAAATAATAAAATAAATCCAACAACCTCGGGCACAATCAACAATATGCAATTTTTTCTCAACTCTCATTTGTCAAAACCTTTATAACACCGATTACGGGAGGACTTAACTGAAAAGTAATCAAAGTAGTGGGGTGGGTCGTTTTGTAATGTGAAATAGACCCTAAGGCTAGGCACGCATATGCAACTTTTAGTTTCGAAACTGTTTGGTTTCTAAACTGAGCACTATTGACTTGTATGAGAGTCCGCAGAAACCATTCTGTCGCCCATTCGAGCAACTTTTTATTTCGTGTTTTGACACAAACTAGACGATCACCTCGAACCAATTCCTTAGTTTGTGGCACAAGGAATCGTTGAATAATTTTCTGTACGTGCAAGAGAGATAAAAATGTAGTCAAGGTGAATAAATGTTTCCTGTGTATTGGTTTATTTCGTTGATTATTTTCGGAGTTGCTTATGTGCGCGATGTTTGGGCAACTAACGATCGAACTATTTGGTTTCGAAAAAAATGCATGTGCGCGCCTAGCCAGTTATAGCCATCATTGGTTTTCATTATTGAAACTAATCATTGGAGTTTTGTAGGCAGGTTATAGCTTTTATAGAAAATGTCTGTCATTAAATAATTATTTCCTGATTGAAATCTATTATTTCCTCATTGCAATCAAGCAATTGAGGTTAGAGTTGATCATTGAAAGTATACAACTGACAGGGATTACAAAGAAAATGGAACGATTTTGTTCCCAAATGTGAAATCTACAATAAGCTGTTTATTGAAAATGTTATTATCATTGAAAAACTAAAAATGAACTGAAAGAAAAGCTCCGGGTTATAATGTATTTTTTAGTTAAAAAAATCTACAAATGGTCAGCTTCATTTTGATACCAAACTTTACAAATTTGACTCTATTAATCGCTTTTAAAACTAGAAACAAAATTTTCAATGACAGCTATAGGTAACTGGCCCCTAAGAAAATGAAATAAAAGATTGAGGAATAAAAAAACACCAAACTGTCAATTTCTCGTGCATAGGGAGTTTTGATTTTAGAAGACATTCATAAGAAAAAAAATAATATAACGAGAGTCATTAGAATCGATCAAATAAACATACAATACCGCAAAATATACATCTCCAAAGTTTAATTTGTCACGCTAGCTGTCATACTATATGTACATATCCATTACTACAATACATATTTGCATGTTATATTTTTGTTTATCTACGTCTACAATTCTAAATATATTCATAGGTACCTACATATATTGATAAATTTCGTACAAACTATAATGGTTAAGAGTTTTCTTAAGAAGTTGACGTAAGCTCGTTTTTGTCATATGTCACCACCAAAGCTGTATATCTATTGCTAACATAATATTTTCATGGAAATTTATTTCTTTTTCCTCCCCCGAACCCCCACTCCGAACCGCACCCATGACAAACTTACCGTAAAAAACAATTGATGGTTCCACTGGTTGTAGTAATCGTCGTTATAATAATTCATGCATGCCCACCACGCATAATAGTGAGAGAATATCGACAAAGAAAAAAGCAATACCATAGAATATCTGACACGATTCTGAAGAATCAGAGCAATCAATTGTTTTATGCATTCGTAAAGTCCAATCACTGCCAAAACTGTTAAAATCCACATTTTCATTGAATTCTGGGTGGCATTGAAGTACATGTGTTTGTACGAGGCAATTCCGGACTCGTAGGGTCCTTTGAATACGGTATCCCAACAGGAACATGAACAAAACCGCTTATCCACAAACCGAGCATAGTTCTGCCAGAAATACCACAGAACGGCAATGTGGGCTGGAGGTATAAGAGCTGGTGCTAGGCTTCCACATGCCGCTGGCAACCATTGTGTGTGGAACATTTTTAGTTACACTTATTTTGTGTCGTCGCTCGTCGTAGCGTCGTCGTAGATATGTAGGTAAAATAAGGGCCGGTGCTGGTGACTATAATGGGAATGTTTTATATACACATTGTGTACTTAGTGATATTTTATACAAAGTATTTTGAAAACATAGTTGAAAAATAGTTGACCTTTTAAACTTACCTGCTTGAATAGTCCAGATTTTATTGCAGGATGGAAATTAGAAATTTCTTCATATTTTAGTTATTTCGATTTGTTCTCTTAGTTGAGCAGATGATGGGTCGTTCCAATTCATTTTGATTAAGATTCTGTAAGTATAAAATGGGAATTTCTATGGGGTTTTGTATTTTGTAGATTAATGTTTTAAGAACACTTTATTTATCAAGCCCTTTTATAAAAATACAATACGCATTTTTGAGATTTTTGAAAAATAAAGTGTTGCTGTATTTAACGCTCCTAAAGCTACAGTCACCGACTTAGAAATTCTGTTAACATTTTTTGCAGACGTTGCTCTTGTGTGTACTTTGCCATGAAAAAAATATTGAAGTTACTGATTTAATTTACAGTGATGATAATTGAAAGGGCGCGTTCACCAATTAAATTCAAAGTTTCAAGTCCCTATTAGAAAACCCGACACGAGTAACTCATACAAATTAAAAATAAAACGGTAAATGCATATTCTTGTTTCGGCAATTTGAGATTTTTTTGGAAAATCGAAAAGAACAACTGAAAAAATCGAGATTGTGATTTCGTCGATTTTGGACTATTTATTAGAGCAACTTCATTAACACTTCCGGACAAAATTTGTCTATCGGATTAAAAACAATGCTTTTTTCCTCTGTCTTTAAATGAGGCTACTTGAATATACAAAACTATTATAGATCTTGTTGTTTCTAATTTCCTCAAAAAAAAGAGGCTGGGATGCGACCCACACTGATAACTTCCCATCCCGTCTGTCGATTAGTTTGTCGGTTTTCGTTGTCAGTTGAATTATTCTAAAAAATTTAAAAATTACCAACAATATTTTTCATACAATGAAATAGTTTGATTTCAAAATCTATTTTTGTTAACGAGATTTTTAGTCGAAAACCAATTTTTACCAATTTTAGTGGCATTTCTTAAAAGTTTTTATTTCTTATATAAACAAATAAAAATTGGGTGAATGCAAATTAATTTGAAGTCAATGTCTTCTATTGTTCACGAGATATAGAGAACCGAACATCAATTTTTACCAAATTTGCCTAATATTTTTTGTAGATTTTATTTTTTTATTAAAAAAGAAATTTATAAAAGATTCTTATAAAGAAATTACTGAATGTCAAAAACAATATTTTCTGTGAGATAAAATTAGTTTAAAGTTAATATTTTTAATTTTTCAAAAGATATTTGAGTCAAAAATCAATTTTTACGAACTTTTAGTAATGTTTTTTTATTAGATCTTTATTTTTGGTTAAAAAAACTGTCAATTGGATTTTTCTCAAAATTTTATCGAATGTTGAAAACAACATTTCTTATAAGATAAACTTAGCTTGAAGCCAATATGTTTAATTTAAAAATAGATATTTGAGTCGAAAATCAGTTATTACCAACTTTTATTAATTTTTTTAGGTTTTAATTTTTTTTTTTAAACTGTCAATTCGGTTTTTCTCAAAATGTTATTGAATGTTGGCAACAATATTTTTCAAAAGATAGAATTAGAATTTTTACCAACTTTTATTAATTTTTTGTTTAGGTTCTTATTAACTTCCCATAAGAAGTTATTGTAATGGGTCCGATTTGTCAAATTGAAAATTTTGACATTTCTCGACGTTTCAAGGTCCCTAGAGTCGAAATAAAAGATTTTTAGAAAAATGTCTGTGCGTGCGTGTGTACGTACATACATACATACATACGTTCGTACGTCCGTACGTCCGTACGTCCGTACGTTCGCGACGTTTTTTTCGTCGTCCATAGCTCAAGAACCAGAAGAGATATCGACTTCAAATAAATTTTGTAATACAGATAATAAGGCAGAAAGATGCAGAAAGGGTTCTCAAGAAAATTGCGTGGGTGGTTTTTTACCATAGCAGTTAAAAAAAGGTGAAAATTTTGGTTAAACCTAAATATCTCATGAACCAATGACGCTAGAGACTTGAATTAAATTTTATATTATATATTGTAACGTGATACAAAACAAGTATATTTTTGAAAAAAATCCAATTAAGGGTTTTTTTATAAATCAAAAAAACTGAAAAAAAAATTTGTCACTTCGAAAATCTTACGACTAAAATATGATTTCATCTCCAAAACAATTTTGTGCAACGAAGAATAATATTTTTGACATCTGATAAAATTTTGAGAAAAATCTAATTGACAATTTTTTTTTATAAAAAATAAAATCCTAAAAAAAACATTACTCATAGTTGGTAAAAATTGAATTTCAACTCAAATATCATTTCAAAAACTTGAGATTAAGGCTTCAAACTTTTTTATCTTATAAGAAATATTGTTTTCAACATTCTGGAAAATGTTGAGAAAAATCGAATTGACAGTTTTTTTTACGAAAAATAAGAAACCAAAAAAAAAATTTTTAAAAGTTGGTAAAAATTGATTTTCGGCTCAAATACCTATTCAAAACTTTGAGATATTGGCTTTAATCTACTTTAATCTTTCAAAAAAATATTGCTGTCAACATTTGGTAAAATTTTGAAAAAATCGAATAGACAGTTTTTTTACAAAAAATTAATAACCGAAAAAAAATTTTAACAAAAATTCTTAAAAATTGATTTTTGACTCAAATATCTTTTTAAAAATTTGAGATAATGGCTTCTAACTAATTTTAACTTATAAGAAATATTGTTTTCAATAATAGGAAAAATTTTGAGAAAAATCGAAATGACAGTTTTTTTACAAAATATAAAAACCTAAAAAAATGTATAAAAGTTGGTAAAAATTGTTTTTCGACTCAAATATCTTTTCAAAAATTTGAGACATTGGCTTCAAACTAATTTTGTCTTTTAAGAAATATTGTTTTCAACATTCTATAAAATTTTGAGAAAAATCGAATTGACAGTTTTTTTTTTACAAAAAATAAAAACCTAAAAAAAAAACAATACTAAAACTTCTAAAAATTTACTTTCGACTAAAATAGCTTTTCAAAAATTACAAATATTGGCTTCAAACTTATTTTATTTCACAGAAAATATTGTTTTCGATATTCAGTAATTTTTTTTATAAAAATCCAACAGTCCGTTTTTTCATAAAAAAAATAAAATCTACAAGAAATAGTACGCAAATTTGGTAAAACTTGATACATATAGACAAACTTTTAAGCAAGACAAGTCGACAGACGGGATGGGAAGTTATCAGAGTGGGTCGCATCCCAGCCTCTTTTTTTAAATTGCTATGCTAAAAAAACCACCTACTCAATTTTTTTGAGAGTCTTTTCTGCATATTTCTGCATTATTATCTGTGTGACAAAATTTATTTGAAGTCGATATCTCTTCTGGTTTTTGGGCTATGGACGACGAAAAAAACTTCGCGAACGTGCGGCCGTACAAACGTACATACACACGCACGCACAGACATCTCTCTAAAAATCTTTTATTTCGACTCTTATGACCTGGAAGGAAACGTCGAAAAATGTCAAAATTTTAAATTTGACAAATCGGACCGATTACAATAACTTCCTATGGGAAGTTAATGAAACATATTTTCAGATTTGGTTTGTTAAAGTTAATCAAGAGTTGATGAGAGCAGTGAATACGACAAACTAAAATAGTAGTAAATGTTGTATATTTTTTAAAATCAAAATCCATTATTATTTTTTTTGTATTTCAAAAAAAAAAAATGTTTTATAGTTATAAATTGGAAACCCTAATATCGACAGATACAATCTAAGCAAATTAAAGGTAATTTAGTAGCCTTAACATTTTAAAATATATAAATATTAAAGTTGTGCACTCGGTCGTATACTCTCTTTTTTTATGTTTCTTAATTTAGTCATTAAATAATTTATTTAATTAATTCATGAAATACGTTTAGAAAAATACTTACATATGTACATACATACGCACATACA
The DNA here is from genome assembly GCA_920104205.1 of Eupeodes latifasciatus. Classification (NCBI taxonomy): domain Eukaryota; kingdom Metazoa; phylum Arthropoda; class Insecta; order Diptera; family Syrphidae; genus Eupeodes; species Eupeodes latifasciatus. The sequence continues at coordinate 162,047,464 of OV049926.1, forward strand.
TGTGTAGATTTCAAGAGAAATATTGTATCCTTTATTCCTTACTAATATTATTTGTTGGAAAATAAGTTTGTTTGTTTGTCCATCTTTCACGTAGGAAAGGAGCAATATTATGACATGATTTTTTGTGTGGAGGCAGTTACGAGGCTGTTTTAAGATACTTTTTACCGCGGTAAAATATATATTCGAGAAGAACCGCTAGTGGTTAACACTTATACTTATATATTCCATATATTCATTTTTTACGACACTAATTAGTAGCATATCATTAGGTGCTTCCTGCTTTTGGACCCATCATCTTTATCAGTTTCGCATTAATAAGTTCAGTCGATTTTTAGTAAAAATATTTTAGTTGGTTTAATTGAAAAAAAAAAACTATATATAATTTTTACAAATAGCTACAACACCTTTTCATAAATTATTCTTTCGACAAGAATATAACTACCTATTTTGTTTCATTTAAAATTACATGGTAATTTGTCCTGTTGATGGCCACAACAATCGCGTGAAACAAAAATTCGAATCAAATAACGACTATTTAACGAGAGTGCATGCTTAACCGGGAAACGGAAACTCCACCTCTATAATTCTATAGAATATAGCTTCAAAACTCTAATGGTCTGGCTCAAAAGGCACAAACACTTAATTATTTTTGTTATAGTTTTGTTTTGCTTTTTATAATGTTCCCTTTGCAACCAAAGAGCCTTCACCATTACCATCCTCATAGCCACAGGGAAAATGAGTCCTTTCCTATAGCAAGAACTTTGAATAACTTAAATCAAGTGCGACAGCAACAAAAACCATTAAAAGGAAGGAAATGACTCTGATTCAATTTCACACACGCCAATAAACCCTTGTTAACCCCGCCATAGGACAAATGGGTGATAAAAGTCACATTATTCAAGTGCCTCTATATACGAGTATTTGTTGTGTTTGGTCTTCGGTCTCATTGCATGCTGCCGGAAGGTTATGGCAAGTATGCTAAAACCTAGTAAGCTTACACTTTCTTCCATCAACTTATCTTTTTTTTTTTCTTTATAAACAAAATTTGTGGTTGGTTTTGTTGTTGTTTTTGATATTTTTATGTTGTTGAACTTTTGAAACACCTGATTTCATTTTACACACTTCGTTGGGCAAATCAATTTGATTACTTGCCTTTTTTTTGTTGAAAATTTAATGGAATTTTCTACTAAAAAGCAAGAAATTTGAAACATCTTGCTTTACATTTTAGCACTTGAAATATTTATTTGGTCAAAAGTTTAATTTTATCTCGTTTATCAAACTTCTTTAAAACAAGGTCTGATATTTGATAGGATATTTTTTTTAAAGAAATCAACACAAATCAACTAAAAGGGGTCTTGAAATGAAGGATTTTAAATTTTCACAATTTTTGTAAACTGTCAATAACAAATAAAACAAATGGAACGCGTTGTAGAGAACTAGGGCCTACTGGACTAATAACTTTCAACCATTTCCGCGTTCAAGTAACGGCATGATTGGAGGGAACCTACAAATTTTATACTGAATCCAAGAGTCTTATTTGGGAAGAAATTTGTATGACAAGAGTAAAACTTGGAGGATTTTTCACTTCCAATTCCAAGCAAGATGCAGAACCCGTGAACAAAACAATCTTTATGATGGTAAGGATTGCAAAGTGAAGAAATTGGCTGCGTTCAATCTCAGACAGATAGGGTATCCGGATACCTTTGTTAGTGTTTTACGTGTAAAATAACAGCTGATCGAAAACAGCTGAGATGTCAAAAAAGGAATCCAAAGGTATCCAAGAATTTCTGGGGTATGTAGGTATCTGACAGAACAGCTGATTCAACACATGGTTGAATTTCAAGAAACTTGAAAATTGATTTCAGCTTTTTGTATTTGTTGGTAAACAAAAAGATACAAAATGTTAGTTGAATTTGTATTAGAGGATGTTCTGTATATAATAGACGATGATGATCGTATAGAATTCCAATTGAGCTAAGAGGAAATTTAAGATAGATTACAGATTAAGGTTATCTCTTATTTATTAAATTGTTACGCACCTTTCAATTCATCATCGTCCGACGAATCAGTTTAATTATCCATTAAATGTTTTATCTTACAACAATTTTGACTTCGAAGCTTAAATGTTTCTCTGCTTTTTGTGAACAGCTGAAAGTGGTTTTTATTTTTTGACAGCTATCTCAATACAGCTATCCAACTCGTTCAACAAGGTATCTAAAAATCCACCTATTTAAGATATCCTATCCCACACGAGATTGAACGCAGCCATTACAAAATTTGTCAAAATATTGACGTAACATGGACAATTCTTTGCAAATTGGGCAGGTTCAGACAACATAAAGGGACTTCATTTGCAGTCAACTTCATTCTTTGAACGTGAATTTTGACCAAGGCAACTAGTTAGTTCTTGAAATGTCATGAGTTTCAAATTCAGAACTTTACTTCACAAACCTCTACTTTAAGTTCATAGTACAAAAACTAACAAAAGCATTGTTGTCTAAAAAACATTCATAAGGCAAGCTGCATGTCCATCACGATTTTTATTTTGTATTGAAAAGTAATATTATTTATTTGTTTTCCAAATTGACAAGGAACCTTTTTACACAAAACATTAAATGAAGCTGTGCAGAAAATAAATAAATCATAGCGTAACAAAGTTCAGCTTTTAGTTGAATGGAAAAACATGATCAACTATCATTTTGACAGAAGTAAACTTGACTTGATAATGGGTGATTTTTTTGAGGTTAGGATTTGCATGCATTAGTATTTGACAGATCACGCGGGATTTCAGACATGGTGTCAAAGAGAAAGATGCTCAGTATGCTTTGACATTTCATCATGAATAGAATTACTAACGAGCAACGCTTGCAAATCATTGAATTTTATTACCAAAATCAGTGTTCGGTTCGAAATGTGTTTCGCGACAAATTTTGTTCAGCGATGAGGCTCATTTCTGATTGAATGGCTACGTAAATAAGCAAAATTGCCGCATTTGGAGTGAAGAGCAACCAGAAGCCGTTCAAGAACTGCCCATGCATCCCGAAAAATGCACTGTTTGGTGTGGTTTGTACGCTGGTGGAATCATTGGACCGTATTTTTTCAAAGATGCTGTTGGACGCAACGTTACGGTGAATGGCGATCGCTATCGTTCAATGCTAACAAACTTTTTGTTGTCAAAAATGGAAGAACTGAACTTGGTTGACATGTGGTTTCAACAAGATGGCGCTACATGCCACACAGCTCGCGATTCTATGGCCATTTTGAGGGAAAACTTCGGAGAACAATTCATCTCAAGGAATGGACCGGTAAGTTGGCCACCAAGATCATGCGATTTGACGCCTTTAGACTATTTTTTGTGGGGCTACGTCAAGTCTAAAGTCTACACAAATAAGCCAGCAACTATTCCAGCTTTGGAAGACAACATTTCCGAAGAAATTCGGGCTATTCCGGCCGAAATGCTCGAAAAAGTTACCCAAAATTGGACTTTCCGAATGGACCACCTAAGACGCAGCCGCGGTCAACATTTAAATGAAATTATCTTCAAAAAGTAAATGTCATGGACCAATCTAACGTTTCAAATAAAGAATCGATGAGATTTGCAAATTTTATGCGTTTTTTTTAAAAAAAAGTTCTCAAGCTCTTAAAAAATCACCCGATAGTTAGGGAGATTTTTCTTGACTAACTTTCCAGTCAACTTTCCAATGAAGTTGCCTTAATTGGAAGGCAAATTTTTGGCAGCTGGCCAATCAGATACTAGAAACTTGCCTTACTTTCATGTCCCTTATGTATGTCGCCTGAACCTGCCCACAGTGGCGTCTTTAGGCATGGGCCCGGTGGGCCAGGGCCCAGGGCCCCGCATTTATTTGGCCCCCAAATCCACCAACTCAAAATGAATGAATCTATACAAGAAATATATAGAAAACGAAATAAGGTTATTAAAAAGTAATAGAAAAACAAGTTTCATTTTACTCTCCGTTCCGTTGAAATTCTCCTCCGCATCATCTTAAACTTCTGGAAACATGAATCTTTAATCATACACCTGCTGTCAACATTATTTTAACAACTCTGCTTTCGTTCTACACTACAGTTCTGCACACATGTTGGCTTTTCAACTCACTCCATAAACAAACACAAAGTTGTCCCATGATGATTCATTCATCGCAGATTTTTTAAATGTGAGAACTCAGGAAAGGGATACACTTCCTATTTATTAGCAAATATTTGCAACGAATTCATTGATATAATGGGAAAACAAGTCCTAATGAAAATTTTCGGTGAAATTAGATCGGCAAAGTATTTTTCCCTAAGTGTTGACAGTACACCCGACCTTTCTCATATCGACCAGTTGACTTTTGTAATTCGGTATGTTAAAAATTGTGTTCCCATCGAAAGGTTCTTAAAATTTATACCTATTCAAGACCATTAATCTGAATATTTGGCTGACACAATATTGACATTTCTGGAAAATCATGATATTTCAATAGAGGATTGTAGAGGACAAAGTTATGATAATGCGGCTAATATGTCGGGAAAATATTCTGGTTTGCAAGCAAGGTTAAAGGAGAAGTGCGAATTTGCTACCTTTGTACCTTGTGCAGCACATTCTCTTAACTTAGTAGGCCTTCATGCGGCTGGTTGTGTGCAGGAGGCAACAAGTTTCTTTCAAGTGGTTCAAAAAATATACAACTTTTTTTCTGCTTCTACCCATCACTGGAATAAATTGAATGTATGTTTAGGTTCACATAGAGTTCTTAAAAGCCTTTCTGAAACAAGATGGTCTGCACGAGCTGATGAAGTTAACGCGATCCATCATGGTTATAAACAAAATACTGAAGCCTTGACATCTATCTCTAGAGATCCAGATCAAGCTCCAGACACAAAAAGCGAAGCGCTAAGCCTGTCTAAGAAAATGTCAAAACTGGAGTTCCTCATTTTAACAGAAAGAATTCATAAAACCAGCAAGAGCCAATTTGCAAGACGTTGCTGCCAATTTGCTTTGTTCTTTCATAAATGATATAAGGGAGAATTTTGATAAATTTGAAGCGTGTGCCAAAATTCAGAAACAAGATGCTAATTATAAAGACTTATTGCAACGAAAAATAGTACGAAGTTCGCGTGCCACATATTTTAATGGTCCTGCACCATCCGTCCACCTAATTGGGAAAGAAAAGTTTAAAATATCAACTATTTTTCTAATTATTGACACTATTACTTTGCAATTAAAAATACGATCCATGTGCTATAAAGAAATTAATGCATTTTTTGGCTTATTTTGTCGATTGCAATATTTGACTTCAGTGGAATTGCAAAATTCTTGCGAACAGTTTTCAAAAAACCATAGAGATGTTAATGTAGAAGAACTTGAGGTAGAATGCTTGCACCTCGAACAGTATTTAAAAGAATTCAGTAAAGATGTAAATGAAGGTCTTATTATAATATCAAATTTGTACAGTCTAATTACAGTGGATGAAATTGGGAACACATTTCAAACTATTGAAGGTGAATTAAAAAAATTTATAAAAGTATAAAAAAAATATCTGTTTTATGTTTTTTTTTAGTTCTTTTTAAAAAGTACAAATACTCGTATGTAAAAAAAGCACAAATTAGTTTTAAAATGATTTTTTTAGCCTGAAGAATTAAAAAAAATATATTATACATATATATATATATATATTGTATATATTATATATATATATTGTACCTATTTTTTTGGCCCCCAAATCCTATTGGGCCCAGGGCCCCCAAAAGTCTAAAGACGCCCCTGCCTGCCCATTGTCACGCAAATCCTCCAAATTCGAGCTGTTGCAGTCTGAAATTGAATCTATGCGTAAAATTGGTGTTGAAATTCAAGGATCATACTCGTTTACGAACTATGGCCGACAAATTTCCTTATTTTTGAAATATCGTTCAGAAATAAATTAAGTTGTTCGCACATCCAAATTTTAGTAATTCAAAATTATTTTATTTATACTTTTTTGCACAAAAATGGCAGGAAAGTCAAATCATTAGTAAACATCGAAAATTGAATTATTTCGTTAGATATGTGATGACATGATTTAATCTAAAGACTCTTATTTGCATACAAAAACTGAATGTTCATTAACAATTGCATTCAAAATATGATTATTACATTGAATTTTTCAGTAAACGAAAATAATCAACGACAAAGATCTGATGGGGCGCTAAGATATTCCACGAGGATAAAATTATACGCCTAGTGCTGTGTTTGTTTTTCAACACACTATACCAGAATAAACAAACAAAATATTTGATTACTAAATAATTACAATAAATTGTGGAATGTTTATTTTATAATATAGTTATTTTTTTTTCCTGGCGTTGAGGTGAATAAACAGTTATTTATAGATCAGATGGTTAATTATATGCCAAACAAAAAGATACAAAAATCTTGCGATGAGATGGGATAAGTTAAATTTACAGATTACACTGCGAAAACGAAAACACTGCAAGCATTATCTGTCCAATAATGGCTCGAGGCCAACGCTGCCGCACCGCCAAGCCGGCCGCGCCGCCTCCGCCGGCCGCCGCCGCCGGCCTCTGCCGTGTAGTGTAATTAGAAGAACAAACCTTAAGCAAAAATTATATACTAGATATTCTTCTAAAAGAACACACAATTCATAAGAAAAGACATGCAAAAGATCTATTTATCTAAACAGAAACAATTGCGGTGTTCTACTAAATACCTAAAAATAGGACATTTATTTTTCATACGTATAACCGTATAAATAAAATATGTTATAATGTAGGACTTAAGGAGAGGGAAAGACATTTTCATTGATGATGAACTTTTTGTATGAAAAACGAGCCTTCATAAAGAGCATAAATATTTAAATATTTAGACTAGAAGAAGCGACTAATCATTTGGTAAAAAAAGAGGGATAAGTTATATTGGGAGCAATGGAGTTTTTAGTGAGAGGCAAATGCGAGGTATACGTTTTCTACATTTTAATGTTACCTAAAAATTCCAGGAAAACGAAAAAAAGATAAATAATTTCAATACATACGTTAAATGCGAATTACCATTTAAGTAAGTCAAAGCTTAACACAGAAAGTACCTTCATATCTGTACCTTAGAATTTGTTGGCATTTATGATTAAAAATTAAACATTTCGTTAGAAAATTATAATACAATTACAGGGATTTTCACTAAGAAGTTTCATTGGGGTGTTATTAATAAACGAGTATCAATTTCGGTGATAAGAAAATTAATGAATAGAACTCGGCAGTGCAATCCATTCACCTTAACAGTTACACAAGACTCACTTTTGAATAAGTAAGGTTCAATCAAACCACCAAACCCAACAGAGACACGTTGTGGAGAGGCTTTTCAACATTCAATCTTTCGTTTTCCGAGCCCAAAATTCGACGACCAAGCTTATTAACGTAACCTCCGACTCCGAGAAGAAAATAGGCCCCATCACTGAAAACAGTTTTTTGATATTCAGATATTTTGATGCATTTCAAGGACCAATCAGCGAAGATGTGTTGTGTTTTTGCGTGGACTGAACTTTAAAATACTTAAGACCTATGTCTTTATGTTAAATACCGAGTAATTTCATTTGTGGAATACCTTATTCCAAATATCTACGAAGAATCGACAAATCTGGGGTTTTGACAATACTATAAAGACTACAAATAAACAAAACCCACACAGACAAATCCTTAGATGAAATCTTTGCTTATACAACTAAACTATATGAGCCTTATAAAGGGTGTCCCAAAATTAACGCAAGAAATCTTGCGTTAATTTCAAACAAGTTGATATACATAAAGGGTGTCCCAAAATTAACGCAATAAATCTTGCGTTAATTTTGGGACACCCTTTACATAGCTCATGTGACACCCTTTAGATCCTCAATTGGTCGAAAGTTGATGTGCGGCACGATTGGAATTGAGCTGGATTTACGATTCATGTTGTGTTCTCGGTTCATGTCATGCCAGAGGTCTTGGGTTCATTCCCTGCCTATGCCATCTAAAGTTTTTTTCACGGGTACTGCCTCTTGCGAGGAATTGACAAATCCTCCAAGAGTAATTCATGTCATGAAAAGTGCTTTCTCAAATTAGCCGTTCGGATTCGGCTTAAAACAGGAATGATTGAGATGAGAGTTGTAAGTCACTAGGCCCTAGTTCTCAAAAGACTGTTGCGCCACCTTATTTTTTTTATCGCGTTCTCGGTGCAAAAGTCATTTAAAAGTAGCAGCAAAGTGGAAAGCACTTAAATACAAATTGTCATGTCCACTTATGACAGTAAGCTCACAATTTATTTATTGATTAACTTCCCATAAGAAGTTATTGTAATGGGTCCGATTTGTCAAATTGAAAATTTTGACATTTCTCGACGTTTCAAGGTCCCTAAAGTCGAAATAAAAGATTTTTAGTAAGATGTCTGTGCGTGCGTGTGTACGTACGTTCGTACGTCCGTACGTCTGTACGTTCGCGACGTTTTTTTCGTCGTCCATAGCTCAAGAACCAGAAGAGATATCGACTTCAAATAAATGTTGTTATACAGATAATAAGGCAGAAAGATGCAAAAAGGGCTCTCCAGAAAATTGCGTGGGTGTTTTTTTTACCATAGCAGTTTAAAAAAAAGGTGAAAATTTTGATTAACCCTATAAATATCCCATGAACCAATAACGCTAGAGACTTGAATTAAATTTTATATTATATATTGTAACGTGATACAAAACAAGTTGGAAAAAAATCCAATTAACGGTTTTTTTAAATAAAAAAAAATTAAAAAAAAATTTGTCACCTCGAAAATTTTACGACTAAAATATGATTTCATCTCCAAAACAATTTTGTGCAACGAAGAATAATGTTTTTAACATTTGATAAAATTTTGAGAAAAATCTAATTGACAGTTTTTTTTACAAAAAATAAAAACCTAAAAAAAAATTAATAAAAGTTGGTAAAAATTTATTTTCGACTCAAATATCTTTTCAAAACTTTGAGATATTGGCTTTTATCTTTAAAAAAAAATTGTTGTCAACATTCAGTAAAATTTTGAAAAAAATCGAATTGACAGTTTTTGTACATAAAATTAAAAACCTAAAATAAATTTAAGAAAAGTTGGTAAAAATTGTTTTTCGACGTAAATATCTTTTCAAAACTTTGAGACATTGGCTTCAAACTAATTTTATCTTACAAGAAATATTGTTTTCAACATTCCATAAAATTTTGAGAAAAATCGAATTGACAGTTTTTTTTACAAAAAATAAAAACCTAAAAAAAAAAACAATACTAAAACTTGGTATTTGGTAACTTTCGACTCAAATAGCTTTTCAAAAATTAAAAATATTGGCTTCAAACTTATTTAATTTCATAGAAAATATTATTTTCGATATTCAGTAATTTTTTTATAAAAATCCAACAGTCTGTTTTTTCATAAAAAAATAAAATCTACAAAAAATAGTACGCAAATTTTGCAAAAATTGATACATATAGACAAACTTTTAAGCAAGACAAATCGACAGACGGGATGAGAAGTTATCAGTGTGGATCCCATCCCAGCCTCTTTTTTTAAATGTGAGATAATGTGCTCCCTACTTCGGAAGTCTTGTTTTTACCTAAGATTGTAGGTCCTCTCTATTGAACTATAAGACCCTCAAATTCAAAGTACTGCTTCTTCTTAAGTTCCTTAAATGATTTTGAATTTTAGGCAGATATTAAGAGAGCGGATCAAAAGTGGATCCCTGCCTGCGCCACCTAAAGTTTTTTTTTTCAAGGTTACTGCCTCTTGCGAGAAATTGATAGATCCTCAAAAAGTAATTCTTGACATAAAAATTGCTTTCTCAAATTAGCTGTTCGGATTCGACCTGTAGGTCTCCTCCATCCCTAACAGCCAGTGTTGCCAGAAAATATTTACTGAAATCGGTAGATTTCCACATTAGAAATCGGTGTAAATCGGGGTAATTTATTTAACCCTACAACTCATGACAAAGATAAGCTTTCTGTCAATTTTTTCTGAATGTTCTTTTTTTAGAATGTGTTTTTTATTAACTATGAAAATAAATTCAGATTTCCTATTACAAAAAATAAAAAACTTTTTGTTTCATTTGTATCATAACTTATTTTATTTCATTTAAATTAATTATAATAAGTAATATTGCTTGGTTACATAAAATTAAAATTTTTTATTTCGGAGGTACTGAATACGTTATTTAATAAGTAACAATTGATATTTTTTGTTGTTTTATTATGCTTTTTAATTAAAATTCATATTCTTTAAACACAAAACGTAAAACTTAATAATAAATATTTCCCTTGTTATATTAAATTTACAGTCTTTTATGGGGCATGGGCTTACAAGAAATTTAATTATTTAGTGCTTATAGCACCTAGCTAGCTTAGAAATGAAAAAAGTAATATGTACATACATATATGTAAGCTAACAAATACTCCAAGGATTCAAGTTTTTTATAAACCAACGGCTTAGGTACATAAGTATCTTTATTTGTATTATTTTTAAATATATTTTTTTTTGCTTGAATTTTTTAACAAATCATCAGACACTTTTAAGTTTAAACCATTGCAATCTTTGAACTTCAGGTAATCCTTAGAAAGTAATATTCCTTGTAAAGTACCTATCAACATCTAGCCTATTTCTTATTTTTGTCTTATTCAAATTTATTTGCGAAAAAGTTCTCTCCACGTTAGCGGATGAATTCGGTAACGATAATACCGATGAAATAAATCGAGCCATCAATGGAAAAGCTAAAGTTTGATTGCACTTTTTGATTGAGCACACAATCTTCCAAAATATTTCTATTTTAGTAGGTACTTTCAATTCCCTCAGATAATAAATTTTCAAAATCAAGATTTCGTATTTCCCTATATTCCAAATCAATTCTCTGGATATCTTTGGAAGGAATAATATTATCAAACAAGTTAAAAAGATTACTTAATGAATCAATTTGTTTATTTACGGTCTTTTTAGGTTCCAATAAGGTCAAAGCTTTAAACAGTTTATTTTTAAAATCAAATCTTTTGAATATTTGTTCGCATAGTTCGACGTAGAAACTTATACAGTTATTTTTAAATCGTTCGACTTCACAACTTGCAATAAGATTTTTTTCCAATTGTAAATTAACGTCGCTGCCGAGATATAAATTTATCATTACTTATTATATTGTATGGACATTTGAAATTAATATTTTCAATAGCCGTTGCCCTTAGATAAGCCGGCTTAATGAAACAATCTAAAATTGCTAGTATACTAAAGTTTTAATTTCACTGTATACATAGCTTGTGAATCTGTGGCTCTTCGCTTTAAAAAAGTCGCTTCAATTTATTAACTTGAGGAAGAGCAAAGCTTAAGAATTTTAGATACAATTCATTTAAAGGATCTTGTAGATACATTAAAATTACTTTACCACTTTCGAGATTATCTATATTCGCTTCAAAGGCGAAGTATATCTTAAGGGGTTCATACAATTCTAATATTCTGGAAACAACGCATTCCAATGATAACCAACGAGTCTGCGACGGATGGAGAAGTTTATATGGCTTGTATTCCAATAATTTTAGAATATCTTGATATTTTGCCACCCTTTTTGGACTATTTTGAATATAGTTGTAAATATCCCGACACATTGTTTCAACAATTGGAGGAAGTTTTAAGCAGGCGTAAGATGCACAGTGGGCAAATGAATGGCAGACACATTTAAAAACTACTAGATTTGGGCAGTCACCCTTTAGCAAAGAAGCAACCGAATTTTTACTGCGAGTCATATTATTTGCTTTATCCGCCGCAAACCCAATTAATTGTTTTTTATAATCAATATTCTTTTCAATAAAGTTGGTTATAATTGTCGAATGCAATGTTTTTTCATCCGCAGCAATAACTCTCAAGAGATCAAACAAAAATCATAAATCTTAAAATTAATACATATTCTTACCACCGTACTTAAGATTTTTGTTGCTGATAAGTCAGTTAATAATTAATAAATTAATTAAAAAGTACTCAAATTTTTAGTACAATTATAAATTATGTAAATTTCAGAGATGAAAATACATTAAAATACTTTTTTATATAAAACATCGAAAATCGGGGAAAAGTGTCATAATTAGATCAAAAATCGGTGTATCGTAAATAGGTCTAAAAATCGGGAGAATTACGATAAATCGGTGTTTCTGGCAACACTGCTAACAGCATTACTCGCACGCAGGAATAGTTAGGAGTTGTAAGTCTTTATAGACCCTAGTTTTTTGACAGACGGTTTCGCCACCTCGTTTATAGGTATTTTTATACATATTTTATAATTTCTTTTGGTTTAATTAGATTTTCAACGATTCAGGAAATTGTAGCCAAAATTTTAGATAACGGTAAAAAGGTTTAAATCGCTATGTATCAAAATGTTAACTGAAAGACGAATATTAACAATTGATGGTTGATTATTATTATTTATGAATTATTTTATTCTTTCTTATTGTTTGAAAGAAATAAGATATTAATTCTTCGAACGACATTTTTAATTTTAATGTTAACCACATTTCTCATCAGATATTCCATGTCAGGCAGAATTCATCTTAAGGGAATATTGGCCTTTTCCCATCCTTTTCGTTCCACATCAGCATCGTGTCGTCAATGTAAAAAATATAACAAATCTTAGCCCTTTAATGCAAACACAGCATGTACATTGTACACAAAGATTTTGTCACCCTTCTGACTTATAAGTGAAAGAAAAATAATAAACGGGCATAAAAACAATAATCATGATGATAGAAAAACAATCAAGGCGAAATATTTTGTATACACAAAACAAAAATAAACAAACAAAAAAAAATGTAGTCGACTCGTATATTTATCGTGAGTGTTGTGTGCTGAAGGTGACGTTTGAATGGGGGTACATTTTGGCATTTGCTTCAGCAGAACAATAATGCATGACAGACAGCAAACAGCACCCCCAACAAAATGCTATTGTGTGAGAAGGTGTGTTTGTTTGTGTGGGTGAGCAAGTAGGGTAGACGCCGCCGTTGTTTTATCCGCTGTCATTTGAAGCAAATAGAACAGCGCACACTCTGACAACATGATGTGCACTCAGAAGTCTTTCAAAGCCACCTATCCTTACATTCCACCTAAATCACCCTCACCATCACCCTCACCGTCACCTCAAGGCATCATAGCCCATAAAAACCCTCTTTGTTGTAAGAAAGAAAATAATAAAAAAACCCTTGATGGCCGTAATAAGAAGAAAATTATGGCACTCAGGATCGAGAAAGAAGATTTATCCTACCTACCCTATTTTCGTTCCAATTAAATTTATCTTGGTCGGGTAATGATTTGATGGATTTTTATAATGTTACATCAATTTTGCATATTACATTTGAAGGTTTTCAATAAATTGCATACCTACCGGTAGGAAAAAGAGTTTGTATCCGAATCAAATTTTTGTCTATAGGACTTGCTTTTGAATTCTTCGATGAATAAGATTTTGTTTGATAAATTCCTGTTTTTTAATTATTGTAAAATATAGAATATGTGCTAAAAAAATCAGTTTCAATTCACACAAGAGAAGACCGGGCCCACATTTTATACAAGCTGTAGCGGTTGGAAGACGCAATTGACCTTTTTTTCGTATCAAACATTGCACGATGAAAAATGCAATTTTTCAGCTCTCAGATTATTTGAAAACATTTGTTTTCATAATTAATTTAATTGAACTAAAAAAGAAGAAGGCAAAAGAATTTTAAAAATTATGTCTGCACTTGAAATTATTTTAGGTTTTTCTTTTTTTAATTGATAAAACAATTCTCAACCACATCGCGCCGAAAGTCGCTCTAGTTCATGTTATCGGTTTAAGAAATTATTATACACTGCTTATAGATGGTAGAGACAAATATCGTCCGAAGTATCTGATGGATTTTCTATCCTTTAGCAGTGGTTGGAAAACATTTTGAGAACGTCAGAGAGAGTTTTTGGGGATTTTCTTGTGGTGTGCGGTTTGTTTATGCGCGAAATTGAAAATTCGTGTTGCGCATAAAATCATATGGTCGTGTTTCGTTTGCCGATGCCGGTATGGTACGTGTATTGTGTATATACCGTCGTCGTCATGATAATGCTGGACCGGTCAGGTATTTTGGATTCGGCCTTGTTTGTCTAGAGAACAATGTTATCATTTTGATGTAAGGGTGTTATAAGCTTTTGCAGAAATTCAGCAGACATAATAATGGTGGATGATTTTTAGAAGAAGAGAACTATGGGAAACATTGCACCTGTTGACATTTTTACGAAAAAGCTTATTGAATTTGAAGCCATGCGTAGACAGTATTTATTTTCGTTCGTAAAGCTTTTTGACTTCGAAAAATTTGAAATATCTACTACTTAACTACAAATTTGAAAAAAAGACGTTATTTTTGAAAGAAAATCTTTGTAGGTGGTTTGAAAAAATGTGTGAGTGTTATTTTAAAAATCGGAAATAAAATATCTAGAATAATAAAGATAAACTATTTTTTGATATAAAATGTATCAAATTTGTCATTAATCAAAGCTCGTTCAAGAATGTACATGGGTTAACCATTTGTGGTTTCAAAAGTAAACGTAAATAAAACATATATAAAATATTTATTTTTATGATATTTCTTTTTTATTTTAAAGATTGAACGTTGACATGATGTGTGAAACACTACTTTATTTAAATTACCACCACGCGAATTGTTGCAAGCATCGATTCTTTTGAGGTAATTTTCAGAATCTCAAATACAACAATTTTGTTTATTATGTTAATAAATAATAAATGTTATGGTATGTTACCCACCGATTGAGAAATATGCTTCGTCGCTGAAAAAATTGTTGTTCGAATAATCGTCGTCCACCGCCTGTTGTTCAAGCATCACCCATTCGACATATCTACGACGCACGTTGTGAATGGTCACTTGTTGTGTGAGCTGGATTTTTTATCCAAATGCAAAATACGCAATAATGTGCCGTAAGACTGTCTGCATAGTGCAAAATAAAGGCATAGTCTAACGTTGGAAACTATTGTTCTATTGTTGTTACGTCAGTCCTTGGAAGAGACCAGCGAGGAGTTTTGAATGATATGATATGATGAAATGAAAAAAGGTTAAAGAAAGTACTGTGACTGCAGAGTATTCTAATAATTTAATTGCGTTGTTTTCAATTTCAAAATGTTAAAAAACGACATCTTTCAAAATAGACTTGCAATTGGAAAATCCTACATAATTTATTTAAAGTTTCAACAAATTCAAGAGAAATTTTGTTGATTGATAGTTTGTATTCGAAAGCTTGATTTTTGAAAATGGTTATTTATTATTATTATTATAAATTCTTTATTATTCTCGATAAATGTACAATCTTTTAATAGCTAAGAATAAAAGCATGGCAAATGTTGCCGTCTGCCTGAATTGACTTATTTCGAGTTTACATTTTAAGTGAAAAAGTTAAAGTTATAAACTATGAGTTGTATATACATACATTAAAAAATTTAAAAAAATAGTACTAGTTTGTTTATTCATTTTGTTTAATTCTATATAGTACAATATTTAAAAAAAATAATGAAAAAAAAATGAATTATATCTTCAAACATTCAAATATAATTACAAAAAAAAAAAAAAAAAAGAGAAATTGGAACACATTATCAAATATGTAATTAATACCTATATAAAACTGTTACGGTAACCTAAAGCATGACTAATATAGGAGCATAGGGGTTTCCAATCTAGATTACCATTTAAGAGTTGCTTTGTATGTTCAAGTGTTAGAATGTTTTGTGAAAAGTAAAGCCTTCTAATTTCCTGTAACATTGGACAAACAGCTAAGAAGTGGTACACATCCTCAATTTCATTTCGGTTGCACAAAGTACATTTTGGATCAAGGTCTACTCTATGTGGCTTATAGTTTAAATTCAGCATCTCAGTTCTTGCATTAAAAATAAGGCTCATTTGCTTTATAGATAATTTTTCGTTAAAATAATTACTTCTGTAGAGTGTGTGGTTTAGTGTTTTGTATATGAGTCTAGTGCTAGAAGTTTGAGCTCTATGCAAACACTGTAAATAAAGAGAGTCATCTATCTTTACTATGCATTTATAGAAAACTTTTTGCCAATCGGCTAGAGGTGTATTATTAAGATTTAGATTAAAGCAATGCTGATTAGCCAATTCGTACCATTCTTTAAAAGGCGATAATTGCGATCGGAGTGCGTATTGCATTATTTTTTTGTGAAGGTTTGTATCAGGTCTATTCATAACTTTAACAATATAGTCCGCATTTGATTTTAAATTGCCTAGGAATATTTGTGCTATACCGGTTTCTACGTGGATAGCATACGTTGGAGTTGAACTAGCTAGTTTGAAAATGCGTTTGAAAAAGAAACGTTGAACAACTTCGAATTCCTCCATGTTTCGATAGCCAAAAACTTGATTTGCGTAACAAAGGCACGTTCTTATAGTTGCATCAAATACTCTAAACTTAGCAGTAGCATCGACATATTTATTGCAAAAGAATTTACTCCACATGAGATTTATTGCTGTTTTGGCAGCAATACATTTTTCTTTAACATGAGGGCGGAGATCAAGGTTATACGTTATTAGAAAACCCAAGTATTTGTATTGAGATACTATTTCTAACGGTTCGCGATCTAAAAACCATTTTTCATTGGGAGCTCTTCTTCGCTGAGTACTTTCAAAAATCATTATTTTTGACTTTGTGGCGTTAATTTTGAGATCCCACAAATCACAAAATCTATTGAGTTTATTAATTTGAAGCTGTAAAGATGTGGGGTTATCAGCCAAAATAACAATGTCATCCGCGTATAAAAGCATCTTTATAAGTGTATCACCGACAATGACTCCACCCGGAAAATCTTTAGATACATCGTCAATAAATAGTGAAAACAGAATGGTTATTTTCATAGCAAACTTGTAGTGTAACTTTCTTTTATAATTAGTTTGAAAATGTTCTTATTAATTCATAAATTTTTAACCTTTATTATTGAAAGTATTATTTTGTGACCCGATGTTTTGTCACTTTGGAGCCAAAATGTTCCATTTTTTCCAAAAATTTTGTATATCATTAACTGTATCCTTAAAATTCCCCCAAAATATAAATGCTTAAGTTCTTCTTTAAATGTTCCCTCAAATAAAACATACTATTCCAAAAACAACGTCCACCAAAGTCTCTACCTTTTCTCAAATCTTTTGTTATTCTTCCTTTTTTTATTATTACATATCTAAGGAGAAACAGTGCAGTCTTCATTGGTACTGTTTAAATTAAACATAGTTAAAACTTCGTTCTCCGTGATTCTCATTAAATCGACAACAAAATCGATTGTGAAGAAATCAATTTTGCCAACATCATTTGTAGGATTCCCTCATTTGAGAATTTCACTTGCACAGCTATTGAATCAGACTCCGACCATTTAGCTGTCAAGCTTGTTATCCGTCCTCTATCAGAAATTAATATCCTAGCTACCACAACTCCAGATTTTATTAATCTCAGCAGAATTAATTGGGATACTTTCCAAGGTTCCTTAACGGACAAACTGCAAAGCCAATCCATTAGTTCATGCTCCAATCTAGACAATCTTGAAATCGATTCTGGTATCAATTTCTTAGAAAATTGCATAACAGACACTCTTGCTGAACAAGCACAACCCCGAGTTTCCTACTCAAATTACAAAGAACTTCCCGAACACATATCTAATATGTACAAATATCGGCAAAAACTTAGAAAAATTCTACAAAGAATATTTCGTCGTACTTTGAGTACACACGGAAATGAATACCAAAGTGTTCTTTCCCAATTAAAATGCCTAACCACCCTCATAAACCAAAACACAAATTCATTTATCGATTCTCAATTTAGGAAAAGACTCAACGTCATTAAACCTGGTCCTGATACATTTAAACAGATAAATAAAATAGTAGGAAAGAAATATCCTCTAAACGGTGAACTAGAACTTGATGGCACCTCCCTATCGTGTGACACTGAAAAAGTTTCTGCCTTTTCTGATAAATTTGAAAGAAATTTCACTCCTAACCTTCCCGTTCACCTGCCCGACTTCCTGGCTAACGTCAACAGTGAGGTTTCGAGATTAACTTCTCAGTCCCCAGAACCCCTCACAACGTTCTCTGAGGATAACTCGTCAGTCTTTACGACTAATGACGACTCCTTTACCAATCCACTTGATCTCTTCGAGACAATACAATGTGGAAGCGCCAAGAAATCGTCTGGACCTGATAAAATTTAAAATTTTGTCATAAAAAGACTTCCGTCCATTGCTATTATTTTTATTACAATAATTCTTAATAACTGCATCAACAACAGTTATTTCCCCGACAAATGGAAAGTAGCAAAAATATTCCCAATCCCCAAAAAACCAGGAGCTAGAAGTGTGAACGACTTTCGCCCTATATCCTTGCTTCCTAATCTCAGCAAACTTCTCGAGCTGCTGATCCTCAAAAAACTTCGCTCACTAAGCCAGTCACTGGGTCTAGTGCAGCATAACCAGTTCGGCTTCAAAGCCAATCATTCCACGTTTAACGCATTGCTGAAGCTTCACGCTGACACAACTTTTGGTCTTAACAAAGACCTAACTACAATAGCCTGCTTTCTTGATATCAACAAAGCATTTGATTCCGTTTGGAAAGAAGGTCTGGTCTTCAAGTTGAAATCTTTTCAATTTCCTGTTCACCTTGTCCGTATAGTCCACAGTTTCCTTTCAAATCGTAAGTTTTACGTTTCAATAGGAAACACTGATTCGACTCTTAGGAATGTCCTAGCGGAGGTTGCTCAAGGATCGGTCCTTGGACCGGACTTGTTCAATCTCTACACCTTCGATCAGCCGATCAACATCCCACAAACAACGACACTTTTATTCGCTGACGACTCAGTGACGTACAGTACCTCCAGAAGCCCTCAATTAGCTCTCCGTAGAATCAAAGAGCACATTTTTAGACTCTGGGAGTATTATCTCCAATGGGGAATTAAGATCAACCCCTCCAAAACAGAACTAACGTGTCTCAGAACAGCCTCAAAGAATGGTTTAGCAACAAAATGTAACCTTTTATCCTTGACCCTCCCTGACAATACTATAGTTAGACCCAAACAAAGCGTGAAATATCTTGGAATCCATTTCTCCGAGAGATTTAAATTCAACCAACACGTTAAATACACCCTTCGAAAGGCAAACGGTGCCTTTTCACTCTTACGCCCCCTCTTACGCAAAAGAGGTGGTCTTCAAACCCGGACGAAGCTCTTGCTTTACAAGCAACTCATTCGTCCTATTCTAACCTACTGTTTCCCTATATGGTACACAATAAGTCCTACATATATGAAGAAGATTCAAATTTTTGAACGTAAGGTTCTCCGAGCTTGCACTTCTCTCTACAGAAAACCAAATTCCGTCCGCTTTTATAGCAATACGATTCTATACGAAGCTGCTGGCATCGTGCCAATCGATGCATACCTCCACCACCTTAGCACTAACATGCTAAGGAAAATCCCAACCCATCCCAACCCTCTTGTTAATTTAATTACAGGCAACTCAACACCAGACGACCGATATCTAGATGTGCTGTCCATAATGGATGCCCCGCTGGGAATATCGATAGATGAAAGCTTCGGCACCTTTTATGAAACCGCTTGCCCGCGGCACAACAGAGGCTGAAGCTACCAGAGAAGGCCGGAATCCCTCCCCAGATCCGTTCCCTAAATCCAACCCAATAAAAACCGACAAGGACGCATGGTACTGCTCACACCATCAGCTTAAATCATCACTAAAAACTTATAAACTTTTTATGTTAGCCTTAGACAGAATATTTAAAAATATACTTTAAAATGTAACTAATTACCTAAGCAGAGCCCCTTCTCTGCTCGCAAATTTTTATAAATGTCATAGCTCGTTTCTCAAAAATTGTATAAAATAACCTTAATTATCTTTGAGCTTTTAATAAATAACGCATAGACGGAAATCAATTTTGGAAGAAAAGAAGAAAGAAGGATTGATAAATCAGTGCTTAGTGCGTGTGTAGACGTGCGCGGATAAAATCGATCTTAAGAAAATTTGTGTATTCAAATAAAAAACAACCCCTAAATATTAAACCAAAGTGTTACTCTCATGGGTTAACGAGAGAACCTGAAAGCAGCCAAGGAACAACTTCTCAGCACCATCGAGAGGGAAGTTGCTGTGCTGCGGAACAAATATGGCCCCGAGGTGTCAACCGACTTCGCATCCAGGCTCGGATACGAAGTAGACATAATGCTGCAACGTTTTGCCCCAGTTGAAGAATTTTCAACATTAGACGATACCATGGAACCAACCAACGAAAATTCTCCTGAGGGTACTGAGGCATGCACTGTCAATGCTGCCCAAAAGAGGAAGAAGCTTTCGAAGGAGGAAACAACTACTTTCCAACAAAAAACGCCCAAGAACCAACAACAACAACAACCATCCAACCCTCCCACGAGGAAATTGCCTACTAAGGCCAAGGAGCTCAACGTGGAACCACTAAAACCGGCATCCAGTTCTGTCCCAGCCAACGATGCAGACTTCACTACACAGGACGCAAGCAGCCTGCCCTTAAGTGCTACCACTTTAATGTCGTCTCCATGTACAGGGACTTTAAACTGAATGGAGTGCAGGTTAAATACGTAGTTGTTAACATTAACAAAACCGAGTCCATCATATCAACAAAATCCAAAGCCGACAACGACATCGTGAGGAACTACCTGCGGGAAAAGAAGGTCTAGAACTATACCTACACCGCCAAGGAAGATAGGAAAAACATCCTGCTTGTAAAAAAGCTCCACAACTCCCATCAGCCAGAAGAAATTGTGAAGGAACTTAACGCCCAAGGCTTCAAGGCCCCGAAAGCGTCACTGTTCCGTTGAAACAAGAATAAAACGGCAAACTTCAATGCGTTTGTCATTGAATTTGCCAAGGAGACCGACCTTGTTGCCGTCACCCGCAGCAAGACCCTTTTTAATGAATCTATTAAATGGGAGAAACTACGCCCCAACGCCTTTACTCAATGCCGAAAATGTCAGTCGTTTGGACATGTGAAAACCAACTGCGAGATGCTCCCTCGCTCCCACGAACAAGGGCAGTGCAAGAGAACGACACCCAGCAAACTACGAGGGATGTCCAGTCCGTAAACGAATCCTGGCCGCTAAGAGGGAAAAAGAACGGAACAGGATCGCCACCAAACAACAGGCAGCCACTAAAGCCTCAACCAACGCCAACTTCGCTGCAACATCGTTAATAAGACCTGATAAGTCATTTTCCGATATAATTAAAAACAATAGTTCTATTTCTAATACAACCACTAAGAAATCCACCCCTAAAATCATTCCTACCCCTGTTGCTCGTCCTGAGCCCCGTAAGTCAACCAACCCCATTCAACCGAAAGGTTTAAAAACAACCCCGAGCTCATTCCTCGAAGACGCTCAGAAATTCTTTGGGTGTGATTTTATCACACTTCTCTCAAAAATCAATGATTTTCTGCCTCTGTACGAAGCAAGCCTCACCGAGACCAGCAAAAAACTCATGTTTCTTGACTTCTGCGTTAAAATATGTACAAAACCATAAACCAACTCAATGTTATTTCCTATAACATTAGATCTCTTATATCACATCCTAAACGGATAGCCTTTGAGAAATTCCTTGAAAAAAACAAACCCGACGCGCGCCGCCGTTTTGCTCTCCGAGACTAGATTAGCCTCAAGGCATCGGCCATTCTTCGAAAAACATTCCCTATTCCGAATCGATAAAGATACTTCGACTAAAATTGGCACTGCCATTTTAGTTAATTCATCCTTTCATTGTCGTAAAGTCAGCCCTCATTTGAGAATTTCGCTTGCACAGCTATTGTTTCAGACTCAGATCATCTAGCTGTCAAGCTTATTATCCGTCCCCTGTCCGAAATTAATATACTAACTAAAACAGCTCCAGATTTTATTAATCTCAGCAGAATTAACTGGGATATTTTCCAAGGTTCCTTAACGGACGAATTGAAAAATCAATCCCCCAGTTCATCCTCAAATTTAGACAACCTAAAAATCGATTCTGGTATCAATTTCTTAGAAAATTCACAATTTAGGAAAAGACTCAACGTCATTAAACCAGGTCCCGATACGTTTAAGCAAATAAATAAAATAGTAGGAAAGAAATATCCTCTAAATGGTGAACTACAACTCGACGGCACTTCCCTATCATGTGACAGAGAAAAGGTTACTGACAGCAATTTCACTACTAACCTTCCCGTTCACCTGCCCCACTTCCTGGCTAATGTCAATAGTGAGGTTTCGAGACTAACTTCTCAGTCACCTGAACCCCTCACAACGTTCGCTGAGGATAACTCGTCAGTCTTCATGACTATCGATGACTCCTTTACCAATCCACTTGATCTCTTTGAGACAATCCAATGTGAAAGCGCCAAGAAATCGTCTGGACCTGATAAAATTTCCAATTTTGTCATAAAAAGACTTCCGTCCATTGCTCTTATTTTCCTCACAATAATTCTTAATAACTGTACCTATTAACAACAGTTATTTCCCCGACAAATGGAAAATAGCAAAAATATTCCCAATCCCCAAAAAGCCAGGAGCAAGTAGTGTGAATGACTTTCGCCCTATATCCTTGCTTCCTAATCTCAGCAAACTTCTTGAACTGCTAATCCTCAGAAAACTTCGCTCACTAAGCCAGTCACTGGGTCTAGTGCAACATAACCAGTTCGGCTTCAAAGCCAAACATTCCACGTTCAACGCATTGCTGACGCTTCACGCTGACACAACTTTTGGTCTTAACAAAGACCAAACGACAATAGCCTTCTTGCTTGATATTAACAAAGCATTTGATTCCGTTTGGAAAGAAGGTCTGGTCTTCAAGCTAAATTCTTTTCAATTTCCTGGCCACCTTGTCCGTATTGTACACAGTTTCCTTTCAAACCGTAAGTTTTACGTTTCAATAGGAAACACTGATTCGACTTTTAGGAATGTCCTAGCGGGGGTTGGTCAAGGATCGGTCCTTGGACCTGACTTGTTCAATCTCTACACCTTCGATCAGCCGATCAATATCCCACAAACAACGACACTTCTATTCGCTGACGACTCAGTAACTTACAGTACTTCTAGAAGTCCTCAATTAGCTCTCCGTAGAATCAAAGAGCACATTTTTAGACTCTGGGAGTATTACCTCCAATGTGGGATTAAGATCAACCCTTCGCACTAAAATAAGTATGTACATACATATATGGAAAACCGAAATTGAACAAACAAAATAAATGCTTAAAAAGCCGAAGTTATTAACCGGGGATTAAAATTTTACGTAAATTATGATTTTGTTTGGACATACCCGTCAGTTGGTGATTCTTCGGCAGCTTTGGGTGTTTTTGCGGAGCATTCACTTGATTTTTTTCAAAGATCCATATTTAAGCCAGCGATACATTCGAAAATTTTATGTATAAAAACAAAATAAAGCAAAACTTACGCACTAAAAGCAACTGCAAATTAACTTCACCGTACTACGTTTAAAAGTTAGCATGCATTGAACAAAAACTGTTTTTTTTTTAAATGAATTTTATGAATTTCAAATTCGACTGCTGCGATCAAAATAACAAGATCAGAAGCCCAAAATTAACTAGTTACTAGCAGCGTTACCACTTCTCAAAAAAAAAAAAGTGGAAGTAGATTTGAATAAAAAAGCGAAGTAGATTGAGAAAAATGGAAGTAGATTTCAAAAATGAGTTTTTTCATATTATTCTTCATATTTTTAAATTACATTATTTTGATAAAAAAAATTCAAAAAAAACTAGAATTTTTTAAACCTTCATATCATATAATCCAATATGTTAATGTAACATTTCTTAAATTAATCGGAATCGCAAAGATTGGGCTCGTGGTGGTCAGTTGAAATGACTTTAGGATGTTTTGATTGCAAAGGACGAGTTCTACAAGAAATAGTTACTGTAATCATAATACAATTCCAGTACATCAAACAACCTTTTGTCTTTTTTTTTGACTTAAAAATATCTTTTCATATTGAAAATAAAAAAATCAAATCCAAAATAACACTAGAGCACAACTGAACACACATATAAAAAGAATAGAAAAGAAATAAAATGAACTGCTTGGTCGCATGAAAAGTCTGTTCAGAACTATGTATTTCCTGTATTTTAAGATTTAAACTACCTTCAAAAAAAGATTGTTTTTAAATATTTAAATGACATTTGAAATCTCAAAAAAACCTTAATTTTTTATTTGAAAATCGTTAGAGCGGTTTTTTCTTAAATTATTTTTTTATAAATTTTTTCAATTTTAGTTTTGAAATATTTTTGGTAAGCAATTTTTAAGAACTTATTATTAGACATCTTGGATTTCAATTTTGTAAAAAAATGGCCCATTTTTAAGTTATCGAATTTCGAAAAAAATAAATGTTTTTTTTTTAAATCAAAAATAAAAACAATGACATTTTTGGCCATCAAATATTATATATGTAAGAGCTTTTGCAGACAAAAAATTAAGTAAGTTCTTGAGAAAACTTAAAAACAAAATAATAGTTCTATGGGAAGAGCCCTTCTGATCAATACAAAAATATTTTTTTGTTTTGTTTTGAAAGCAGCCAAACTAAGAACAAAAATGTTAGCGAAAATTTAAAAAGAAATCTATCGGTTTGTTTTTGAGAAAATTCGAATTATTGATTTTTCACCGTAAAAATTTGTACCTACTGGGATTCTGGATTCAGTTTAAAAAACAGGAAACGAGAATTTCAAGTTCAAATTTTCTTACGAGTGCAAAACTTAAAAAGTAAAAATGACAAAAGGGTTGACCTAGAATACATTAGATATGTAAAAAGGAATCTCACTGCAAATGAAAACACTCAAGCGATTTTTAATTCACTTCTATTTTTTATGAAAATTTTGAGACTACATACAAGAGTGATAAGGAGGAAAAAGAAGTAGATTTAGTCTATTTTTATTAGAATTGAAGTAGGTAGAAACACTGACCTTAAAAATGAAGTAGATTTCAATATTTTGGTGTAGGTGCGAAGTAGGAAGTAGATTTGATTTTTTTTTGAAGAAAAGAAGTAGATCTACTTCAATTGAAGTAAAGTCGTAACGCTGGTTACTAGTCCGTCTTAGAATTTTTATATTTTTTCAAATATTTCCACGGAGCACACTTTGGGAAACCCGGCTCTAGAGGAATGATTCATCAAATCGTCTGCAAATAATACAAAAATAAAATTCAATTTTTCCACATAAATTTTAAATTATTTTTATTTTTGATTTTTGTAACAACAAATATACGAGTATATAGTATATATAATTACATTTCCTCATCATATTAATATTTTAACTCTAATTTTATGACTAAGAAAATACATTTTTTATTATATTCTTCATTCTTTGTTTTTCTGTTCATATTGATATGATAGAAATTTTGTTATTATCTCTACTAAATCTATCATGCTTAGGTACGTGGTACTCTATGTAATATATACTTTATATAAATATATATTTTCAATTTTTTATATCTATAAATGTACATTTTAAAATATTTATTTGTTTACCCTTATATGCCTAAAATATTTCAGATTTTTTTTTTAATACTTTTTTTTAAGGTACAAGAATTTTCGAAGTACATTTTAGAAAAAAATACTAAAAATGTGTAAAAATATGTTGTTCTGTTTTCATTTGTTTTGTTCTATTTTACCTGTATACCATTTGTTTACTTATTTTACACAATACAATGACTTACTTAATGTATCAATTATAGGTACAGTTACACACATAAATACAATCACATCCAAAACATCAGGACTTATAAAAATACCCTTATTACAAATAATGCATTCAGTTGGGAAAGATTTGTTGTTTTTGTTTAGTTGTTTGTCAATTACATGAAATGTATTTAGTATAATTAAACATTTAAATTAAATTCATCAATTCGATTTTATATTTAATTCATTGCATATCAATTTCTATTAAGAAACGATGCAGCACATTTTTTTTTTATATAATATTCACTATCATATTTACTTATATTTATGAATTTCAATTGATAAAATAAAAAATAATCTTACTTTAATCTTAAATTTATACATATCCATTTATAGACCTGATTAAGTTTTTGTCAGTTTTCTTACTCATACAGAGATAAATATTTTTTATTAGTGGTTTGGACCGTATCACATACCGATTTCCGACTGCATTTTGTTATATGTAGTGTTTTTGTTTTGTATTGGTTAATAATTTATTTATCTAATTTTATATTCAATATTATTTTGAAGACTTTTGTTTTAAAAATTATTTTAACAATTCTTTAATATGTCAACAAAACATATGAACTGCTGTTTTTGTAAAAACAGATATTTTACTTTTTTGTAATGTTCATAGATTAACAGTTGGAACAACATTGTATTTTGAAATAAAAAGATTTTTTAGCATCTACTATGTATATTAAATTTTATATAAAATAGATAAACGCTTATTCTTAAAATAAATGACAATTTCAAAATAATTTTTTTCTGGGGAGAAAAGTCTTCTCTAATGAATTGAATATCAAATTTTCAAATCATTTTAAATAATGTGTTCAATTAAAAAAGTACAAAATTTGCTCAAAATTAATTTTTATTGAGATTTTGACACTACATTGCAAGTTTCATGGAAATGAAAAAATCTTAAAAATGAGGAAATCTTAAAATTATAAACTAGACAATTTATTTAATAGATTTTTTTTTTTAATTTTTTAGTTAAACGAACACATTTCAACTAAGAGAACATTTATTAATTCCAAGTTGGTAATTATTTAATCCAATTCAAATATCTGAATTTAAAGTAAGTTAACTTTCGGCTCAAACAATGAGCTTAAACAATTTCTATAGCAGATGTGTTTCAACCTAAGTTTTGATTTCATTTTATAAAACCAACCAATAGTTTATTAATTTTTGGGCCATATTTAGATTTCTAAATGGATTTTAAAATCAATCGAGCTTAAATTGTTGGCATCTCAATTTTGTAACCCTTATTGTTATTGAAGGAAAAACGTCTAAGATTTTGCATTTTTCTAAATAAATGTATGTAAAATTAAATATTAAATTGCTGGTTAAGTTGCAGACCTCGTATAGGTAAAACAAAAACCAGGGGTGAAATCGGCTAAGATGATAGTTGACTATCATTTTTTTGATAGTCAAATTGACTATCATTTTCATTCCGTCTGTGTAAGATGATTCAACTCAATTCAATTCGATTGAACAATTTCAGATTCAAATTGTCAAAATTCATTGTTGCCTTGGTGAAATTTTAAATTGATTATTATAAAATATCTAAATAAAAGTATCAAATTGGCTGTGTTTAAATAACATTCTTACTTTTCTTGTGTTTTTTCGAATTACGTAAGCTTTGTCGGTCACAAGAATGTGTTTTTGTACCTAAAAGAGGTAACTGAAAAAAATTTCCATTCGTTTTTTGTAAGCGTCTGGTAGCTCTATTCAGAAGCGACATATTTGTAGGAAAACGACTATCACATTTTCTTGTGACAGCTTTTTAGGTATCAATTTGATTATCACCTTACACAGATCCAATTCGATTATTTTGACTGTCAACAATCAACAATCACCTTAGCCGTTTCCACCCCAGTTGATATGAAAAAATGATCCTACAAAAATTTTGCACACATTTTGGCATTTTCGGGTTGTAAATTCTACCTTTCCTGAAAATCCTGAAAATGAATTTTTGTTCTTGTATTTTCAAAGTCAAGACAAAATTAGAATTGCAAAGTGTGGAGAGCTGTGGAGAAAAAATGAGTTTGTTTGAAAATAATATGAAAATCATATTTTTAATTTTATAAAACAAACATTAATTATTTCTGATTGATAACGATTTTTCTACTCGAATTTATTTGCACTTAAAAAGCTTAAATTTTGTATAAATAATAAAAATATAATATTGGTAAAAATATTCCTTTTCAAAAAAATTATCAGCGAACCTAAAAAATAGAATCGCCCAGTGATAGACTTTTTCTTCGTTTTTTCCCCATAAAAACTTAAGGATTTGTGTAGTATATGGAGCCCCATTAAATTATCTAATTCATTATATATGTTATATTATAAGATGAAGTTTAAAAACTTTATTTTATTTATAAATCTCCCTTTAAATTGAAAGTAAAACAAAATTGAAAAGAAAAAAAATACAATCGTTCTCATTATTATCGTATTGTTCATTTCCAAATACATAATTATTAGTTCCAAAGAACTTAAAGATCATTTTTAAGGCTCAACATTAAACAATTACAAAATTCAAAACATTTTTGCTTAACAATAAACTGAGTCACTTACTATATCCTTAATTTAACTTAAATTAACACGTTGTGATTTGAAAGAAAAACCATATTAAAGTAATTATAATATCATAATGACTAGTAATTTTATTTTCGATATACATACGTGATACAAATTACAATTAAGAGAGTTTTTCAAGCCATCTAGCTAAACATTACAAAACACGAAAAATATTTATCACGAAGCAAAAAATTAAAAATATTATTTTTACTAAATTTTACTTAAGTCACAAAATTTAAAAAGTACATTTAAAACAATAAAAAAAGATAACAAAGTTTTCATTATCTACTATCTCTTATATAGTTATTAGTTACCTAATACTTTTTGGTATAAAAAATCTCTTGGCATTTCTTTGAGAATATTAAATATTCATTTAATTTACATAGAAAGAGATGTGGATAATTGTTGCAGTTTCACTACATAAAATCAAATAAAACCCTTATTTTTCCATTTAAGTATTTTTCACGTAAATCAATATTATGTATATGTATATATGTAGATACATATACAAACATTTTAATGTTTCTTGTATTTTTTTTTTTAAATTCGTCAATATAATAATTATTTTCCATTCTTAAACATTTAAGGAGCAATTCTGTTCGTAATCCTCCTCTGCAGAATTCTCACTGATCTTCTTTAAACTATTGCTATTATTAATGTTTAATTCAACATCCCTTATCATGCGACGTCGTCTTGTGGTGGAACACCTTGACGGAAACGACGAACGATACGTTGAGGACCTTCGAATATAGCCTTCGCCAAGGAACATCCTTCGGAATTCCATGCGAAACCTTGGGTGTGTTATAGCATAGATATAGGGATCAATGCATGCTGAAGTCTTGCAGAAAATAGCCGGTATCATAGAACCCAGAGGGGTGATTAAATTTTCGTTGCCACTTATCCCAAGCAAAGCGACCACCGAATACGGCGTCCAAGCAACAAACCAAAGTCCAATCACTCCAATCACAATTCCAGTTAATTTAATCTCCGTTTTGTTGCAGTCCTTGCTGGATTGAATTCCTGACGAATTGGAGACAACTCTTAGAATATAGAAGTAACAATACGAAATAATGCTAAGCGGTATACACCAGGCTCCAACAAAGAAGACAAACATAAATATGCGCGCCGGTATTGACTTGGTTAAGTAATCAAAACTGCAGGTAGTGAGATATCCTTCGGGTACGTATGTACTTAGACCGATGTCTAGCGACGGTATCACAGCAAAAGAGAAGCTATAAAGCCAAATGAAGCAAACTAGCAGACGTGAACGCAGTTTCGTAGATGACCGATAGGGATCCAGTGGATATACAACTACATTGTAACGGTCCACGGCAATGGCGGTGAGTGTTATAATGGATACAGTTCCAGTGAGTCCTCCAAAGAAACCATAGAGACGACAGCCTGGTACATAAAAAAGGAAACAAAAATAAATAAATAGTTATTCCAGAAGATAAGTTTAATGAAGCTTTTCAAATTCTACTACTTGAATATGTTTTATTATGTATGTACATATGTATAGTATATAGCATAGTTAAATTGTTCTGAGAAGAAAGGCTGTAGCTTATAACTTACCCAAGTCGCCAAGAGCAGGTCCCAATTTGAAGCTATTGTATATGGCGATGGGGCATTTGGCCAACATAAGGAAGTCACTTACTGCCAGATTTATTACCAGCGTGTTGGCATGAGTTCGCAGGGATTTGCATCTGGAATTTTAAATTTATTACATTTTGTTATATGTTGTGAAGACCTATTTGCATTCAAAATAGTTAAAGTAGCAGAAGAATTGAAATTAAAATTTAACACTGGTTCAGTGTGTTCAAAGTAAAGATAGGTTTTTGATCACAATGTGCTCTTATTGGTTTTGTATTTTCAATTTAAAATATTATTAAGAACATACTTTTTCAGACAGAAAACATTTTTAACTTCAGTTTCAGGTGTGATTTTTCAAAGATACCAATTTGAAGTTATCAGTGAGAGTTTGATTAGAAGCGAAATTCAAATTTAAAAATAGAATATTGGTGTCTAAAATGTTGAATGTAAGGTAGCAATTACTGTATATACACTGCCCCTTTGGGCAAAATGTAGCTATAAAGCAGTAATTTAAAATTATTAAGAAGTTCATTTACCTAAGTATGTAATACAATTTAAAGTCAATTTATTGATAAAGAAATCATAAAAAGAATTTCCTCAGGAAACCGCTTCTCTAATTCTTGCTCTATCGTTATCTTATAAACCTCAAAGTAAGAGTCCTCGCTTACGTTCGACGAGGGTTGCCCGATAAGCTGACAAGTATTATTCATATACATACTTTGTTCGCTCTAAAAATAATAAAAAATAAAAAGAGGATGGGAATGGGATACGACCCGCACTGATAACTTCCCATTCCGTCTGCCGATTTGTCTTGCTTAAAAGGTTTGTAGGTGTTGCTGTTTTGTTAAAAAAGCTGTCAGTTCAATTATTTTAAAATTTTTAAAAATTACCAACAGTATTTTGCATATGATGAAATAATTTGATTTCAAAATCTATTTTTGTTAACGACATTTTTTGTCGAAATCCAATTTTTACGAATCTTAGTAGCATTTGCGTACTATTTTTCGTAGATCTTATTTTTTTATGAATAAACTGACTGTTAGATTTTTATAAGAAATTCCCTGAATGTCAAAAACATAATTTTCTTTGAGATAAAATTAGTTTGAAGCCAATCTTTTTAAGTTTTGAAAAGATATTTTACTCCAAGTAAATTTTTACCAAGTTTTAATATTATTTTCTTTAGGTTTTTGCTTTTTGTAAGAAAACTGTGCATTCGATTTTTCTCAAAATTTAACCGAATGTTGAAAACAATATTTCTTATAAGATAAAATTAATTTGAAGCCATAATCTCAAAGTTTTGAAAAGATATTTGAGTCGAAAATCAATTTTTACCAACTTTTAGTAATTTTTTTTTTTAGGTTTTCATTTTTTTTAGGTTTTTGTTTAGGTTTTTATTTTTTTTTTTTCAAAATTTTACCAGATATCAAAAACGTTATTCTTCGTTTCACAAAATTATTTTGGAGATAAAATAATTTGTTTTTGTTCATAAAATATTTGAGGTGACAAACAATTTTTTTTTCAGTTTTTTTTTGTTTAAAAAAAAAACAGGTTAATTGGATTTTTCCAAAAATATTCTTGTTTGGTATCACGTTACAATTTATAATTTAAAATTTAATTCAAGTCTCTAGCGTTATTGGTACGTGAGATATTTTGGGCTAACCAAAATTTCAACTTTTTTTTTAAATTGCTATGGTAAAAACCACCCACTCAATTTTTTGAGAGTCCTTTCTGCATTATTATTTGTATTATAACAAAATTTATTTGAAGGCGATATCTCCACTGGTTCTTGAGCTTTGGACGATGAAAAAAACTTCGAAAATGTACGGACGTACGGACTTACCGACAAAAATCTCTAAAAATCTTTTACTTCGACTCTATTGACCTTGAAAGGTGGAGAAATGTCACAATTTTCAATTCGACAAATCGGACCGATTACAATAACTTAATATGGGAAGTTAATTGGAATAAAAGAGATGTGTATTTTTTTGGATACTAGCACGAACAAATATATACAACCTCGAATTCTTTGTGAATCGTAAAGTTTTTTTTTTAAATAAAAAAGTTAATAATTTAGTACAGAACAGAATCAATATCTAGGGCATACCAGTCTATGTATTTTTGATATAAATCAAGAAATTCAAAGAAACTTGATTGTAAGAAACAAAATTTAATTCAGAAGTTTATAAACTTAGATAAGAAATCATTGAAAGGGATACAAATTTTCAATACCTAAAATGAACAATCACCAGAATAAATATTTTTGGGATTTTTTTTTTTTTTTGAAAGCAAACCAAATTACAAAATTTAAGATACTTTTGTATTTCATTTCTTGACCAGCAGTCATTAGATATCAAGATTCAAGAGATTTAGGAAAAAATATTTTACACACGTTGGCCGATTTATATTTGCGAACAAACATTTGAAAAATGCTTATAGAGAATTCTAAAAAGTAAATAGAAATAAAAAGCACGAATTGGTCGGAAGTAACTGCTGCTTTTGGTTGAATAAATACTCTTACAAGGAGGGATTGTGAGAAAATGAAAATAACAATGGTTTCCTGCTAAAGGTTCTTTTGTTGTCTATTTGTTCTGTTCGATTCAACAATTGCTCAAGGCATCTTCAAATATTAATGTATAAATATCGTGATTTAAGCTTTAAACAAAATAAATACACTAGCAGACACTGTTCTTCAAAATTAATGTAGCAAAAGATTATTGTTAAGGAAAAGTCTTTAAATATGCGATTTTCGAATTTCAGTATAAAAGGTATTCCAAATTTATTGAAAAAAAAAAGAGGCTGGGATGCGACCCACACTGATAACTTCCCATCCCGTCTGTCGATTTGTCTTGCTTGAAAGTTTGTAGGTTTTCGTGTTGGGTTAAAAAAGTTGTCAGTTGTATTATTCTTAAAAATTTCAAAATTAACAACAATATTTTTCATATGAAGAAATAGTTTAGTTTGAAAATCTGGTTTTGTTAAATAGATTTTTAGTCGAAAACAAATTTTTACCAATTTTAGTAGCATTTCTTATATTTTTATAAATTGGATGAATAAAATTAATTTGAGAGATACACTGCCAATCACTAGGATGAGGCCACATATTTTTCAACCGATTTTCGTTCTTTATACCTGCTGGAAATTTCGTACCAATAAAAATTTACTACATTTGAGTAGGTAGATATTTTCTTTAAAAAAAGTAATAAAATTAAGGGGTTAAATAGAAAAGACCGTTGGAATTTCCCTACATTAATGAATGAGCTACCTAAAAAGGATATAAAAAAGTGAGTCACTAGGATGAGGCCATTGCGAATATTTCGTTGTAGAAGTTCAGATCAGCAATTTTTTTCAAAATTTGGGTTACAATATTTAAGAACGTTTTACAAATAACTATTTTTATTAAATTTCAACTACAAATGGGTTCCGGAAAGACGTTGACAGTAGCAGAAAGAGGACAAATCGATGCTTTCAAGGAAATGGGACTCTCAAGCCGAGAAATAGCAAGGAAGCTGAACAGAAGTAAGACAGTTGTAAACAACTATCTTGCTGATCCTCAAAGCTATGGAAAAAACCAAAAAGGACGCACAGCCCAAGCAACAACATCCCGGGAAAAGCGGTTAATTTTACGTATTGCTTCAAATTCTACTCAATCAGCTACTAAAATAAGGTCCAAAAGCGGAGTATCAGCCAGTATTTCGACAGTCCGAAGGATAATAAGAAAAGATGGTACTATCCAGAGAAGAAAACTCAAAAAGAAACCTGTTCTAAAGCAAGTACACAAGGTGCTGCGAATGAACTTTGCAACAGAACATGTCTCTTGGAGCAGTCAATGGAAACGCGTCGTCTTTTCGGATGAAAAAAAGTTTAGCCTTGACGGCCCCGATGGTTACAACTTTTATTTCCATGATTTAAGAAAAGAGGAACTAATTTTGGGAAGACATCACAGCCGTACATCAGGTGTTATGGTGTGGGGAGCTATCACCTACTATGGCAAAATCGAATTGGAGTTTCTTTCTCTAACAATGAACGGAAACAGCTACAAATACTTGTTGGAACGCTCATTTCCGAAGATGAAAAATATTTTTGGACCTCTGCCTTGGATTTTCCAACAAGACAATGCCCCCATCCACACTTCCAGGGTTGTCAAAAGCTGGATTTTATCAGAAAACGTAGAGCTTTTGCCATGGCCACCCTATTCACCGGACTTGAACATAATCGAAAACGTATGGGCATGGCTATCTCGAAAAGTTTATGAAGGCGGTAGACAATTTGAAGACAAGGACTCCTTAATTGAAGCTATCCGTGATGCCTGGGACGAGATTTCACTTGACTATTTAAAAAAACTTTATGATTCCATTCCAAACCGTCTAATAGAGGTCATATCGAAAAATGGGGGGCATACTCATTATTAATTGAGAAAAACTTAATAAATAAATGTTTGAAAACCAAAAACTGTAAA
This sequence comes from Eupeodes latifasciatus, assembly GCA_920104205.1. NCBI lineage: Eukaryota > Metazoa > Arthropoda > Insecta > Diptera > Syrphidae > Eupeodes > Eupeodes latifasciatus. The sequence continues at coordinate 162,081,823 of OV049926.1, forward strand.
CATTTCTTTCATTTTGACGTGACAACGTCTTAAATTAGGTTGCGGCTGGGAGTCACTTATGAAAAAGTGTAACGCCCGGTAACGTTACGATGAGTCACCGAACGAGAGAGAGGCCCGCCGAATGCCTTGCGTCTCTCTCCCACTCAACTATGATCGGTTTGCCGCGCGCGCAGCACTAGAGAATTAGGCGCATTGAATCGGCGCATGCTTGTGTCTCTGTCTTTGTCTTTCTCGAACGTTCTTGGCGTTGGAAAAACAAGAAAGCGTCATAATACAAGTTCACACGTGTGGTTAAAGTATCGTCAGCTGTGTCTGTAGTGAAAATGTGAAGTGCTTAGATTCGTCATTTACAACAACTACAACAATAAAGGTAAATAATTGTACACTGATATTTCATTATCGTAAACTATGATTGATTGATTAATTGTTAGATTGACACAAAAGTTGAGAAACTGAGTTTATAGGTTATGTCATACTATTGATAAATGTTGATAGTGTTAAGTAAATTATTAGTTTAAAAAATTTGTGCAATTCTTATTTTCATTCAATTGCTTGTTCCTATTGTGCAATTTAATTATATTCATATCAATAAATATTCTACCGAGAAAAAGACGTTGTCACGTAAAATCTTCGCCCGTAAAACCGACTTTACAGGCAACCATTTTTTTGATATTTTATAAGATTTTTCATGTGGCCTCATCCAAGTGACGCACTTTTTCATACTGTTTTTAAGTAGCTCTTTAATTAATGTAGGGAAATTCCAACTGTTTTTTCTATTTAACCCCTTAATTTTATTACTTTTTTTAAAGAAAATATCTACCTACTCAAATGTAGTAAATTTTTATTGGTACGAAATTTCCAGCAGGTATAAAGAACGAAAATCGGTTGAAAAATATGTGGCCTCATCCTAGTGATTGGCAGTGTATCATGAACCGAACATCAATTTTTACCAAATTTTGCGTACTATTTTTTGTAGATTTTATTTTTTTATGAAAAAACGGACGGTTGAATTTTTATAAAAAAAACTACTGAATATCAAAAACAATATTTTCTGTAAAATAAAAAAAGTTTGAAGACAATATTTTAAATTTTTGAAAAGCTTTTTGAGTCGAAAGTAAATTTCTACCAAGTTTTAGTATTGTTTTTTTGTTAGGTTTTTATTTTTTTTGTAAAAAAACTGTCAATTTTATTTTTCTTAAAATTTTACTGAATGTTGACAACTATATTATTTAAAAGATAAAAGTAGCTTAAAGCCAATATCTCAAAGTTTTGAAAAGATAATTGAGTCGAAAATCAATTTTTACCAACTTTTGTTAAAATTTCTTTTAAGTTTTTATTTTTTGGAAAAAAAACTGTCAATTCGATTTTTCTCAAAATTTTATAGAATGTTGAAAACAATATTTTTTAAAAGATAAAATTAGTTTGAAGCCAATGTCTCAAATTTTTGAAAAGATATTTACGTCGGAAAACAATTTTTACCAACTTTTATAAATTTTTTTTAGGTTTTTATTTTTTGTAAAAAAACAATTCGATTTTTTTCAAAATTTTACCGAATGTTGACAACAATATTTTTTGAAAGATAAAATAAGTTTGAATCCTTAATTTCAAGTTTTTGAAAAGATATTTGAGTCGAAATTCACTTTTTACCAACTTTGAGTAATGTTTTTTTAGGTTTTTATTTTTTATAAAAAAATTAAAATCAATTAGATTTTTCTCAAAATTTTATCAGATGTAAAAAACATTATTCTTGAGCTATGGACGAAGAAAAAAACGTCGCGACCGTATGGACGTACGGACGTACGTACACACGCACGCACAGACATCTTTCTAAAAATCTTTTATTTCGACTCTAGGGACCTTGAAACGTCGAGAAATGTCAAAATTTTCAATTTGACAAATCGGACAATATTTCTCCAATGGCTTCACGAATATTGTCCTTTAAAGCGTCAATTGTCTCTGGCTTGTCGGCGTTACACTTATCTTTTACGGCACCCCACAAATAATAGTCCAACGGTGTCAAATCGCAGCTCCGAGGTGGCCAAACGACATCAGCCCTGCGGCTGACAATGCGACCTTCAAAAACTGGGCGCAAAACATCGAGTGTAGCTTCGGCTGTGTGGCACGTAGCACCGTCCTGTTGAAACCAAATGTTGCCAATATCCTCCTCTTCAATTTTTGTGAACAAACGATCGCCATTGACTGTAACGGCCACTCCTTACTCATTTTCGATGAAAAATGGCCCAGTTATGCCTCTGGACCAAAATCCAAAATCCAAACAGTGACTCGTTTTGTGTGTATCGGCTTTTTAATGTATGCGTGCGGGTTTTCTGTGCCCTAAATGCGACAATTTTGCTTGTTTACATACCCGCCAAGATCAAAATGAGCTTCATCTGAGAAGATGATTTTTTTTGGCAAAATCGGCATCTTCTCTAAGTCGATCGCAGGCCCACTTAGCGAAGCAAAAACGCATTGGATGATCAGTTGGCTTCAACTCCTGAACCAATTCGACTTTGTATGGCGTCATACCAAGGTCTTTATGCAAAATTCGTCTCAATGATGTCTCCGAAATGTTCAATTGTTAAGAACGACGACGGTGAATTGATGTTAACGGGCGGCGGCGCTTCACGCACACTTTCTGCCACAGCAGCAATATTCTCGGGTATATACGCACTGTTTTTGGCTTTTCACGCTTTGGTTTATCGACGAGGATGCCAGTTTCTTCCACTTTTTTCACAAGAAAACGAACATATACGAAGCTGACATTGCTTCTCTTCTTCCAAAATCCGTACGCAATTTTCGCACACATTCTTCAACATTACCATAATTTTCAAAGTAATGTCGCAATATTCCCAGCGTTGTTAAAACGTATACACAACCATATTCGTTCAGCGGAAGGATAAAACTAATTATCTGTCAAATCAGGCATGAGCTAAGTGTTACCATTCACGAAATATGCACTAGTTGAAAAAAAAAAACATTAGATGGTGGACCCTTTATTCTACTACTCAAAACTATAAACTCATTTATCTTAATAATATAGTTTTTCTAGGTTTTAAAAATATCTTGAAATATATCTAAAAAAATTAATTTGCCTAATGTGTTTGAAAAATTACAGGAACTGTTAGTCTCGCCGTGGACTATGAAAATAGGCTACGAACGTCATTATCAAAGCTAAACCGTTGCACAGCCCTCATTCCAGAATAAATCGTTGAAAAAAATTATATTATTTTAACCAGTCACTGGTCCAATAAAGACCCGTTTGTGTAATCTCGATTTAATTTATATTATAAAAAAATAAAAAATCGATCAAAAGCCTTTTTCTAAGCTGGTTTAAGACCTTAATTAAAAACAGCAAGAAGTTTTGATATTCCTGAAATTTATCCCATGCACTGCTTCGATATTGACAGTCTTCCTAATATTTTTCAATTGCCTTAAGTAAATCGATAATCCGACCAAATTTTGAGTTTGACTGATAACTAATTTAAAAAAAAGAGGCTGGGATGCGACCCACACTGATAACTTCCCATCCCGTCTGTCGATTTGTCTTGCTTAAAAGTTTGTCTATATGTATAAATTTTTACCAAATTTGCGTACTATTTTTTGTAGATTTTATTTTTTTATGAAAAAACGGACTGTTGGATTTTTCTATCGAATGATATATGAATATCGAAAACAATATTTTCTGTGAAATAAAATAAGTTTGAAGCCAATATTTGTAATCTTTGAAAAGCTATTTGAGTCGAAAGTAAATTTTTACCAAGTTTTAGTATTGTTTTTCTTAGATTTTTATTTTTTGTAAAAAAACTGTCAATTCGATTTTTCACAAAATTTTATCGAATGTTGAAAACAATATTTCTTATAAGTTAAAATTGGTTAGAAGCCATTATCTCAAATTTTTGAAAAGATATTTGAGTCGAAAATCAATTTTTACCAACTTTTATTAATTTTTTTTTGGTTTTTATTTTTTTTAACACTGTCAATTCGATTTTTCTCAACATTTTTCAGAATGTTGAAAACAATATTTCTTATAAGATAAAAAAGTGTTAAGCCTTAATCTCAAGTTTTTGAAAAGATGTTTGCGTCGAAATTCAATTTTTACCAACTATGAGTAAATTTTTTTAGGATTTTATTTTTTATAAAAAAAAATGTCAATTAGATTTTTCTCAAAAATTTTATCAGTTGTCAAAAACATTAGTCTTCGTTGCGCAAAATTGTTTTGGAGATGAAATCATATTTTGGTCGTCAAATTTTCGAAGGGACACATTTTTTTTTCAGTTTTTTTGATTTATAAATTTTTTTTCCAAAAATATACATATATTTATATCACGTTACAATATATAATATAAAATTTAATTCAAGTCTCTAGCATCATTGGTTCATGAGATATTTAGGTTTAACCAAAATTTTAACCTTTTTTTAAACTGCTATGGTAAAAAAACCACCCACGCAATTTTCTTGAGAGCATTTTCTGCATCTTTCTGCCTTATTATCTGTATAACAAAATTTATTTGAAGTCGATATCTCTTCTGGTTCTTGAGCTACGGAGGACGAAAAAAACGTCGCGAACGGACAGACGTACGGATGTACGGACGTACGAACGTACGTACGCACGCACGCACAGACATCTTTCTAAAAATCTTTTATTTCGACTCTAGGGACCTTGAAACGTCGAGAAATGTCAAAATTTTCAATTCGACAAATCGGACCCAATACAATAACTTCCTATGGGAAGTTAAAAATCCCTATTTTTCCACTAAACCAATACTCTAGGGCTCTAGGGGGAAAATTAAATTAGATATTATATAAATTCAGTTTAGTTACATTTTGAGTCTATTTGAGTGAGATAATCGCTCACATAAAACAGAAATACTTTTCATGGCTCCACGCCAAAGATTTTCTTCCTTTGACTGTTTAAAGACCGATAACGATAAAAAGCCTGGATGACAAATGAAAATCAGTAAGACTTGTCTTGAATTTCAAATAGATAAAAAAGAAAACAAAAAATTAAACGAAAAGAATAAAAGACCAAAGAGCTGAATCATGAATTCAATTTTAAAACTTAGTAGCATTCATTTCCAGGAAATTCGTATTCATTGTTATAAAAATGAAAGCAATAAGACTTTTCTTTTTTAAATCGGATGTACCTACCTATTGTGTCTTTTCTTTTGTTTGAAATTATTTGAAGACTATATCCGCAATGTACCTACCTTTATTTATACATAAGTATATTAAATTATTACAAGGTTAATGAAAACATAAGACGGAGATCATAAGAAATAAAAATCATTGATGTTTACTAACCAGAGAAATTAAAGTAATTATTTTAGTGTTGAAGCAGGAAGTTCCGGTGAAATTTTATTGCGGTAACTAAGTTGTTCCCTTTCTTTTTTGGAAATTCGAAATTTTATACATTTCACGGTTGAAGTCAATTATCTTGATAAATTTTAGTTAGCTATACCTGCTAAAGAATAATAAATATTATAGGAACTGGAAAAACTTTTGGTTTCAACTTTCAACTTCGTTGTATAAACTGACACGAATTATCGAACTCTTTGAATGTAGATTAATTTTGCCGGAAAACTTTACAAATACATTGAGTTCATAAGTAATAAGTTTTGTTGCTTTATAACTTTTATTTTTAGAGACAAAACAATAATTGTAGGAAAAATTAAGATACTTAAAGCATGAATCAAAATCTTCTAAGCTTTTGGAAATAAGTTGCTATAAATGCATACAAAATTGAGTGGTGATGACTTTTTTGTGTACCTGTACAAAACTTTTAAGTGTCACAGGCAGGGATTGAAATTAAGACCTCTGGCATGACATTTCTGTGCACTAACTATCAATATTGATAAATGATTTCTTATGTATAAAATCGAAGGAAATTGATATGGGCAACGTCTATCTTCAAGAAGATGGTGATACGTGCCACATAAGCAACTAAATGATCCAAATTTAGCCAGAAAAGTTTCCAGGCCATGTAACGAGTATTTATCGAAAAGACGATTAGGATCACACAGTGATTTAAAACCAATGATATACAATCGATTTAAGACCCTATAGATGAAATTCGTGATTTTGTCGAAACCATACAGCCTCAAATGTGCTAGTTGGTCAGAGAGAATTTCATGAAACGGATCTGGTGCTAACATCGTTTTCCATTGTTAATGCCATTCCCTCATTTTTACAATGAAATAAATATCCATTGATTTTTATATTTTTATATATACAAATTAAATCTCTTTTTTAAAAAACTTAATTATACATAAATCAAATGTTGTTAGGTTCAGATAACTGAATATCATTAATAACAAAAAAACTAAACCAAATTCAATAATTTGTATGTATGTATGTTTATTATAAATTAAATTTATTGAGAACTTTAACTACAATGCAGCTGTGGAAATAATGTGTCATCTGTTCCCGCCACCAGACGAAGTCATTAGAATTCTTATAGCCAACTCCATGAACTTTTCCAAACAGAGCACAACGATATTGGTTCATTCAAAGACTGCATTCCTTACTTTTTCAGTTACAACCCTTATTGACATTACTTGTGGTGATATAATTAAAAAATATTGTACATATCTTCGACAAAAAAAAAAACTTTTAATGGACTCAAGAAGCAAACAAAAATAAATAACGGCTTGGAAAAACATTTATGTAGTTAACAGCCTTCTAAACAAGGGTACTACAAATAGCATAAGCTGATGCTGGATAATGATTGCCGATGGAGACGCAGATGGAAGGACTGAAAGGGCAAAGAGACTGGTGCATTTCTGTATGCCATTAGTTCGATTTAAATATCAACGAATAATCGATTGATACATCATTACAAAAACTAAGCACGATGTGAAAGTCCTGAATGTCATGGAGTTCTTTTTTAATAGGATTGAAGAGGTAGGTAGCAAAAATAATATCGGAATAGTTAAGTGAGACATTTTAGATCCACAAATATTTCAAATTTCTAAAGGATAACATTACATCTACCATCGTTTTGGTTTTGAAAAGCACCCAGTTCAGTCCTTATTTTACTTTTGGATTGTAAAACAAACATACTTGTTCCAGGAAATGAGGTAAGAAAAATGTGAACTCAAGGGGATATTACTATCCTTATTATGTAAAGACACAGTGTGAGCACTAGGAAAGGGAGAGAGGGTTTGAAAGGAGGTGTCGGTGCACATTGGTTTTGAATTCCTGAATATTGCAATGACTGGGAAAGACAGAGTGTGGTAAGTCATTCCACATTCGCGTAGTACGGCTAAAGAACGAATCTCTGTACTTGACAGTAGTATCGAAGTTGGGCTCGAGGGTATACTGATGAGCATTCCTAGAAGCGCGAGTATTACGGTTGAACTTTTTAAGGGGAGGAATGCAACTGGCTATTTCTTTAGAGAGCATAAACCGTTAAAATAACGGTCAAAGAGGGTGAGACAAGAAACTTTACGACGATGTTCAAGCAACGTAAATGATTCTATGATGGTATTATCACCAATCAATCCAAAAGCTCTACGTTCAATACTGTAAAAGAGGCTTAAGTAAGTTGAAGGAGCACAAGCCCAGATATGGGAGTTATACTCAAGCTTTGGACGTATATAATTCTTGTAGATAACAGCCAGATCAGAAGGGGAGAAAAACTTCTTGCATTGCCTTAGAAAACCAAAACATCTTGCGGCATTTTTGGCGACATCAAGTATGTGATCGTTCCACAAGAGGTGGTAAGTGACCCACATACCGAGAATATCGAGATATTCAGTCTCATTGATGCAAGTTCCATCAATGGATAATGGCAATGGGGGTATATCTCGCTTTAACGATACAATACATCATTGTATCGTTAAAGCATTAAATTCCACGCGGTTTTTTAATCCCCATTGAACAATGCTGTTTAGGTCGGAACTTAATGAGCTTTTCATATTTTGTGTTTGCAATTCCACATCCGAAGAAGAGGGATGTGAGTCTGAAAACGAATATGAAAAGCTAAGAGTACTATCGTCAGCGAAACAATGTATTGGATTAGATGTTGCAGACAGGAGATCATTAATAAAAATGAGAAAATGAGTGTTGGAGATAGAACAGAACCCTGGGGCACACCAGCATTTATTTTATGGTTTTCAGACTTCAATCCATCCAATACTACTTGTATTTAACAGGTAATTACTAATTACTAATTCAATGAAGGAGGGGTTCATGAAAGCCGATGGCAAGCATTTTCGATAACAGAGCCTGATATCATACCCTATCAATTTCTTTAGAAATATCAAGTGCAATAGTTTTACTTTCTCCAAAACGATTTGCTCCATTGTTCGGTGAGATGAACCATGAAATTACCAGTGGATCTATTGCTGTGAAAGACGTATTGCCGGTCATTAAGAAGATTTCGATCTTCAAGATAATTCTTGAGGTGATAATTAATCAGCGTTTCCATGACCTAGGAAAGAAGGGACGCAAGTGCAATCATCGGTCGGTAATTAGAGGGTGAAGAAGATTCGCCTTTTTTGGGAATTTGCTGAACAAATGCTGTTTTCCATCCGCTCGAAACGAGACCTGAGGAGTAGGACAGATGAAAAAGCTTACGCAGTGGTTTTGCCAGCGTTGAAGAACACCGCTTCGGAACAACAGCGGGGATACCATCCGGACGAGCGGATTTATGTATGTTAAGATCTTTTAGGACTCTCGCCACAGTAAGAAAGTAAGGCCCGTAGAATCGCTATCTTGCTCAATGACAGGCGGAGTCATAACACTCACAAAGATTTGCTTTCTCTAAAGAGCTTACAAATAGAGTGTCATTGACAACGAGCGTAGGAACCGAGGAAGAGAAAGAATTCCTCATGTTTTTTACGAATGATCAAAAATTTGTACTGCCTTTGGGACATTGCAGTATTTTTTGCCGTAATTTTTGGTCATGTAAAAAATTTGATCTGTTGAATATGGGTGTTGCAGGCCTTCCTGGCTTCCTTGAACTTATTCCGGTTTTCCTCAGTTGGATTGGCTTTAAAACAACGGAAACTTACTTCCTTAACCCTAATAACCTCTTTGCAGCTCGAATCAAATCATGCACTTTCTTTAGGTCTGATGCTTTTAACCCTGTTCGGGATAAAAGTTCTCATTCCCAAGAGAATCAAACTTGTGATCATATCAGTGCTGGCATCAACGTCACTATCGAGGAAGCATAGTGACCAGTTAAAGATCCTGAAGTAATTATTGGGACCTACCCAGTTGGCTTTCTCGTATTGCCAAACGGTTCTCTTATGAGCTCTTTCTTTAACTGGTGATATGACACAAAGGTCAGATGCGCCTAGAGAAGATAGAACACTTATAGTGTACTTACCGGGAACAGAGGTAAATAACAAGTCATGAGTGTCTGATATTCGAGTGGGCTCGTTGACCAGCTGAGTTAGGTGGTTCAACTCAGCGAAGATCTCAGCACACACACTCCTTCGGGTGTTGTCTGGCCCGAATGTCGAAGCCATGAAGAATTGTGTACATTGAAATCGCCTGTAACAACGATTTCAGTGCGAGTGTAAAAAGTGCAATCTTTATGAATACTATTCGACTCTAAGATTGCAATAATTGAATTTACTATTCATTCAATTTATAAAAGTTTGTATTTATTAAAGATTTCATTCTTCTACTAGTTGAGGTGACCTTTTTGACGTGTTATCATTTTAACACACTTATAGAGATATGACCATTAATATTATTATAATTTAATTGCTAAATAAAACAATGATAAGACATTATATTGTTGCCACCTTTAAATCACAAATATTTTTAAGGTTAATTTTACTTACCTGATGAACATGTAAACAACTAATGCATTGCCAAAACATCCAATCGTTGTTATTATTATATAAATGACAGCCATAATATAATGAGATCTTGGGCTTGGAGGATCAAATGCTAACCAAAATGAGTTAATCCTTGCAATGTACTCTACATCGTATTCACCTTGAAAGTTTGCCAAAGCTGGATACTCAATGATTCTGTAATGTAAAATATATGAAAAGAGGTGATAATTTTTAGTTAAAGAAATAATAAGTTTTTATTTCTTTTGTAGAAAAAATATAGCTACTAAAAACTAAAATTACAAAAAAATGTGGTGGGACGAAACTAATTTATTTACGATGTACAAAGAAATTGAACATGGCATTTTGATAATCTCTAACTCATTGTTTGAATTTTTTCTAATGTCCAAAATGGGTTTAAAACTAGATTCAAGAAACTCCTTCTCAATGCTTTTAATGCCAAATCAAGTATTCTTCATCGATCAGGTCCGTGATTTAAATGCCTCCAATTGATAGATTTATATATAAGATACAAACATTTATGGTAGTGAATTTGTGTTTACCAAATAAATTATAAATTTGTAAAGAAAACCTTTGACGTGTTTTGAAAATAAAACTATTTTATAGATTAATTATTTTTCCAAATTTTTCGGTGGTGGATGAAAAGGAAGCCAAGTAATTACGTATTATTTAAAATATTGGAGATTTTATGTAATGTTATCCATATTTTTTTTTTAAATTTTATCCAGATAATTAACCTGTTAAGGATAATTAAACTCAAATCTACTGAAAATTGGTATACCTTATGTTTTAATGAATAAATCAAAATCTAGATTTGAATTAGATGTAACACAATTAAAATAATTCAAATTAAGCATTCATACAAATGATTTGTTATTATTAGCTTCAAACATAACTACATATTATAGGTATTTTGAATTTTGTAGTAAAAAACTTCAGCCACATCTATCCAAATTTGTATGCAGTAGTCTTAAAAGCCGAACAAATTTTAAATTACAGAAATTCTAAAGCGAAATTCCAGATCTTGAAGCTTTAATTATGTTTTATTTACTGATTTCATTCAAAGTAACAAAGCTACAGTGGCTCCTACGGTTAAATCGGAGAAAGATATTTTAAAATTCAGCAATGTAATTTCTACAATTTATAGAAGTAGAAGAACTTAACCGTCATTTTAAAACTCAAATTAAATTTAAATAAAAAGGAAAGTTTTTAAATAGCACGTAATTGCACTGTATAGCAACTTAGTTGCGGACTTTTCCCGTCAAATGACAGTACTATAATAAACCTTGCATTATTAATCTTTCCATACATTTCCACGTCGAAATTGCACTAAATGTATCAAAAGGCTAACATCAGTATTTTGAAGAACCATTTGGGACCCAGTGTCAGTAGCCCGGAATACAAGACAATTTCACCTTCTACCAGAATAACTACCCAAATCGCTCATCTTATACAGCAGGGTCGTGGTTATTGTATAAATACCCTAAAGTACTTAAAACTCAAGCACGACCAACTGACCCAAAATGCCAAGTATATGTGCTATGAACAGGGACGTCAAGTTGCTCAGAAAAATGTAGAAATATTGAGGGTCTTAAGACAGGCCTTCAAGGAGAAAAAAAGAAAAAAAATAAGCCCTAAGTATTATATGTGGATAAACAAAATTTCCCACTCGTTTTTAAATTGCTATTTAAAAAAAAACGCACTTAACGGATTTTCTGAAAGCCCTTTCTAAACATCTTAATATTTGAAGTCGATATCTCTGTTCATTTTAAAATATGAAGGACAAAAAAGAGTGTTCTGAAAGTACCTACGCACAATAAGACATCTTTCGATGACGATGCATTTACATTCTAGGGACCATGAAATGTCCAGAAATGTCATTTCTTTTAATTCAAAAATTCTAACAGATTAAAATAACTTCCAATTGAAAATGTTAAAAAGAGATAACTTTTGTTTGTTTTATAATTTTTCAACATCAGGGACATTCAAAAGAATAGTAGTAATCCATTTTCAAGACCTTATAATATGCATTCGCAACCATTATTTTCTCTATGGTCAAAATATCATTAATAATACTCTTATGTAAATGTGTACATAATTTTTAAAAATATTATTTTAATTATAATTGTAATTAAGGTTTCTCTTCACACTTACCGCAGAGTTTGGTTAGTCATATTTAATGACATAAACAAGCCTTCAGTGGTGTTTGGTGTTGCTGCAGCAACAACTGATGCCACTGTGCCTGTCATCTCTTTCATTGTCGTCATTGTTGACAAGGACGCCTGAGTAGTCTCCATAGTAATTGTGATGTCAGTGATGGAATTTGAACCAGACCCAATACCAGGTCCAGAGACAATACTCGACGATAAAAATATATGAAATGGATGCAAACCAATGAGGTCCTGATGCTCCAAATGCAGTTGTTCAGGTGTCGATGTTGTTGTCGTTGTTGATGTTGCTGTGGTTGTTGTTGTTGTTGTTTTAGTAGAAGTTGTTGTTGTTGTACTCGCAAATTTGTCCATTTCAATTTCACTTTTTCATCCATTTGTGAATCAAGGTAATTTAAATCAATAATAGCTAGGAAAATTGTTGTTTTTGTACTCATTCAATTGAGTTTTTAGATGATGTGTAATAGTGGACAGCTCTATGGGAAGCTCTATATATACCTTGTTTTCTATTTAAGCTGAATCCTGAAACGAAGGTGTATCTAGTTACGAGAGAAATGAGAAGAAAAAAATAAAACGTTCATCAGCAAACACAAACTAATTGATTCAATTAGATAATGAAATAGATGAAAGAATCAACAAGAGCAAAACATTGCGAATAAAGGCCATACGTTAAGTTCTAATGTACCTTATACCTTATTTAAAGAGGTGGCCCGGCCATGTGCCATGATTAATACATCACATCGCATCACAACAAGCTAATCTGGTTGAAAATAATTCTAACTTACTATGTACGGTACTCACTTAATTTAATAACAACTTCAAATTGAAGGAAAATCAATGCAACAGTATAATTTGTTGGGCTAAGATTGGCTTTTTAGACTTAACAAAAAAATTAAAAGAGGCTGAGTGAAAACTTTCCATTGGTACAAGCTGAAAATGTTCAAATGGTATTTTTTGAAACAAGTCAATTTTATTATTAAGAAAAAATCGAAAGAGTAGATTTGCAATCAAAAATGTAAGTTTAAGCTGTTTCTGTCTCTGGAAATTTATTTTGAGGACCTAAATCAATATTTTTTTATTGGAAAACACTGTCCTTAAATATAAAAAAAAACATTAACAACAATATTTCTACGGCATAAAACAACTTGGAAGCCAGCATCTTCTTTTATTCTGAAGATGTTTAACCCAAAATATAATATTCAATATTTTTTGTTTCAGGTTCATAATTTTTTCTCAATTTTTACACAATATTAATAAAAAAAAAACTTTGTATAAGATAAAGAAAGTTTGAAGTCAATTGCTTTTTTTTGTACTCAAGATACTTAAGTAAGAAATCAATTTTTTGTTTGAAAAAGAAAAATTGTCAATTCGATTGTTCTAAACGTATAACCAGATGTTTAAAAGGATATTCTTCGTTACAGAAAATTATTATATAATTTATATCATTTCTTGTTCGAAAAATATACTTTGATTAGATTTTCATTTAAAAAAATAGGACCGACTACAATAACTTCCTATGTGATGTTAATAAACAGAATGAACCCCTTTTTATATTTACAAAAACATTTCAACTTTCACATAACAGGGTTTTCCAATTAAGGCTTTTACTTTATAAGTTTACTGTGAATGCCTCATTAAGCCATTGAACGAACTATTATTGTTAAAATATAATACATTTATGCATACATATATGTAGTAGGGTCAAAGGGGATAATTGTAAACGATTTTGCATTTTTTTATTTTTGTTCACTTGTAATGTTTGTAACAGCTTAACCATGCAATCTCGAACATTTTTGTTTATGCTACTTAAGTTTGGATTGTACCTATTATCTATCAAAAAGTAGTAATCTTAATGGCGTTTGTTCATTAGTTTACATAAAATTTGATGTTTACATTTACCCCCCTAGTTTTTTAAGTAAACGAGAAAAATGGGGTAAATGAAAACGGTACCAGTCGTCCTACCATTGTGGAAAGGGGTAACCAAGTTCTCTGTCCTTATATATGTAGGTACCTACTAGACCAAGGTACCATCCTTATCGCAAGGGTAACCAGCACGAGATCTGAAATAAGGCACCTTGCTATAGTGTCCTCCACGTCTGACGAAAGTGCTGGTTTTCTGCCTCTAGATATAATGGCAGTAGGATTTTTCCCTTAACCGATCCACTGAAGTGTATGATGGAGCTGTGGTTTTTGGTTGATATGTACGTGGCATCTTTTTGATATAAAATATTGTTAGATCAACACCAAAGCCATTGAAAATGAATGTTTACAGTTACCCCAAATTGTTCACTTTTACCCCCCTTGACCCTTGAATAAATTGAAATTTATTATCAAAATTACAAATTTTCGAAGGAAAATTAAGGACCGATTTCAAAGGTTTATGATCTAGTGAAATAGCCAGTTGCCAGTTGGAAATTTGCATTTGCGCCTTGAATATTGGGCATATACTTATGATATGAAAGCAATCTTCTTTCGATTTTAGGTTGCAAAGCGTACAGAATTGATTAAAGCTTCCATTATAAGGGTTACCATTTAAGGAAATGAGCTCACACCTTGCTTTGAATATCTCGGATATTTCATCATAGCTAAGTGAGTCGTGAAAGTAGTTTTTCATGTTTAGATTAAAATTAAGCTGACTGTATAAAATTCCACTTTCAGAATTCTGAGCCTTAACGATGAAGGCATCACGAATAGAGTCTTCGTTTTTCTGAATAATGCGGTAGAGTTGGTCTTGTTCACATCAATATGTAAGGTTTTCCCACAAGCGTGGCCAATAGATTGCCATCTTTCATACCACCAGTCCTTATTCCGCAAGCCGCAACTCATACAAAAGTAGTTTTTTTGAAAGCCTTGATAACTCATAATGACAGCATAATGTACCTTTATTATGAAGTCAGCCTGAGACTTGAGTGTATTTGTCAAGAGTTTTGGTAGTCCGCTTTCCAAGTATATAGCGTAACAAGGCGTATTTTGGGGTAGATTTAAGAGCTTTCTTATGAAATTCCTATGGAATTTCTCAATTTCCTCGTACTCATATGACCCCCAAACTTGAGAAGCATAGCAAAGAGTTGATTTAACTGCTGCATTGAATATCTTATATTTTGCAGATAAAATTATTCTTTTGTTGGAAAACACATTTTTCCATGAAAGGTTGAGCAAGCTTTGAGAGCTATTGGCTTTTTCGGTTAGGTGTTTGTTGAAATTTAAAGCCGGATTTAGTTTAACTCCCAAATTTTTGGCCTCTTTATCTGTTTCTAGAAAATGACCATCATAAGTCCATTGCCTTTCATTGTGAACTCTTGGATATCGCGCAAACACCATCATTTTTGACTTCTCTGTATTAATTGTTAGTCCCCATCTTTTGCAGTAACACGATAAGCGATTAATCATTAATTGCATACCTATGTTGTGGTGATTCAGAGAGTATGACAAGGTCATCTGCATATAACAACACATAAATGGTAGTATTTACAATTCTTACTCCTCCGGGAAGATCATCTACTACGTCATTTATAAACAGAGAAAACAACAATGCACTGAGGAGACAACCTTGTTTCATGCCAGTATTTGGCTCAAACCATTCTGAATAGGCTGTGCCATCCCAAACTGCTGCATTTGTGTTAGTGTACATTTCTTTTATCAATCTAATGAAGTTAGAAGATATGCCAAGTTGTGAGAGCTTATAGAAGAGCGCATTTCTGTTAACCAGGTTGAAGGCAGCTTTAAAGTCAACAAAAATGAGTAAACTTTTTTGTTCCTGGCATGAAACGCTTTGACAATGGATGACAGAGTAAATATCTGATCAATGGTTGAATAATTTTTTCTGAAGCTAGCTTGAAGATCAGATAGAATATTTTTCCGTTCGACCCACTTTTCAAGTCTCTCTACAAGAACGCCACAGAATATTTTCGCTATTACATTTATAAAAGAAATTCCTATGTAATTTTCCACAACGTCAAAAGGTCCTTTTTTGTGAATAGGAAATATTACAGACTTTTTAAAAGAAGAGGGGATTTCAGCTGTGAAGAAAACTTTGTTGTACAGAATTTGGAGATTGTTAATGAATGTAGGTGTAGCATTTTTAAAAAACTTTAATGGAATCCCGTCTTCACCTGGAGCTTTTCCATTCTTCGCATTTAGGATCACAGCTTGTATTTCCTCAATTGATATATCAGCGTCTAATGTGTCACCAACAGTTAATGGTACAAAGTAGGAGAACATTAAATTAGAATTGTTGGAAAGAAAGAGCCCGAAGTGAGCTGAAAGATCTTCAGCAGATACGCCTACGCCTATTTTATATTTCATCCCATTGATCTCCCTCGCGATTTTCCAGAAATCCTTTGAGTTTCAATTTTCTTTTGAAGACAAAGGTTTTTGTAACATGTGTTAGCTTCAATGTACCAAATTTTTAGTTGATGATTGTTAGACGTTCGCATGGCTCGCAGAAGAGCAAAAGATTTTGTGCGTGCTTTCCAACAGTCCTTATCGAACCACTTTTGTTTATAAGAAATGTTCTGACTTATAGTTTTGTTTGATGCTGAACTCCGAATATATTTTGTGAGCTGATTTAAAAGTATTTCTGTGGGTTCTGTAATCAACTCGTTTTTAGAAAAGAAATCGTCCAAATTACGCTGATAGGAAACTTTTTGTTAATTTTTCCAAGAAAGACGAGGTAGTAGGTGAAGATTTATTTCTTTTGGTGAAGATTCACATAAGAATTTCACAACAATAGGCATGTGAACTGAAAAGTTTTTACACTCAACTTCAAATTTATTGATTCGTTCGGTCCAGTCATAGTTAACAGCACAAAAGTCGATAACAGATTTTCCTTGACCTCCGATGAAAGTGTAGTGGCCTTCCTTATCTCCTTTCGTACAACCATTCAGAATTAAAGAATCGTACATTTGAAGCAACTAAAGCAGATCTACTCCATTTTTATTAGAAACGATGTCAGCTGATTTTCTGTTAGTGTGAAAAATCGCAGGGTTTGATTCATTTTGTTTAATTGTAGTTTGAGAATTCCCAATTCTTGCGTTCCAATCACCAATCAGTAAAACGCGTTTTTTCCTGTACCTGTAATATTCATCGTTCATCGGCACTTTCTTTCTAACGCCCTTTTTTTAATTATAAAAAAAAGTATATAAATTTTGTCAATGCTTAATTTATTGATTTGTTTGCCTTAACATCTTTATAAAAGAACAGAAGATGAGATAGCTGAGTCTAATAAATTGTAATTCAAACTATTTAAGACGTTGAAAAATGTATAACCTTTACCATAAGTATCACGCGCTTTTTTAAATAATCCAGTGTACCTATACTAAAATAGTTTCTAACTATGAAAGGATCAATAAAATGCAGTAGGTGCAGACAGAAGCTCCACGTTTTCAGTTTTCATATTATGTATGTATTTATTATTTTCTACACATGTGAAAAGGAGATTTTATTTATTTTATCGGTGGGATTGTTTCAGAGATTTTTACCTAGTTTACATTTTTAGATTAAAAAACACATGTGTATGTAATTCCATAAGTAGAAAAATTTACTTCAAAATTTAAAATACTAAAATTTATACAAAATATGAGTTTAAACCAAAGAATGCTTTTTTGGACTTATGTCATTGTATGAAGTATGAACACTTTTTTTTATCATTATACGTGAATATGTATTGGAACACAATGTACGAACATAGAAATGAAGACACATTTGTTTTGTTTAAAATAAGAAATCGTTTTCGCCCGGTATCAAGGGCGGATCCAGACTTTTAATCATGGTCACACACCTAGATGAATTTTTACTCACCGCTTAAAAATGTTCTTTAATGTTTTGTAAAGGAGGCTAACAAAATTAAAATAACATAATGTGTATATTAACCTTACATTTACACATTTCAATTGCTAAAGTGACAACTTTAGTTATCAAATTATTTTAGAACACTGTTGTCCAGCAAGGTAGGTATGGTCCATTTAATTTGGATGACTCCCTACATATACAAACAGTTTTCTAAATATGCCATATTTAAGAGCTAAAACACAATAGTTTAGAGGGGTTTTGGTGCATTTCACGCAGAAATGTAAGAAATTGTTTTGATAGTCGAAAAATAAAATATACTTTTCTTGTTTCCATTTCTATTAATACGAAGAACGCTACAAAAATTCAAGAGAGACGATCTGATATGAAGAACTGTCGGGCTTTTTTGATAGTTTTTTCTGACTCAATTTTAGGGAGTCTATTAATACAATCGCTATCAGTCTGCTTACTCGTATTTTGATCTTAAAGGAGTTAACAAAACTTTAAAATTGTAGAGAGAAAAATGTTTGGATCTTGAATTTGAGGATACAGGTGCATTTAAGTACATAATTTCTCTAAAAAAAATAAATTAAAAAAATTAAGGTAAACAAATAAGTTGGGAAGAAACGTTTGTGTCGCACTCACAAATTACACGTTTCAGAATCTCTTTTCACTTCAAATCTCAAGAGATTCAAAGCTTTCATATCAATAGATATGGAACGTTTATTATATTTTCAAGTAGCAATTAGTTTAACAAAAGTGTCACTTTATCTGTTTTTGGGACATTTATATTTTTGAAATTCGTGTTTAAATCTCATTTTTAGAGCATCCAAAGCAAGTTCACTTTACGCCTACAACAAAGGGAAATCAGTTGAAACGGCTCTACACAGTATAGTACGTACAATCGAATATTCCCTCCATCATAAAGAGTACACCTTAGTTGCCTTCTTAGATATAGAAGGTGCATTTAACAATGTCGACACATCTGCAATTGCACGTCTCTGAAGGTAGATAAGTCGATCAGTGAATTGATTAATCAGATGCTGATAAGCAGGATTATCAATTCAAAACTGGACGATTTTACTACACAAAGGGGTGTCAGCAGAGGTACGCCACAAGGTGGTGTCCTATCCCCTCTCCTCTGGAACTTGGTAATAAATGAATTACTAATTACTCTAGAAAGAGAGGGATACAGAGTGTTTGCCTATGCGGACGATGTTGCTATTGCAGTAACGGGTAAACATCCCAATATACTAAAAGAACTCTTACAAAACGCTTTAAATAAGCTCACCAGATGGGCAAATCGGTGTGGACTAGGCGTTAACCCACAAAAAACCTACCTTGTCCTCTTCACAAGGTAATACAAAGTCCCACACATTGACCCTCCCCTCATAAACGGTGTACCACTTAATTTCATTGAACAAGCAAAATACTTGGGTCTCATTTTGGATAAGAAATTAAGTTGGAAACCTAACATTCAAGAGAGAATAAACAAGGCCACAGTAGCCCTGTTCTCATGTAAAAAGGCCATTGGTAATAAATGGGGCCTACAGCCCCGCATTACACACTGGCTATATATCTCGGTCATAAGGCCGATCCTTACTTATGGAGTAGCGGTATGGTGGACGGCGCTAGATACAGCGACAAATCGCGATAAACTCAGCAAAGTCCAACGAACAGCCTGCCTGTGTATGGGAGGAGCACTTCGCTCTACCCCCTCCACCTCACTAGATGTTCTGTTCCATCTAATACCGCTGGACTTTTTCAGCAAGCAAATGGCCGCTAATACTGCCATACGGCTTCAAGCCTCCTCTCTGTGGATCAATAATGGAATTGGCCACACCACTATTTTGAACTCGTTCAGAACTATAAACAGTAATATTGACTACACCATACCCCATCCTCAGTTTAATAACTATAGCTTCAAAGTGACTATACCTCCCAGGTCTTCTTGGGAGAATACATCATTTTTGAACGATGGACCTATAAACTTTTATACAGACGGATCAAAAACGGAGGATGGGGTTGGTGGAGAAGTATACTCAGATAGACTAATTTTAAGTCTCTCCTTTCGTCTACCCGATCATTGTAGCGTGTTCCAAGCTGAAATCCTGGCTATAAAAGAAGTCCTATCCTGGCTTAGAGAAAACGTTATATCAACTAATGATATACGCATCTTCTCGGATAGCCAAGCTGCGTTAAAGTCCTTAGACTCTGTCTCCACAAATTCACTAACAGCCCTAAATTGTCGATCATCTCTTACGGAGATGGCTACACAGTTCAACATTCACCTTCTCTGGGTGCCGGGCCATAGAGACAATCCAGGAAATTGCAAAGCTGACGAACTTGCAAAAAGCGGAACAACTTTACCTCTGCTGGCTTACAATGCTAGCATAGGTATCCCCTTAGCTACATGTAAACTCATGCTAAAGCAAGATACCATAGAGAAAACAAACTTCAGGTGGAATGACACCACCACCTGTGCAGCGACTAAACTAATTTGGCCTAATCTTAGCGCCAGGCGCTCAAAACAATTAATCTCTCTGAGTAGATTGCACATTAGCTACGTTATAGGTGTCCTGACTGGGCACTGCTTAATAGGAAGGCATGCTATTCGACTTGGAGCCCGCGCAAATGATTTTTGTAGGAGTTGCATGGACGAAGAAGAAGAGGAGACAATCTCTCATCTTCTGTGCACATGCCCTGCCTTATCACAAAGACGTAGAATCCACCTTGGAGACTACTACTTTAACGATACCAGCGATCTAAAAAATTCAGACATTACTTGTCTCCTACGCTTCATTCGAAGCTCCAATTGGTTCAACGAGTTAAGCTGATTAACTGATCCATGTGGTATCACAACGGACCATACTTTGGTCTAAGTGTGTTGGACGTCCCAACCAACAGCCACTTTAACCTAACCTAACCTAAGTTCACTTCAAAAGTAGATTTATTTAATTTTGAAAGATCTTTAAAGATCTTTTGTATTTAACAGAAAATCAATTTTGAAAGAAATAAAATGCACGACTGGGTCGCTAGGTCTTGCTAATTTCTTCCAAAACGTTTGTTGAAAAATATTCCTTATATTTTAAGATTTAAAAATGTACCTGCAAAATAATTAAATCTAGATTAACTTATTTTTTTTTCGAAAATCATTTTAAATTTTGTCTTAAAAATATTTTTGGTAAGCACTAAATAAAGTGCTTATAAATATACATTTTACATTTAAATTTTCTTAAAAAACCTTGACCCCTTTCTGAGATATCGAGTTTTGTAAAAATGACATTTTTGATCATCAAAAATCATTATCAATTTGATCATTGACAAGAGCTTGCACAGAAAGAGAAGATTATTGAAATCGGTTAATTAGTTCTTGAGAAAACTTAAAAACAAAATAATGGTTTTATGAGGGGGAGCAATACCAAAATATGTTTTTCTTGTAGAAATAATTCAAATTAATAACACAAAATTTAGAGAAAGTTTAAAAAAATCACATATGTATATATGTATTTTAACCAACAAATTTGTATGGGGACTGCTGTTATTTTTCGTATTAATAAAATGAAAAAAAAAACGACTTACGCTAATCGGCTGAAAACCTTAGTTTCAATCAACACATTATTTTGGACTGTAGGCGCCAGGAAAGACAGACAGACGGGGTACCCAATTTTTTCGATTTCTCTATTGTCGTAATGCCATGTTTGATTAAAAGCTCTAGTTCGATTTTTTTTACTAATGCAAAACTTGCTATTACATATACTCGTAGTTTCTATATGTCGCAAGTAAAAGTCACTTCAATGTTCACTATTTATGTGTTAAAAAAACAATTTAATAATAAATTTGGAGGCTAGTTTTAGGAATTTAAAGGCAACTTAATATAAAATTGATAATCTCTTATTCAAGGTTTCTTCTTAAGAGCCTGAATATTTGCTCTTTTTCTTAGCATTACTAAAGTTTTTTCATATTCTAAATTCAGTGAAACCAAAAATTTTAGTTGTTTTTGACAGCAAACCACTTTTTGGCGAATGTCGTTAAATTACTAACAAATCCTTAGATGAAATCTTTGCTTATACAACTTATAACTGTATAAGCTTTATGGCGCATATGACTCCCCCCTGGATTGTTCATTGGTCAAAAGTTGATGAATTTGTGCTGTGTTTTTGGAATAGGGCTGAATATCATATACATATTATGTTCTTGGTCCAGTCTTCCAGTTAAAAGTAGTACTTTTAGCAACAAAGTTTAAGGAAGTAAAATACACTTGTTCTTTTCATATACAAAAAATAAATAATTCCAAATATAATGGGGGTCATATCCATTAACGTAAAAAGAGGCTGGGATGCGACCCACACTGATGATTTTCCATCCCGTCTGTCGATTTGTCTTGCTTAAAAGTTTGTCTATATGTATCAATTTTTATCAAATTTGCGTACTATTTTTTGTAGATTTTATTTTTTTTATGAAAAAACGGACTGTGGGATTTTTATAAAAAAATTACTGAATATCGAAAACAAATATTTTCTGTGAAATAAAACAAGTTTGAAGCCAATATTTGTAATTTTTGAAAAGCTTTTTGAGTCGAAAATCAATTTTTACCAAGTTTTAGTAATCTTTTTTTTAGGTTTTTATTTTTTATAAAAAAAACTGTCAATTCGATTTTTCTCAAAATTTTATCAGATGTCAAAAACATTATTCTTCGCTGCATAAAATTATTTTGGAGATAAAATTTTTTTGTTCATAAAATTTTCGAGGTGACAAATTTTTTTTTAGTTTTTTGATTTATAAAAAAAACCGTTAATTGGATTTTTTTCCAAAAATATACTTGTTTTGTATCACGTTACAATATATAATGTAAAATTTAATTCAAGTCTCTAGCGTCATTGGTTCATGAGATATTTAGGTTTCACCGTTTTTTTAAACTGCTATGGTAAAAAAACCACCCACGCAATTTTCTTGAGAGCCCTTTCTGCTTTATTATCTGTATAATAAAATTTATTTGAAGTCGATATCTCTACTGGTTCTTGAGCTATGGACGACGAAAAAAACGTCGCGAACGTACGGACGTACGGACGTACGTACACACGCACGCACAGACATCTTTCTAAAAATCTTTTACTTCGACTCTAGAGAGCTTGAAACGTCGAGAAATGTCAAAATTTTCAATTTGACAAATCGGACCCATTACAATAACTTCCTATGGGAAGTTAATAAGATTAGTTTTGAATTGAAGGGAATTCCTACGAAAAAACAACAACAAATTATCTCCCAAGGGGGGTCATGACCCCTACTATATAAAACTAGATTTTACCCGCGACTTCGTCCGCATAAGATAGTTTTTTTTGGATAGTAGTATGAAAAAACCTGAACTGTACTTTTTGTACGTATGTTTGAATTGTGCCGAGATGGGATGAGGCCATACTAAGTGTGATTGTCATAGGTTAGGTTAGGTTAAGTTAATACATTTTAAGAAGAAGATAGGTTACTGCAATACATTTTTATATAAGATTTTTTGGATTTGAGACTCGTGAGCACGCTACATATAATTGTCCATGGGTAAAACAGTTTTTTTCCAAATTTACACCTGCAACTTTCAGCGTTTGCCCCTGAGCTTTATTTATTGTTTTTATTGTTATTGCAAATGCTGTTTTCAGAGGAAACTGCACTCTTTTAAACTGAAACGGCAATCGGTTGGAATTAACGGAATGCGGGGAATTAAAACATTTTTTCTTCTTGCTATTCCAGTCATGATTATAGCTTTTATAATATTTCGTCCTAGGTGAGTAATCTGTAGCCGTGTACCATTACATAACTTTGGTGCGTCAAGATTTCTCATTAACAGGACTGGAACAACGCAAGCTTCAATCTCAACTAATGAGAAGGCACCCCTGATAATTTCAAAGAATTAAGAAACTATATGGGGTATGATGTTACTTGCTCCATGTTCATAACGTTGACTACTGAGAGGTATTCGACGATATCTCCCTACACGTCCGACATAATTTGTTCGTTTATCATGGCTAACTATCTATCATATTAGTTGGAGCTAAAATTGCCCTCTCACACAACCACTCCCGATTGCCCATATTTATATGCAGGTTTGGATAGACATTACTTTTTAATTCATCTGTGCTACAGACAATTTGACAAAATTCATGACTCAACGTAATCGAACCGTTGCATTCTCTTGGCATACAATCTTCTCCGATTTTTAGAAGAGCAGCGGCATATTGTCCTGCTTGAAAATCATTGTGTAGCTGTACTCGCATTTTTACATGTACCCATAACACAGATGCTTTCAAACATACGTTTATTTCATCTGCCGGTGTACCTCTAGTAATTACCGGCAGGGTCTGTCTAAAGTTGCCAGCTAAGAGAACCACCATCCCTCTTATGATAGCCCGGTTGTTCTTGATGTCTTTCAGTGTACGATCTAGTGCTTCAAATGCTTTTTTGTGGGACATTGTACATTCATTCCAAACCAACAATTTACACTGCTGCAACATTCTTTCACGCTCACTACTTTGGCTGATATTACATGAGGCCCGACCCCCACCCGCGCACTAGCCCCGCGCTCAACCGAAACAGAATTATCAGAAGTAGAAGACAGACCCAGTGAATTATTTGTTGTACCTATGTACATGGCTCGTGTTTGGCGATGAAAGGTTGAGCATAGCAAAGTTTAGGCTTAAAATTATTATTTGTCGAACTTGGTGGGAGCCACAGTTTGCGTCTAACGTTGAGGGCTTGAGGCACGTGGCGCGCGAAGCCCGCGTTAATATACGTGTATGATAAGTTTAACATGTTCGATAACTTATTTCATAAGGGTTGGGAATGTGTTGTTTTCCCGTAATACCAATTTTATCCAAATATTATTTAAATCTTTGGTAATTTAGGAGTGAAAGCGATCAGATTCCCCGGAAAGTAATTTTTCCCATGGGAATGGGTTGTTTTTTCGAGGTCAAAAGTAACTCATGTCCTTTCTTAATTCTCAAACTATCTCCTTACCAAATTGTATTTAAATCTGTTCAGTAGTTTAGTCGTAAAAACGATCGGCCCACCTGAATTTTCCCATGGGAATGCATAATTTTCTCGGGGTAAAAAGTAGCCTATGTCCTTTCTCGGGTATCAAAATATCTCCATATTCATGCAAATTGGTTCAGTAGTTTAGGCGTGATTGAGTAACAGACAGACAGAGTTACTTTCGCATTTATAATATTAAGTATGGATATAGATTCATATTAATAAATAATTATTACTTCTACAGGGTGGGGCATGGTTACTTCCTTATCTGAAACTCTCGCAACTGAGCGGCCCTTGTTTTCTTTAGTGACGAGGCACATTTCCATATTTCAGGATGTTGCGATATTGGAGCCCCACTCCTAGAGGCTATCTTCAGTGGCCAGCACGATCGCCAGATTTAGCCCCTTGTGATTTTTTCCTGTAGGGCTACCTTAAATCGTTGGTATACAGTATACACTGATCGTCCAAAGACCCTTCGTCATCTTAAAAATAATATGCGTGCTGCTATCGCCGACGTAAGCACAGATATGCTGGAAAAAGTGGAAAACAATTTCAAATTCCGACTATCTCAGTGCATTGATGAGATTGGTGCCCACCTTCGAGATGTCGTTTTTAAAACCAAATAAAATAAAACTTTAAATTTACTTCTATACACAGAAAAAATAATAAAATCAATATTGCCAATACTTTTTGTGTTATGATTTTTTAAAATAAGGAAGTGACCACGCCCCACCCTGCATCAATTTTACAAAAAAAAAACTTAAAAATTAACCTTATATTTGTTGCCTGATAAACACAAAAATAATATTTTGAGTTCAAACCCACATTATCCACTATTATAAACAATATTGTTGACCTGCCACCACTATATTCGATGTGTTTGAATGATTGGATGACACAAAATTCGGAATATATATATTTTCCATATTTCATTTTATTACCTCATGTCATAGGTTATTTTGTATTATTCAAAGAATATTGCCTCCACCTACA
Organism: Eupeodes latifasciatus; assembly: GCA_920104205.1. Lineage (NCBI taxonomy): Eukaryota > Metazoa > Arthropoda > Insecta > Diptera > Syrphidae > Eupeodes > Eupeodes latifasciatus. The sequence continues at coordinate 162,107,600 of OV049926.1, forward strand.
AACACAATTTGCACGGTAAATATTTTCATATAGTTGACTGATTAACCGAATGATCTGTAATGATTGAACCCAATTCGTTTGACAGGTGCGGTTTTCATGCTTGCTCTCTATATGTATATGGGTGATTATACAAAAGTAACTTGGGTAACTTTTGAGGATATTTTGTTTACGATAGTTTTTAAATCAAACTTCTATAAATTCGGGTGTATATGATAGCTAATCTAATTAATATATTGTTCCCAATCGGGCCAGTCACTTTTTTGAGTACATTGTAAGATATTTAAAAATTTCAGAATTTGACTGCCAGAGGACTGACGAGTATACACAGTTTTGAAAGTATTATAATGAAATTGAATCAAATTAGTAATAATTTAATAATGATCACTTAGAAACAATTAAAAATAATTATTAATATGTAATACTATGAGAAAATACTACATCAATTTTCAAAACAGACTTTTGACATTTAACGTAACGTTATTCACTTATCTTTTACTACTTTCACATAGTTTTACTAAATATTTCAAAGTAATCAACAACCAAAATCTAACAATATTCATCTTAAAAGTACTAATGATCAAGAAATGAAGAACAATAACAATTTACCTGACACAGAACTGACGCCACACTACTGACGAAAAAGACGAAATTTGAGATTATAATCTGGACTAATGTTTTTTTTTGTAATTTTAAATATCAACAAACTACATTTTAACAAATCAAAGTCTAATACGAATAAATAAAAATAAACTTTAGATTAACAAAAAAATAACGACTCACCATAAAACTGACGTGTTGACTGGCTAAGCACGTGTAAAGACAACAAACATAACCCAAACTCTGGTACAGTTATGGTGGCCGTCAAATTGTGCGACCCGCAACTAACTTTATTACCAACATTAAAATTCAAAGTGGGATTTGACGTTGAGTCGGCGATATTTCGCACGAATTTTAAATTTAAATAACATATAAGAAACTGACAAATAAAACTGAACACAAAATTTCTTATTCTTTTAAATAAAGTGGAGAACACTGCATTATGAAAGTTGTAGTATATATTAAACTACATACATCGAAGATTGTATTAATTTAATAAGTTTTCTCAAATCAATGATAATGTTTAATAGAAAGTCACTTAATGGTTGGTTTTCAGGGTTGTGACATACCAGAGGACTGACGGTTTAAGAACTAATTGTGTTTTTTTAATAACTTGTATTCAAAATGAAGAACTGAAATTGGGTGACTAAATATAGGTATTTCCATTGTTTTAAAATAAATTGCAATCTCAATAAAATATAATCAGACTTTGTAATTATATATTGGTTGATGACATCGAGTTACCCAACTTTTGTATAATCACCCATATATTTTGATTCAAATATTTCCCACTACTTATCCCAATATTACATGACTTAAACTGGCAATTGCAAAAAAAAGCTGTTCAAACGCAACTACATGAATATATAAATTATTTAAAAATTGATTTTCCATATAATTATTTTACTTGAATTTTTCTATTTGACTGGCATTCGGGCTGAAAAGAATCAAATAAAAAAGAGGCTGGGATGCGACCCACACTGATAACTTCCCATCTCGTCTGTCGATTAGTCTTGCTTAAAAGTTTGTCTATATGTATCAATTTTTACCAAATTTGCGTACTATTTTTTGTAGATTTAATTTTTTTTATGAAAAAACGGACTGTTGGATTTTTATAAAAAAAATTACAGAATATCGAAAACAATATTTTCTGTGAAATAAAATAAGTTTGAAGCCAATATTTGTAATTTTTGAAAAGCTATTTGAGTCGAAAGTAAATTTTTACCAAGTTTTAGTATTGTTTTTTTCTAGGTTTTTATTTTTTGTTTTTTTTTTTCGATTTTTCTCAAAATTTTATCGAATGTTGAAAACAGTATTTCTTATAAGCTAAAAGTAGTTAGAAGCCATTATCTCAAATTTTTGAAAAGATATTTGAGTCGAAAATCAATTTTTACCAACTTTTATTAATTTTTTTTAGGTTTTAATTTTTTGTAAAAAAACTGTCAATTAGATTTTTTTCAAAATTTCATCATTTTTTTTTTTCAAAAAACCACCCACGTAATTTTCTTTAGAGCCCTTTCTGCATCTTTCTGCCTTATTATCTGTATAACAAAATTTATTTAAAGTCGATATCTCTTCTGGTTCTTGAGCTATATAAAAAAAAATAAATTAGGTGGCGCAACAGTCCGTAGAGAACCAGGGCCTAGTGACTTACAACTCTCAACCATTCCTGTGTGCGAGTAATGTTGTCAGAGATGGAAGGGACCTACAGTTTACATATATGCCGAATCCGAACGGCTAATTTGAGAATAAGCTATGGACGACGAAAAAAACGTCGCGAACGTACGGACGTACGGACATACGGACATACGGACATACGAACGTAAGTACACACGCACGCACAGACATCTTTCTAAAAATCTTTTATTTCGACTCTAGGGACCTTGAAACGTCGAGAAATGCCAAAATTTTCAATTCGACAAATCGGACCCATTACAATAACTGCCTATGGGAAGTTAATAAGAGATCACTAAAATCGGTTGAGTAGTTCTTCACTTTAAAATTATATATGTAACTAACGCAACTTTATTTAATTTATTTGTATCATACTTCTTACTCAAGCTCAAGGATGCATTAAGAGAACAGAGTTCACCATATACATACATATACATAGGTACAATGAAATTACTTGAACAACAGTTGTAGTATTAGCTGTCAGTGTGTTAAATGCGAAGTAATAATTTCCAATTAATTTAATTGTAATAAAATTCATCATTATTAATTTCTTTACCGTGACTATTATTTTCTTATGATTTCGATATAATGGTGCTTATTTAATTAATAATCTCCCAGCTAAACATCTGCATGCCTGCATATAGAGGGAAAGTTTATAAGGTTTCATCCATAAGAAAATTCAAATTTGTTCAGGAAAATCAAATAGAGCTAAGTATACATCTATATATATGTATATAGAAAAGACAGGGAATAATGTTTGAATAAAAGTATATGATATTGTACATACAATGTATGCATAGTACACAATGATGGCTAAAATAATCTTTTTTTTAACCACAAAATATAACGATGTGCTTCGGAAAAACCTTAATTATTCCAATAACCACGGATCTTTCATGAGAGATTTATACACCTTCTTCAAAAATGTGAAGTTCATTGTAAAATAAAGTCTAGTCTGTGTATGACAGTCTATACTATATACATATTATGTATATACAAACAAAAATATGTAAATAGAGCAACGTCAATTCGGCATCATTCCAAACTCCTCAATAAAAGAAGTATGGCGTGATGCTGAAAAACTCCCGCTGGCACTGTTTCAATAAAGCAGACAAGGACCTTATCAAACCAATTGCAGACCAAAGCGATGCGTCAACGGGCGGCGGCGGCGGGCGGCGCGGCGATAATAAACACAAAATCCTTCAACGTCTGAAGTCAGTAAACTGTAAGGATTTCTTAAGCATTAATAAAAAAAGAGAATACATTTTGATCTTAAAGGTAGTCTGAAGTTAAGCAATTTTGCTCCCAGACCATATGGTGTATTAAGTAAATGTGAAGAGACAATAATTCAATTGATATTGAAAAGCTTTTATTTAACCTCAATTCTCGACAGGGTTGCCTTTTGGAACAAATGTGTTTTTAAGGCATGCACAGCACACTGCACAGCATATTGCCCATTTTTCAAAGGGCCTTCTTTAGTATTTAGATACTTATGCTTAAATTTCACTCATGAAATACAAAACTAACTAACTACTTGTAGGTAAATGTTGTAGCTGATGTAATTCTTCAAAAAAAATATTGCACTCCTTTTTCAAACAATTGATACAAAATTTCAAAAATACGATCGAACAAATTCTGGTGTAGAAAATTTAATCAACAAATTCTAAAAAATTAAATATAAATTAAAGATTTGGATGGGGTGCATTTTGTTGTCTTAGATTGGTACTGAAGGTGTAATACCGCCATTTTGCATTTCGGTTGATAATCATTGAGAAGTTTATTTTATACCAAAGCGATTCAAGAACAATTATCTTCAAAAAATTCCTTTTTTTTCAAATAAATTTATTTCTGTTCGTCAAAATGGTTTGGAACTTGTTGGTTCAACTTAAAAAAAAAAAAACCAAACAAAAGTTTTGAAGTAATTTGTAAGAAGAATCTTCTTATATATCTTTCTTCATTATTAAATTTTGTGTGCTATTGTTCAGAATTAGTGTCAATAAAATTTCTCAACCAAATTTCAACTTTGTGAGATTTTAACTTCCCATAGGAAGTTATTGTAATCGGTCCGATTTGTCGAATTGAAAATGTTGACATTTCTTGACGTTTCAAGGTCCCTAGATTCGAAATAAAAGATTTTAAGAGAGATGTCTGTGAGTGCGTGTGTACGTACGTTCGTACGTCCGTATGTTCGCGACGTTTTTTTGTCGTCCATAGCTCAAGAACCACTAGAGACATCGACTTCAAATAAATTTTGTTATACAGATAATAATGCAGAAAGATGCAGACAAGACTCTCAAAAAAAAATGTTGGTTAACCCAAAATACTCGTATCTCACGAACCAATAACGCTAGAGACTTGAATTAAATATTAAATTATATATTGTAACGTGATACCGCACTAAAATATTTTTGGAAAAAAAATCCAACTAACGGCTTTTTTTATAAATTAAAAAAACTGTAAAAAAAATTTGTCACCTCGAATATTTTTCGAAAAAAAATGATTTTATCTCCAAAATAATTTTTTGCAACGAAGAATAACGTTTTTTACATCTGGTAAAATTTTGAGCAAAATCGAATTGACAGTTTTTTTTTTTCATAAAAAAATTAAAACCTAAAAAAAAAACATTACTAAAAAGTTGGTAAAAATTAATTTTCGACTCAAATATATTTTCAAGAATTTGAGGTTATGACTTCAAACTAATTTTATCTTACAAAAATGTTATTTTCAAGATTCAGTAAAATTGTGAGAAAAAACGGTTTGACAGTTTTTTTTACAAAAAAACCTTAAGAAAAACAATACTAAAAATTTACTTTCCACTCAAATATCTTTTCAAAATTTAAAAAAATTGCTTCAAACTATCTTTATCTCACATATAATATTGTTTTCGCCATTCAGTAATAATTTTATAAAAATCCGACAGTTAGTTTTAAAAATTAAAATCTACAAAAAATAGTACGCAAAATTGGTAAAAATCAGTGCTGGGTTCTCTTGGATATATCTTGTAATCGGTCCGATTTGTCGAATTGAAAATTTTGACATTCCTCGACGTTTCAAGGTTTCTAGAGTCTAAATAAAAGATTTTTAGTGAAATGTCTGTGCGTGGCGCGTGCGTGTGTGCGTACATTCGTACGTCCGTACGTGCAGGAAGTTTTTTTTCGTAGTCCATAGCTTAAGAACCAGTAGAGATATCGACTTCAAATAAATTTTGTTATACAGATAATAATGCAGAAAGATACAGAAAGGACTTGAGTGCGTGTTTTTTACCCAAAATAACTCACGAACCAAAAACGCTAGAAACTTGAATTAAATTTCATACTATAAAATATATTGTAACGTGATAACAAACAAGTATTTTTTTGGATAAAATCCAATTTACGGTTTTTTATAAATCAAAAAAACTGACAAAAAAATAACTGTCACCTCGAATATTTAACGAACAAAAAATGGTTATATCTCTGAAATAATTGTATGCAAAGAAGAACAACGTTTTTGACATCTGGTAACATTTTAAGAAGAATCGAATTTATAGTTTTTTTTTTTATAAAATATAAAAACTTAAAAAAACAACTAAAAGTTGGTAAAAATTTACTTTCGACTCAAATATCTTTTCAAAAATTAAAAAAATATTGGCTTCAAACAAATTTCTTTTAAAAATATTGTTTCAAACATTCCGTAATTTTTTTTTATAAAAATCCAACAGCCAGTTGTTTTTTAAAAATTTAAATCTACAAAAATAGTACGTAAATGCTACTAAAACTGGTAAAAATTGGGTTTCGACTAAAAAATCTTGTTAACAAAAATAGATTTTGAAATCAAACCATTTCATCATATTCATATTCAAAATATTGTTGGTAATTTTTAAATTTTTTAGAATGTTTCAAGAGCCAACTTTTTTAACAAAACACGAAAGGCTACAAACCATTTAAGCAAGACAAATCGGCAGACGGGATGGGAAGTTATCAGTGTGGGTCGCATCCCAGCCTTTTTTTTTAAGATCACAATAATGTTAACATTATGTCAGGAGATCGAACATTATCGCTTAATAAAATGTACATAAAATTAATTTAAAAAAAAAAACGCTTGAACCTCTTTGGCCAGCATTATACATATTATTAATGGTATCAAAATTAAGTCTGCCTTTCGTTTTAGTTAAAATTAATTTTAAAAAATGTCCACTTAGCAGCAGCTGAGCTGTGAGGAAGTAACGTTAAGTTATAAACGAACTTACATAAATTTTGAAAACCGTTTTTATGATAACCGACCTTTTCCCAAAATTCTGACATGTCCATTTTATCCGTAAGATTATGATTTTGAGATGTTGAGCCGTCTGTCAAAAAATTGTGAAATGAATGCATTCAGCATGTGCATTCAATGATCGTGCATTTGTTGTGGGGTGCGTTCAGTTAAATACATTTATGTACTGTTTACAAATGAAAAGTACTTTAGGCTTCAATTTTATTTTTGAGAATAGATTATTATAGTTATTTTTTTTTTTCAATTTCTTAAAAAAAGGGACCAAATGAAATAAGAAATGACCATGCGACCAAGTAAGAAAATTATGACCAAATTTGGTCGTAAAAGACCAAACTGGCAACCGTGACTACTACTACTACTGTTTTTCCATTTTGTTAAAATATAATTGATCTTAAAAGCTAAGCAACTTATGACAAACATGATACGGTTTTGTGAGGAATGTCTGTAATAAGAATAAGATTGGCATTCGAATAGTGCGCTAAAAAATAATTTTAAGAACCACATTACCGAATTCCATCTCTGTATATCTTTACTTAACACGCAATAATGGAAAACTAAAAAATCTTATTTTGAAGAAGATGAAGGTGTTGCATGTGCAACCAGTTTTCCGACAAACTTATTTTCAAGAAATTTGTAATTATAATTTTTGAAAATGTCATTTCTTCTCCAAATGCTTCAATAATTAAGTTTTTTTTTGTTGGTGTACAACTTTAATCAAAACGAAGACACATGCCGCATGTGTTTAAGTAATTGTACAAAGATGTTCCCTTATTTAAATTAAGGAAGTATAAACTTAATTTTAAGAAAAACTAATTTGATCTTTTGTACTCTAAACTTGAAACAGCGACGCGACGCTTGAATGTGTGCAAGCTGATGCTTGTGCATTATATTTGCAATAATACAAAATAAACTAAACTAAAAGCTTTTTATTAATAACTCCCTTTTTTCCTTCCGTTTAACTTTCACTAAACATTCCATCCCTAGAATATGTACATATATTTTTCAATATTATGCGATGTTCTTAAACTTTCAACATTAAGTACTTTAAAAATATATATGTAAATATGTATATATCACAATTTTAATGCATTAAAATATACACAGATATTTGTTCGTTCCTGTGAAAAGAAATTAGATTCTAAATTTGAGAAATGTTTTAATATTTCTTTAGAAGAACTATCAGCAAAGTAAAATACTGCTTAAAGCACAATATGTTTGTACCGGATGTGTTCGTTCAGTTCGGTCTTAATGTTGTGTGATAATTTTGTTCATATTTCATCAAAAGTGAAGAACAAGATTAAAGATTTGTATTTTAAAAGCATATTTATTGTATTCTTCTTTCACTATATAATACGGAGAACTGTTAAAACTTAACCTTCATTCAACGTTTAAATTTCACTTCCAGCTAAAAGCATCCGTTTTCACCCATAAAATCCTCTTAAGACCTTTTACCTCCGCATACTCTTTCACGATGAACGATGCACGAGTACATTCTCTGTGTGTTCTTTAAAAGGATTTCTTATAGGCATTCGATTTAAATCTCTGTAACCCAGTGTGACAGTTTATTGTTTTTGTCTATATAATATTGTATATGCAACGGAATTACGGAAATCGAAGAACCTGCATCAGCAATGCAGTAATTTCGGCTCAAATCTACAATCTTCTACAAATTTCCATTTTCTGACTCTCACCACCATCATCATCATCATCATCAAAATCGATTAGAGAGTCGTTGCTTGAGGGTGTTTGGGTTTGCCAACAAAAAACAAGTATCAAAAAAAAAAACCTCGAATCTTCTAACAGTCATAGTATCCACATCCACATAAAAGTAACCTCAGGGGGTTGAGACTTGAGATACATACCTAACCTATGTCTGCAGTTACAAACCAAGAAGAGTTAAATGGAAGTGTAAAAAATATGCATGACCAAGCTCTAGTATCATTTCATCACAATCACGTTTTTGAATCTAACTCTGACAGAAGGCATATGGAATGGTGGGGTGGAGCCTTTTTCCAAGGCATTTTTGCTTGGCGATAAAGGTTCTATTACTTTCTCACATAAAGTAGAGTTTTGAAAATGAAAAAAAAAATAAGAATTTTGAACTAAAAATAAACGAAGCGATTATTTCGAATATTATGATGATCAAAAAACGAAAAAGTTCCAATAGCCAGTACGTGCGACCAAGTTGTAGTATTCAATATTTTTTCCTTTGTTTTCGAAATAATTGCGACACGTTTTTGTAGTCGAGTGGGGGATTTGCATGTAATCGTTGGATTATGTCCATGTGGACCGTTTTAGATAGGATATCCCTTTGTTAGTTATGGAGTCGGGTACTTCTTTTGCCTTGGTCTGCTCTTGTATACCCAGAGTCATGGACAGGATAATAATTTTATGTGACAGAACCGATGAAGTGCATAATTGTTTGATCATTGAAATCTTTTACCATCATTGTGAAGGTTGAAAGAGAAGAAGGTGTGCCTTCTTAGCAAAACCTTTTGTTCAATGTCATGGCATGGAATCTACTGACGAGACGATGGTATGCCTGTACTTTTTTTGTTTTGTCCCGAGTTTTCATACAAATAAATATAAATATACAGGAAGTTAGTACCTAGTATATCTAATCAACAGTTCAAGAGAGAGAGAAATCTTTCTGAAAATTCTAAAAACTTTTCCAAATAAAAATGTGAATGTCACAAAAGTGACAAAGTGGCGGTAATTACATACCTACAAGCTACAAGCTACAAGCGAACTTTTGCTGTTGTTAGAAATATTCTTACGTAGGTATAAGGATTCTGTTTTGATGGAAATAAACTTTAGTAAGAGTGACATTAGGGTTGAAAATAATAATGATTATACGAGTAGAGTAGAGATAGGGAGACATAGAAATATGGGTTTAATATTTAAGTAGGTGTATTTACTATTAAGAAGTAGGAATCTTCGAGAATTATTATTGCATTATATATTGTGCGATGATTGATGTCCTTTTTTTGGATAAGTTCAAAAAACTAAAGTTTGAAATTTTTTCTATTCTTGAGTTTAATTTAATTTAAGAACAAAACAAGAAAACCAGATTAATTTTGTGTTATTTTGTCAAAACTAATGATAATGACTTTCAATTTTCAGTTTTCGATGATATATGTACATACAAACATACATACAGAGGTAAAGAGTTTTTGTTTTTGGCCATTCAATAAGATAGATGAAAGATTACACTTCTCACTATTTGTTCTATAGGTCAATAGTAAGCGTTGATAGTACACCCGATCTGTCTCATGTTGATCAACTAACATTTATTATTCGTTACGTAAAAGATCACGAGCCTGTTGAAAGATTTTGGACTTTATTCCAATTAATAAACATAGATCTGATTATTTAGCGGAAACCATACTAAAGGTTTTGGAGGATCATGCCATTTCGATAACAGATTGCAGAGGCCAAATCTACGACAACGCGGCAAAAATGTCAGGAAGGTTTTCTGGTCTGCAGGCAAGAATAAAAGAAAAATGCAAATTTGGCACTTTTGTACCATGTGCAGTGCACTCATTAAACTTGGTAGAAGTGCATGCGGCTGGGTGTGCTTTAGAACCATCCAAATTCTTTGACATTATTCAAAAATTGTATAACTTTTTTTCAGTATCTTCTCATCGATGGAGTGTGTTGATTGCTCATTTAGGTCCAAAAAAGTCTTTCTCAAACAAGATGGTCGGCGCGAGCTGATATACTTCAAAAAATTGAAGAAGCTTTGATGTCTATCGCGAACGATTTAGGACAGGTACGAGAGGTCAGAGAGGAAGCATTTAGTCTTTGCCAAAAAATGTCCAAGCTTGAATTTACCATACTTAGAGAACTTTGGAACTCTGTATTGCAAAGAATTAATAAAACAAGTACTTTACTTCAAAAACAAAATATAACCCTGGATGTTGCAATAAATTTGCTGAGTGCAATAGATGAATTTATAATTGGGCTCAGGGACAATTTTGATAACTTTCATTCATCAGCCAGGCAAAAAAAACAGGATTCCGAATATAAGGACCTTTCTGAAAGGATGAGGTGTAGAAGCTCACGCCAGACTTTTTTTTGACGGCTCTGGACCCTCAGTAATTCTGACTGGGAAAGCAAGACTTAAAATTGAAACCTTTCTTCCCATTGTCGACACACTAAGCGTTCATTTGAAACAGCGACTAGGTTCGTATACGAAGATTGGCCAACGTTTTGACTTTTTTTTTTCGATTAAAAAATCTGAATTCAGAAGACTTAAAAGAGAACTGCAAATCTTTTGCTAACTTTTACACCGAAGATGTGAACGGAGATGAACTACATGCTGAATGCCTGATTTTAAAAGACTACTTGAAAATTATTCGACACGAAAATGAAAAAACTGACAACATTCTGGAGCTTTATAATTTTTTAAAAACTAATAAAATTGAAGATGAATTTTCAAATGTTGAAATTGCACTTAGAATTTTCTTAAGTATGATGGTGACCAATTGCAGTGGGGAACGTTCCTTCTCTAAGTTAAAAAGTATCAAAAACGAACTCAGAACTACAATGATTCAAGAAAGATTGACATGTTTGTCGCTGATGTCAATTGAAAGCGACATCCTCAGAGGCATCGATTTTGAAGATGTGATCAATGATTTTACTAATCTCAAATCAAGAAAAAGACCCATTCAATAAATATTCCTTTCTTTTACCTGAAAAAATATAGTCTGTGTCACTATATAGTTCTTTAAATTACATTCTCAATAACTTATTTAATTGTCTGTTATTTAAATTTTGTTTATTTTTGAATTTTATATGACATATTTATTTTTTGTTTTTATTTTTACATTGTTTATGTGTATGTTTTAAATGCTGCAATAACTATTTATTTTTTTAATGAATTAAAAAAATGTATTTATTTAAAAAATTAAAAGAATAAATATCAATTCAAAGTTATGTGATTTTTTCTGTATACCTTTATTACACAACATAACATTTTTATATAATCATACAGGGGCCCCATTTTCGAAAAGTAAAGACGGCCCTGAATATCGTTGAGTATACATACGCTTTAACAACGCTGGGAACAACGCTTAGAGAAGATGCCAATTTTGCAAAAAAAAAATCATCTTTTCAGATGAAGCTCATTTTAATCTTGGCGAGTATTTAAACAAGCAAAATTTTCGCATTTGGGGCACAAAAAACCCACACGCATACATTGAAAATCCGATACACCCAAAACGAATCACTGTTTGGTGCTGATTTTGGTTCAGAGGCATAATTGGGCCATTTTTCTTCGAAAATGAGCAAGGAGTGGCCGTTACAGTCAATGGCGATCGTTACGGGCCTGTTGAACGAATTTTTGTTCCCAAAAATTAAAGAGAATGATTTTGGCAACATTTGGTTTCAACAGGACGGCGCGGCGGTGTCGGCGCGGCGCTACGTACCACACAGCCGAAGCTCCACTCGATGCTTTTATAGCATTTTCAAAAAAAAAGTTATTTGGCGGACCCTATATAATAAAGGTATTAAAGTTCAATATCTCAAATTTTTGAAAAGATATTTACGTCGAAAAACAATTTTTACCAACTTTTATAAATTTTTGTTTAGGTTTTTTTTTTTTAAAAAAAATTGTCAATTCGATTTTTCTCAAAATTTTTCCTATTGTTGAAAACAATATTTCTTATAAGTTAAAATTAGTTAGAAACCATTATCTCAAATTTTTGAAAAGATATTTGAGTCAAAAATCAATTTTTAACAAGTTTTGGTAAATTCTTTTTTCGGTTTTTAATTTTTTGTAAAAAAACTGTCAATTTGATTTTTTTAAAAATTTTACTGAATGTTGACAACAATATTTTTTGAAAGATAAAAGTAGTTTAAAGCAAATACTCAAAGTTTTGAAAACATATTTGAGTCGAAAATCAATTTTTACCAACTTTTAAACATTTTTAACTTCCCATAGGAAGTTATTGTAATTGGTCCGATTTGTCAAATTGAAAATTTTGACATTTCTCGACGTTTCAAGGTCTCTAGAGTCGAAATAAAAGATTTTTAGAAAGATGTCTGTGCGTGCGTGTGTACGTAAGTTCGTACGTCCGTATGTCCGTACGTCCGTACGTTCGCGACGTTTTTTTCGTCGTCCATAGCTCAAGAACCAGAAGAGATATCGACTTCAAATAAATTTTGTTATACAGATAATAAGGCAGCAAGATGCAGAAGGGCTCTCAAGAAAATTGCGTGGGGTTTTTTTTACCATAGCAGTTTAAAAAAAGGTGAAAATTTTGGTTAACCCTAAATATTATTATATGAATTAAATTTTATATTATATATTGTAACGTGATACAAAACAAGTATATTTTTGGAAAAAAACCAATTAACGATTTTTTTTTATAAATCAAAAAAACTGAAAAAAAAAATTTGTCACCTCGAAAATTTTACGACTAAATATGATTTCATCTCCAAAACAATTTTGACGTCGGACGTACGACCGTACGTACACACGCACGCACAGACATCTATCTAAAAATCTTTTATTTCGACTCAAGGGACCTTGAAACGTCGAGAAATGTCAAAATATTCAATTCGACAAATCGGACCCATTACAAAAACTTCCTATGGGAAGTTAAAAATCGTAGAGTGTGGGTCTAATGCCTCTAGAGAGAGAGTTTTCTCAATTTTAAACAATGTATGGACAAACGAAAAAAACCATATGAAAATTAAGACAATCAGGTCCATTTTAATTTGCAAATGGAATTATGAATTAAATTAAATTTTTGAAATCGTAATTAAATCTAGATACTACGCAGGATCTAATGTCTGTTTAACATGCTTTTCCAACTGTTGTAGGCAAAATCAGTCCCAACCATCAAATTCCTACATTCCTGATCAGTTTTGAATTGTTATGCAAACTGCCTCATTCCTCCGATTTTAGGCCTTAAACATGGAACTCGTAAAGTTATTAAATTTACACCTTACAGTGATACAATAAACATCAATTGATTTCTTACAAAAATAATGAATTCGAAGGAGTCCTTGAGAGTACAGAATTTTAATAACTTTCTTAGAATACATTTCTTCTAAATGATAAATATGAAAACTGAAACTAAACAAAATGTATTCAAATTAAATAAAATCCAATTAGTTATTTATTAGTTGGGGCCAAAGGTATTTTTCCCTGAAATTTCTTTTCAGAAATTTGAAGTAGATGTAGACGAGTTACTCTTTTCCAACAAGTTAAATTAAATTGAATGAAAACCACCTCAAACATAGCAACTCTTAGAACTGATGTTAATGGAAAGTAAAAATCATATTTTTTTTAGTTCTTAACAAAAATGTTAACCATCAAACAAATACAAGTAAAACAAACGTTCTAAATTTGATTCTATAGGTATTATTTAAAATATAGAAATAGACTCATTTTCATCTAACATCTATAAGCGAGCTAAATACATTCTTTTTGCAAATCATTATTTTCTCATTCTCATTTATTTGAAGATGTAATGCTTATCAAAAGAAATCTGTTTATTACTTTCTCTGTATACAGGTTAAGGTTCAGATTATTTTTAATTAAGATGACCATAATATAGTTTAACTAACATTTCTCAATAGTTTTGAAAATCTTTAAGTCTTAAACTTATTCGAAGTGGTGAACCTTGAACCTATACAAGAATTAATTTTCTCGAGAGTTTTTGAATAACACAAAAAGAAGGCTCTAGCAAAATTTCGTTAAAGAAAACATAAAGAAATATAAATAAAGTGCACGACTGGATCGAACGAACTTGCTCAAGCATCCAAAAACTCTGTTAACAAATACATAGAACTTTTATAATAAAGTCTTAATATTTACTAATAAATTAAATTTGTCTTCAAAAATTTGAATGCCGTTTAATTAATAAAAAAAAATTGACTTTAATTTTTCTGGTATTTATAACATTTTTCAATTTTAGTTTATAAATATTTTCAGTAAGCAGTTTTTTAGAACTTACATTAAGTTTTCATTAAAAAAAAATACTGACCCATTTTTGAGACATAAAATTTTTGAAAAAAAAATAATCTTTTCTAAAAATCCATCTGCTTGTGCAGAGTATATTATTGAAGTCGGTTTATTAGTTCTTAACAAAACTTAAAAACAAAATAACGGTTCAATGGGAGGACCCTTCAAAAGCAATACAAAAATATTTTTTTCTATTGAAAAAGGCATGTTAACAGCAACAATTAGAACAACTTTTATAAAAATCTAACTTTTCGTTTTTGAGAAAATTCGAATTTACGATTTTTGACCAATCAGTACCGTTATTTTTAGTCTTAAGACAAATTTAAAAACGTCTAACGCGATTGTGCTTAAAACCATAACTTCCAAGTTTCAACTTAATCAATCCAATGGTTTGGGCTGTAGGGGCGAGGACAGACAGACAGATAGACGGACTGAATCGGGGGACCCACTTTTTTTCATCTTAATGTCATGCCTGATTAAAATCTCGAGTCCGACATTTTTTACGAATGCAATACTTGCCATATTGATAGTTCCTATATGTCGCAAGTAAAAATGTCATTGCACCAGAAAAGGCTAGGTAACATGGGTAGTTTTACTTTTAATGATATAATATATTTCCTATTAATTTTCTGACTGTCGTTTCCATTGACAGGACACCAATTAAATTAAGTTCAATATAAAAATAGGTATGTACTCGTATGTACCTACCTATGTTTATGTATATTTTCCTCTTATTGAATTAGCCATTTTGACTTACATATGTATGTAGAATTGATGTTCATATACATTATACATGTATGTATTAACTGACTAACAAGGGCTTACGAGTATTGCTTATTTTTGGTACCTAAAACATTCATATTTATACAAGCTTACATGGTTACCTTCTTTTGAATTAATGTTGACTTGACTCCCATGCCATTAATATGCTTAGACTTTTCTTCTAAATCAGATAAGAAAGGTTGCTTTACCTTACCTACATTTGTTTTTCGTTACTTTTTATGTGTGGTTGTTAAACCTTTTACGATAAAGCTTCCTTATTTTACTAGAGCATAGCTTTGATGTCATTTACAAAATATCAACGTCGTTATTTTTACGAGCTAAGATGTAAATGATGGTTTGGCGATGGAAAAAAGGATGAAAATGCACTTGTTGGAATTTATTAAGTATTAAGTAGAGTATAGTATATAGTAAAAAGTGCTCCGTAGTTTTTTTTTTGTAGAACCAAACTATTTACGATTCGTAATTTAATTAAATTAACATTAATCTCTTTGTTATGTATACTACTTCGCTTTAGCTCATTGCAAGTTGGGAAATTTCAAAAAATACCTTTGCACGTGGAGACCATTTATCATAAAAAATGCTTACAAAGAAGAAGAATGATTCACAAGATGACGTGTCGTAGAGCACCAAGAACTTTGTTACTTACATAATTAACCATTGCTGTTAGACGACAAAAAGGATATTACCAAATTCAGAAACCTTAAATGGTTAAACTACTAGGGTCAGTCGGATAGTCTAAATCCAAATTTATGGCTTTTAAAACCTGTGCTTTTTTATAAATAATACGAAGACACTTATACAATAAAGTAGCTAATTTAAGTTTTTTAAGGAGGATTTTTAACAAACGTTTTTAACGAATAAACTGCCAAATAGCAGCCACTGCTTGGTTGCATTACCATATTCTTTTATTGAAACTCGTGGAAGTGGAACCTAGACGAGATAAGAGAAGACGATACTACTTTTGGAGCTTCCGAGACGAGAATGTATATTTTGTTACGAAATTTTTCAGCAGAATAAATAATTATATAAAACTAGCTAACCCGGCAGACTTCGTACTGCCTCAATTGATAATATTATGGCTATCAGATGGCATCCGAACCAATGCTATTTTGAACATGTTTACGTAATTGTTATTCTGATGAAGAAACATTTGTATTTCTTGGACAATGGTTCTCTTCACTGTTGGATTGTGAGCACGGTTGCCACTTGAAAAAAAATTGCATGACCAAAGCTGAAAATAAAAATGACCAATCGTACCAAAAAAGGACCAAAATAATTTTTGCCCGCAATGGCTTTTAACTTCCCATAGAAAGTTATTGGTAATCGGTCCGATTTCTAGAATTGAAAATTTTGACATTTCTCGACGTTTCAAGGTTCCTAGAGTCTAAATAAAAGATTTTTAGAGAGATGACTGTGCGTGCATGTGTACGTACGTCCGGGAAGAATAACGTTTTTGACATCTGGTAAAATTTTGAGAAAATCGAATTGACATTTTTTTACAAAAAATAAAAACCTTAAAAAAACAATTGTAAAACTTGGTAAACATTTACTTTCGACTCAAGTATTTCTTCAAAAATTAAAAAAAAATTGGCTTTAAGCTAATTTTATCTCACAAAAAATACTGTTTCCGACATTCCGTAAATTGTGCATAAAAGTCCAACAGTCAGTTTTTTTCATAAAAAATTAAAACCTACAAAAAATAGTACACAAACGCTACGAAAATTTGGTAAAAATTGGTTTTCGACTAAAAATTTCGTTAACAAGAACAGATATTGAAATCAAACTATTTCATCATACTCAAAATATTGTTGGTAATTTTTATTTTTTTTTAGAATAATTCAACTAACAACTAGCAGATCACGAAAGCCTACAAACCTTTTAAGCAAGACAAATCGGCAGACGGGATGTGAAGTTATCAGTGTGGGACGCACCCCAGCCTCATTTTTTTCAGATCACAAGTCAGGAGATCGAATACTATCGTTAAATAAAATTCATATAAAATTAATTCAAAAAAAATGTTTTTGCAGACCAAACGCTATGGTTATTTTTGTCATCTTGAGGGTCTTTGGCCAGCATTACATTATTAATGGTACCCAAATTAAGTCTGCCTTTCGTTTTTATCAAAGTTAATTCAAAAAAATTCCTCTGAGCAGCAGCTGAGCTGTGAGGAAGTAACATCAAGTTATAAACGAACTAACTTAAATTTTGAAAACAATATTCATTTTAAGCGTTTTTATGATAATTGAATTTTTCCCAAAATTCTTTAGGTATGTATTTTATTTTTGAGATTATAAAAGGAATAGAGTCGAGTTATTTTTTTTCAATTTCTTAAAAAAGGGACTAAATGGAATAAAAAATGACCATGCGACCAAGTGAGAAAATAATGACCAAATTTGGTCTTAAAAGACCAAACTGGCAACCGTGATTGTGAGCACAACGATTATCAACTTCCGCATCTGAATTGCCCATAAAATAAATTTGTAAAAATTGATGATCGGCATCAGGTAGTGGTAACAGTGCCCCCAGTAAGTGATAAATTTGTCCTTGTATCTGTAATATTTTAAATTTTGTCCATCGCTGTATATAAGTATATATTTTAGTACAAACTTGAATATTATAAAAAAATATTCTGGTATAATACCTTGAAAGTGGGCATGAAATTGTCCTGTATAATATGTGTAGCGCCAAATGATGTCATCTGGAAATAGTTGTTATATTTGAATGTTGGCCAAGAAGTGCTTAGAATCATTTCCAATCCCAGAAACTGAAGAGCGTGAAGGATCTGGTGGTGGTACCAATTGTGGCAATTTTACTTTGCCTCCAGCACAACATAATCCAGTAGATTCACCAGTGTATTTTAACGACTTACAATATTTACAAATTATTTTCATTGCCCCAATTGTTACCGATTTGTCGGCACAATAATCAATTGCCGGATCATAGTGGAATGCAGCTCGTTCAAGAATCACAGGAGCACTGAGTCTGCGGATTCGCTCAATTTCATTATGTCGTGCTCGCTGTTGTTGGGTTTGATGTGCACGAACGAACTCGTTGCATTCTAAGCCTATCCACTTCATTGTCACTCACTAAATAACGCAATTCTGACATAGCAATACGACTATTTTCTTGATCTGCCTCTCTCTGGTCATCAGTGCGGTTAGCACGTGAGGTAGCTTTCGCACATTTGATTGACTGCGACTGCGACGACCTAAGTCAGGTCGTCTTCTCCTCGGCATCGTAACGTAATTAATCAAAGTGAGAACATTTCTCACTCATAACTTAACAGTAACTTAACAGTAAAGTGTCACTATCACAAAATATCAACAAAAAAAGAGCACACTACTTGGAATGTCACTATCACAAAGGATCACAAAAGTAAAGAAAGTTCTCGCGCACGTAGCGGTAATCGTCACTCACAAAGATAGAAGGATGCACTCATAGAATATCGTAACCATTATCGTAACACAATCTCGTCAATCGTAATACTTTTTCCCGTGTTCTGATTTTTTTATTTATTTTTTTGGAGTTTACCTTTAAGCCATAAATCTTCGTGCGACAGAATGATTGACATATTAGTTGGTTGTCAAATCTAATGTCAAATATTATGGTTGTGTTCAGAAACTTAATTTGTGACAAAACTTAATCTGATGCAACTGAAGTTAGCTAAAATTAAGTTTCGCGAAGCCGACCAAATTAATTGGAAATCAGTTCTTACTTCTAACAGTTTATTACAGTTTTTGTCGCGTTCGCGATTCACTTTTCTTTATTTTCGGAACGCGACATTAGATCCCCCAAAGCGCACGCGAAGACTATTTTCATAGACATGATTGAATTTTAACTTTATGCAGCGGTAATAAATTGCAAATTTACTCTTTGACGTTAAGAACGGTGACGTGAAATAGTGCCAAATGAATTAACACCAAATTTCAAATTTGGCCTTATTTCGTTGTTCAAAACGAAATAAAACCAATTTGGCTTTATTTCGATTTATAAAAAGAAATAAGGCCAAAAAAATAATGGAAACAACGCCGAATATTTTAAAATTCAAAAGTTAATACAAATTTTTTAAAGTTCACTTTTTTACATACAAAACACGCAAAAATGGTTGATTTATTGTCTAGAATAGCTACTTTTGCTAAAAAGTTTTTTTGAATTAATAGCACGGCGTACTAACAGCTAGGTATGTAAGGGGGGGCATGCTGCCCCCCTGCAACCTCCCTGCTTGGGATCACTATAGGATTTGGGGTGGGTGCGAGTTTGGGTATATGCAAAGAACTTTTGCATTTGAGCACTAAAATCAAAGAAATTCCCAACAAAAAAAAAGCAAGTATGGCTCACAGTTATGAAAGAATCACAATGCATTCGTGTTCTTTGCATATACCCAAACCCGCACCCACCCCAAATCCTATAGTGATCCCAAGCAGGGGTGTTGCAGGGGGGCAGCATGCCCCCCCTTACATACCTAGCTGTTAGTACGCCCAGCGCCGTGCTATCAATTCAAAAAATCTTGTTTTAGGCTCCAATTTCAAAAATTTCAATCGAGCAACAAGTATCTGTCATTTTTCAACTTTTTTAATTAATAACAAAAAAAATTGTTGCAAAATTGCACTTCCCCCGATTTTTTATTAAAGTTTACGAAAAAATACACCGATTTGGTTATTTTCCGAATTTTTTTTCTATGTTTTTAGCAAAAGTAGCTTTTCTAGACAATTACCGAATTTTGTAATTCCCAAAATTGAATAAAGAATTTAATTTAGCATAGAGAGAAAACAAAAGATAATTTTACTTTATGTTTTTTTTCTAATTCTGCAAAGTTTTAAATCGAAACAATGCCAAATTGCTATTATTTCGTTTTCTAAAGCTTTATTTCATTTAGCGTTATTTCATGTCACCAAGAACACAACTAAATTGCTTAGACAACAGTGATTGATTATAATTTAATATGAACTTTATTGAATAGCAATAAAGTTCAAATTGACTCTAGACAAAATTTGTATGGGAAATAGAAAAGGGCTGTTTTTAGGGTTTTCCCGGAAATTATTCGATTTTTTCTCGCCTTTTAAACCTTTCCTAGATCTCCACGAACATTTCAAGACTAAGATAAGATAAATCCATTCAGCCGTTCTCGAATTTTAGTGAGACTAACGAACAGCAATTCATTTTTATATTATAAAATTAAATAAAATAAAATGTATTAAAAGAAAGTTATAAAAGTTGAACTTAATTTACTATCTTTATAACAACACTACTTTCAAGTTCTTAAGGATTCTGTTGAATATGAGTCATCATTTATTACACACAACATATACTTTAATTGAAATGTTATTTTAAGTTCAGTGAAAATCAAAAATTAATATGATTCATAGAATATTTAATTGTTTTTGGCTTCAATAGCACGTAAAATTTTTTTACGACCTGCATAAATCATTGAATTTACAATATATCGTACGTGCTGAAGTGATCCATTAATTTGATTAATCAATTTGTTACCGCTATTTTTGTCGGTGTATGTTTGTAAACATAATGTACATCAATGTTTATGTTCCAACATTACAAACAAAATTAATTAAACTATAAGGTTTACCTTGTATTTAGTTACAAAAATACAATGACATTTGCCAAAAAGAATTTAACAACCGCAGCTTTTCTATACAAAAGATTTATTCAGGTATTTAAATGAGGTTTAATTGGATTCCAATTGATTCTATTTGTTAATTTGTCATTATACTTTTTCTTCACATTCGGGACTCTGATTGCAATTTAAAACTTATTTTCTTTTTAGATCTATAAGAAACAATTTTCTGTAGAATTCTTTAATTGAAATGTTAAAACAAATAAACGATTTTATTCTTCCATTCTATAATTGTTCATGAGTTAAGGTACATAATTTAATAAATTAATGGGAAAACTCTCCCCTCTAAATAATGAAAGCAGTGTCATTTTAACTCCGAAAATATTCTCGGAATTATTTTATTTAAATACATTTTCTTGTGAGGTAAACAAGTAAATTTTGAATTACTTATACCTACAACAATTTAAAATTATCTAAATAATGATATATTGTCATTCCTGGAAAATAAGACCAAACAATATCAAAAAAAAAAAAATAGGCTGGGATGCGACCCACACTGAAACTTCCCATCCCGTCTGTCGATTTGTATTGCTTGAAAGTTTGTCTATATGTATTAATTTTTACCAAATTTGCGTACTATTTTTTGTAGATTTTATTTTTTTATGAAAAAACGGACTGTTGGATTTTTATAAAAAAATTACTGAATATCGAAAACAATATTTTCTGTGAAATAAAATAAGTTTGAAGCCAATATTTTTAATTTTTGAAAAGCTATTTGATTCGAAAGTAAATTCTTACAAGTTTTAGTATTTTTGTTTTTTTAGGTTTTTATTTTTTGTAAAAAAAAACTGTTAGGTAATTCGATTTTTTTCAAAATTTTACTGAATGTTGACAACAATATGTTTTGAAAGATAAAAGTAGTTTAAAGCCAATATCTCAAAGTTTTAAAAAGATATTTGAGTCGAAAATCAATTTTTACCAACTTTGAGTAATGTTTTTTTTAGGTTTTTATTTTTTATAAGAAAAAACTGTCAATTAGATTTTTTTCAAAATTTCATCAGATGTCAAAAACATTATTCTTCGTTGCACAAAATTGTTTTGGAGACGAAATCATATTTTAGTCGTAAAATTTTCGAGGTGATACATTTTTTTTTTCAGTTTTTTTGATTTATAAAAAAACCGTTAATTGGAATTTTTTCAAAAAATATACTTGTTTTATATCACGGTACAATAAATAATATAAAATTTAATTCAAGTCTCTAGCTTCATTGCTTCATGAGATATTTAGGTTTTTTTTTTTTTTTTTTTTTTAAATAAGCGCACACACAAAGGGATAAACTACCCTTATTATGTAGACACAGTGTGAGCACTAGGAAAGGGAGAGAGGGGTTGAAAGGAGGTGTCGGTGCACATTAGTTTTGAATTCCTGAATATTGCAATGGCTGGGAAAGACAAAGTGTGGCAAGGCATTCCACATTCGCATAGTACGGCTAAAGAACGAATCTCTGTACTTGACAGTACGACCGAAGTTGGGCTCGAGGGTATATTGATGAGCGTTCCTAGAAGCGCGAGTATTACGGTTGAACTGTTTAAGGCGAGGAATGCAACTAGCTATTTCTCTAGAGCATAAACCATTAAAATAACGGTAAAAGAGGGTGAGACAAGAGACATTTCGACGATGTTCAAGCGATGTAAATGATCTTATGATGGCAATATCACCAATCAATCTAAATGCTCTACGTTCAATACTGTCCAAGAGGCTTAAGTAAGTTGCAGGAGCACCAGCCCAGTTATGGGAGTTATACTCAAGCTTTGGACGTATATAAGTCTTGTAGATAACAACCAAAATGTTTACATTTTTTTTTTAAACTGCTGTGGTAAAAAAACCACCCATGCAATTTTCTTGAGAGCCCTTTCTGAATCTTTCTGCCTTATTATCTGTATAACAAAATTTATTTAAAGTCGATATCTCTTCTGGTTCTTAAGCAATTAAAAAAAATAAATTAGGTGGCGCAACAGTCCGTAGAGAACCAGGGCCTAGTGACTTACAACTCTCAACCATTCCTGTGTGCGAGTAATGTTGTTATAGATGGAAGGGACCTACAGTTTACATATATGCCGAATCCGAACGGCTAATTTGAGAAAGAGCTATGGACGCCGAAAAAAACGTCGCGAACGTACGGACGTACGGACACACGCACGCACAGACATCTTTCTAAAAATCTTTTATTTCGATTCTAGGGACCTTGAAACGTCGAGAAATGTCAAAATTTTCAATTCGACAAATCGGACCTATTACAATAACTTCCTATGGGAAGTTAAAAAGATCAAAAATTATGAATCTTGCTTGAAAAAAATAGGAAAAATAATATGATTTCCTTGTAATTCTAATTAATGCTCGTGAAGCTCTAAGAAGAAATCTGAAAACATAGTATTGTAAGAAAATGCCATTTTTATATTCGAATAAATTAAAAGATCTAGTTAATATAAGGTTTTATAGTCGAGAACCGTTTAAAAGACTTAATGCCCAATTTCATAAACAACTTTTATACATTTAATAGGATTTTAAACTGTTAAATGGGATATTTTGGTTTCACCAAGCGTTTTTAAAGTAAACAAGCTTTTAAACACCTTTTAAGACTAAATGCCCAATTTTGGCTCATTAAATTTTTAAAGTGTCATTAAAAAATGAATATGACAGATTAACAGCTGATGTTTTTTTTGTAAAATTTTTATTCTCAATATTTGGAGACACAGAATAAATAGGTAAACAGATTCAACATTGCATTACTATTTATAATATTATTTTTATGATTTTAAATTTTAATTAGAATATTAGATTGGGCATCTTTCATCTGACGAAGAAGAACAACATATAGTAGTTATTCGCCGTTCAAGAGTATTCCGCGTTCACAAGAATCCATTTTCAGACTATGATGATATTGACTTCAAAAGTCATCTGGGGATTAGTTGTTGAGTTTGTTTGGTTATCATTTGGAGCATAAAACTAACCGAAATAAACCCGTCAGTGTATTAAATCAAGTGCTTATTACTTTGCCACAGGATCTTTCCAAATCTGCGTCGCGTCGGAGATATATTTAGTATCTCAAAATCAAGTGTTTGTATACGCTGGGAACAACGCTGGGAACAATGCTTAGAGAAGATGCCGATTTTGCGAAAACAAATTACTTTTTAGATGAAGCTCATTTTGATCTTGGCGGGTATGTTAACAAGCAAAATTGTCAAATTTGGGGCACAGGAAACCCGCACGCATACATTGAAAAACCGATATACCCAAAACGAGTCACTGTTTGGTGCGGATTTTGGTCCAGAGGCATAATTGGGCCATTTTTCTTCGAAAATGAGCTAGGAGTGGAGTCAATGGCGATCGTTATCGGGCCTTTTGAACGAATTTTTGTTCACAAAAGGAGGAGGAGGATATTGGCAACAATTGGTTTCAACAGGACGGTGCGCGGTACGTGTTACACAGCCGAAGCTCGAACTCGATGTTTTTATAGCATTTTCAAAAAAAAAGAAGTTATTTGGTGGACCCTATAGACAGAAAAAAGGGGTTTTATTTTTACATGGTTGTGAAGAGAACTCTATTTTAACAAAAATATCCCTGAAATTTACCATTTTAAGCTTGGTTAAACTGAACAAGTTTAGATAAAAGTGCTTTTAGTGTTTGTTTATGAAATCGGACACAAGTCTAAGAAAAAAATTTCAATTGAGTAAACAACACATTTACAAGAGTTTCATTTTTGTAACCAAATTTTTTCACCGTATTTGATTTGGAAAAATATCTTACATTCGAAAAAAAAAACAAAGAAACATTTTTTTTTATTTCTGATCTGATGTGTGGAAGACGTGAAGCACTATGATTTGAGGCAGTTTTTAAAATCTGAAGCTAGACAAATCAATACATTTGGCCACTGTCCATTTTGAATATTCATGGAAACCCAAATCTTGAATTGAAAAAATTGAATTTTTGAAAAATCAAACTATTGAATTGATGGATCATCCGCCACACACCTTTCATTTAACTCCCAGTGACTTTTTCTTGTTCCCAAACATCAAAAGTAAATTTCGTGGAGAGAGGTTTCTTGCCTATAGTAAAATAAAGTAGCTACTATTTGTGAAATCATATACAAAATTTACAAATATGTTAAAAAACAATAAAACCATTTGAATGAAATATATTCAATTCAAACCAATCACTTCGAGTTAAATTCTACCATTTTCCAATTTAATTTTGAGTGAAAGTGAAGTACAGAACCCAGCTGATAATTATGTAACAATTTTTTATAAGTTATCAACCACTTAACCTTTAGTATTTAAGAACTATGTTGGGTTACGGTCAAATAACAAATTGTTATTTGTAAATTCTTTGAAGCTTTTTAATATCATAGGTAAAACATATTATTTAACTTTATTTACGGTTCTCAATGCTGAAGAACAATGTTAATTTTTGTAAACCATTCGAAATAAAAACAACATTGTGATGTTCAAGAAAAAATCAAGTTCCGACGTATTTTGCTAGCGTCTATATATTAAATGAGGGAATTCATTTAAAAACAGGAATAATTAATAAATAGTTGACGGAATTCAATTGAGTCCTTCTCCCATTTTTCGAACCCCATTCTTCATTTCAGATCAAGTTCCTTTTACAATCTACAAGATTCGAATAAAACAACCAATCTGAGTTCAAAGTTAAAAGAGTCTTAAACATATTTATGTATTCATTTATATAACTAAATAGGTACTTTAAATCAAAATATGTAATACAATTTCCATTGAAATATTCTCCTATTTCTCCATACATATATGTAATGTAAAAATTGATGTGTATAGACATCTTTGATATCCTGTGACCTAGAATAAATAATTGGTATTCAAATTCAACGAAATGATAAAGTAGGCTATGTATAAAGCTTTTACTTTAAAGAAAAGTAGGTATAACGTGTGGAAAAAGTTAAAATATGTGGAAATTTAAATTGAAAAAATAAATAAATCGGTAGTAGATTCATATGGTTTTTTAAATCCGGATATGTGAATAATTTTTGTTTTTATTAAGATTTCCTTTTCTTTTTCATTTCTATTGAAATGTATTTAATGCGGTGCGTGTGGGGATCTAAATTTTTCTACAAAACTGAAAATTCTAAGCCGAGAATTTTTGTTCTTGTCTGCTTGACTCATGTTGGATTTGGGGATTCCTCTCAAGCACTAATATCTATTCATTGTTGACATACTTGTGCAATGGAAATCGATCTTTAGACCATTAGCATTGGTCTGAAAGTCCTATACGCTTTTTGCATTGACCACTTCTTCAAGAGCTATACTCTAAGTTAGCCAGCCCCGTCGAGGGGGGGCAAGGGGGGGAAACCCCCCGGGCCCTTGATTTTCTAGTGGCCCGTAAAATTGAAAGTATAATGAGAATATACTCTATTTATCATCAACATACATATTTCCACTTATTTTTAGAGCCCCGAAAATTTAAAATCATTCATGCTTTCCCAATCGGGCCTCTGTTTGCATGTTATCTACCAATCTATCAGTCACAAGCTTGCCGATCTGGGCCCCTGATTATTATTGGCGTACATTTTTGTTAATATTTAATGGAAAATTGGGCAACTCTGAACTATTGAAAGAAAGTTATAACAAATTGTTTAGCTTTTCTTATTTAATTTAACGTAAATTTCAAATTTATTTTATTTTGAAAATTTTTAAAGTCAAAATAAGGGACCCGGCAAATTAAAACAAAACACAAATATTTATTTCGGTTTCTGTTTTTATAAAGTTTCTTTTCTTCTATTTTTGTTTCTGCTGGTAAACGAAATTTTTGATTCGATTTCGGGGGACCGGAAAATCCCACCAGGGGACTAGGAATACGAGGCGATGGCAATCTTATTGGAGAGCAAAATAATGGTATTTTTTTGGGCGTTTTGGAATTAATTAGTCATTATGACCCCTTTATTCAGGAGCACTTGGAAAAAGTAAGAATTTCACAACAAGAACACAAAGGTTTGCAAGTCCACTAATTTTCCGTTGAGATTCAAAATGAGTTTATTAAAATTTGTGCCCAACATGTGAATTCAGCTATCCCTTCACAAACTTTCAGCGGATCCCTTCACAAACTTTCCGATACAAGATGGTCAGTTAGAATTGAGGCAGGGAAACCATCTGAAAAACCTTAGAACATCATTAGAAGCCTTAAGTGATATTAATTTAACTGCTGAAGCTCGAAGAGATGTAAATGATGTTTTAAAATATATGCACACATTTGAATGCGTCCTGATGTCTTGGATTTGGTGCAAGGTTCTTAGCGCTATTAATGAAAAAAGTTTCCTTCTTCGAGGCAGAAACAGTACTATTGACGTTGAAATTCAAGATCTCGACAACTTGATCTTCGATTTGAACATTATTGGAAACGGATGAGATCAATTTTTATCTGAATGCAAAGCAGTTGCTACTGGATTGAGGGATTATCCAGAATCGTTCCCATCGACCGAAAAAGGCAATTAAAGAGACATTGTGAAGAAAACCGAGGAGCTGGAAAGCAAATTGAAACAGTCGAAGAAATAAATTTGAAGAGAAACACCTTTTACGTCATAGTTGATTCAATTATAGGTGGAATTTTTCGTCGGTTCGATACGATGAAGAATTTGAATGCTATACTTTTCATTTTATGGCATTTTTCAACAATGGACGAAATTAAGATTAAAAACTCCGCTACGAGGGTTATCCAAAAGTATAACTCGCATGTGTCTCAAGAGTCTCAAGAAAGAAGAAATAATTCATCACACATTTATGAAGCCAATTTTAAAGCAGCACTTCCGCCATTGAGTTTGCTCAATGCTATTTATTCCCAGAACTTGGAGACGATTTTCCCCAAAATTTGTGCTGCTCTCCGTGTGTGTTCCACCATACCTGTAACCGTAGCTAGTGCCGAACGTTCATTTAGCATCCTTGCCAGAACAAAGAATTTTTATCGTTCGTGCTTATCACAAGATCGTGTTTCTGGACTTGCTACACTATGCATCGAAGCACCTTTGGCAATGAAATTGAATTTCGATGTAATTATAAGTTGTTTTGCTGCTCAGAAAGCTAGGAAAGCTCGTTTGCAAAAGGAGATATTTCATTGAATGCAAACTAACTCTAATGAAAACATTGTGATAATATTTTAATACAAAAAAAAAAAAACAAAAAAGAGTATATTTAATGTAAACCTTTTAAAATACATAGTTTTTTTTTTAAAAACAAATTTCAAATACTTTTACTTCGCTCTATTTTATTTTCATAGTAGGTAATAGATCTTCATGCTAATTTTTTATAAATAGTTAATCGACCAACCAACATGTCGTTGGCAATATCGAATTGAATGTATGATTCTGTTCGGAATCTGATCTACTTGCATGTAGAATTATTTTCTATCCATCTTCCAATTTAAATAAACTGGACTATACCCGTGATATTGATTTGATGATTAATACTTTTTTTTCGGTTCACTATTTCACTGCTATTCGTAATTGAAATTGAGACGTTCTTTATACTAACAATTTAATATATTTTTCCGTCCCGGGCCCGAAATTCCTCTCGACGGCCCTGAAGTTAGCTTCTATAACCTTCTCTACCTGTCAATACTTTTTAGGGAAAAGACTCAATTATTGTATTAATAAATTTTTTCTTCGAAAATTATATAAGGTTTCGATCGTTATAAATGTTAACCTACACAAATATCCTCTCAATTCAGTGAATTTGATTAGCTAGTAGTATTAATTAAATGGTTTTCTGAAAAAGAAGAAAATAAAATAAAAGTTAAGGCGATTTTCTTCAATTCTTTGATGATGAAGAATGAATTCCCCATAACCAGGGGGTTCCATCTTCATCGTACCTACATAATATATATTCTTCTTCCTACATTTTGGTTCGTTTTCGAAATGAATCGTTCCAAAAGATAATAATTAATTTTTCAAGAAAAAGCATTAAATGGTTCACATGAAAATAAGTATAGTTGATATTTTTTCTTGCTGCTTTTTAATTTATATATTTTTGTATTCAATAAGGATGCCTTAGGTATGGTATCATGGGTGTAATTTGTTACTCTTGTTTAAGAAATATATCCTTGTTGTATATAAAAGATTAATGTGAAGTAAATATAAAATGAATATACGTGTACTATGAATCACTTTTAGGAATATTATCATTGACGAAACCAGACAACAGAAATAGAATAAAATTAAATAAAACAGTAAAGTTTTAGACATACGAAGATAGATATTTTATTAGTACCAGAAGTTAATATCTTTTGAACTTTTCTTAAATTCAATGAAAATGATAAAAAGAAGTGACTTAAAATTTATCAGTAGATACTTAATGTCTCCTTAATCCTTTGCGAATTAAAGTTAAATCAAATTTGTGGAATAGTATTAATGAAAGAATCTCTTCTATTCAAAGAAATATATGTGTACATTATATTCATTTTATTTCTATTAACCATATATGTATGCTCATGGGCCTTTAAGTAGTGGAATATAAAAAGAGTGAAGGAATGTTTCAAGTCCAAGAATTTTATCTTCTCATATTAGGTTTTGTTGTAACCAGAAAACTTAGGTTTGCACCGATAATAGCTGGGATATCGACTATAACTTGGAAGGAAATTAGAGCGATTTTGTGTGAGTATTTTTTTATTTTTTTTAATTTTATGATTTAAACCTTTTTTTAGGTTATGGGAAGCAATCATTTTGAAAACATTTGAAGAAATACTCGTATCAAACAAAATTAATTACTTTCAATAATACTATATCCATTGTAAAATCACTCTTGAAGTTTTTTCAACATTATTATTGACGATTTGAAAAGAGAACAGGTTATTTAATTATTCCAAAACAATTATGTTAACTTTGCGAAAGCAGTTTTATTTCAATTTCTTGCAAACTCCAATTTAACAACATACGTACTTTTCACATTGTCTTAAAAGTGTTTGTAATCTTTCAAAATTATACTATTTGATGAACTTAGGCTTTGACAGTATATTTGTTTGATTTCCAATTAAGGCGTGCGCAGGAGGGAGGAAGGTCCTTTGAAAACCAGGGCCTAGTGACTTACATCTCCCAACCATTCCTGTACCATGTACCACCATGCCTACTCTACTTAAAACTAAACCCTTAAACTATAAAACAAGTATGTAAGCCGGCCAAGGCTTAAAACCCCATCCCGACTACCCACTATCAAGTGCCGATTGAAGCCACCAACGCGAACAGTCCAAACCCACTAACCATCGTGCCACGGGTACTTCATTGATTTACATTATTTAAAATTAACAAATAGTACATCAGGTTAGTCCAATAAAAAGTTTAGTTTTTTATAATAATAAAATATTATGAAAAATACTTGCTGTTCATAAATGAACATGATCCTTGCATGGGTGCAGTTGCGCATTTTCACAAGACATAAAAAATAATCTTGTGATTGTGAGTAGCGTCATAAGATAGGATACTGATAGGATAGGAACACATGTGTACACACAAATACCCAAAGATAGCATGGTGTGGAAATGTGTATTCTATTTTATCAGTATCTTATCTCATGTTCCTTAGATTTAAGTAGGTATAGATATGTAGTTGTAAGTAGTTTTAGAATTAAGACGTGTCTTTTATTTCTGTCCATAATTATTTTCACTTGCACAGGCAAAATAAGGAAGGATTTTCATAGAAATATAAGAAAACATGAAATTAAAATTATGATTTACAAATAGAATTATGTTATGTTCTCTATTTGTAAATCATAGTTTATAGGAATATTGTAATTATTTGTATACAAAACAAGAAGTTAATATACTTATTTTAACAAAAAAAGAAAAATTCTAAACATAAGTATGACAAACTAATATGTTTCAATCACAAAATCTTAGTGGCTAGTTATGCTCACCTCCTTGAGAATTAACACGATCAGGAAATTTTGTTTTGCAAAATTGTTTCTTTCGTCCAAATCAATATCTTCCAATATCTTCTTTTTGATTGTAAGTCCCAAAAACCACATTCCTTGAAATCGAAGCTTATAAATGAAAATGATTTTTCCTAAATATTGAGATCATTTTGATGTATTTCAAAAATCCAACTCAACTAATCAACTATACAGCCACATTTTGAGTATTTTCTGACAATACCGGAGGCTGAACTTATGATAAATAAATTACATTTTTTTCAAAATCTGAGAACAATCATATGTTGCAATCCTTATACGTCTATAAGTTATATACCACCGACTTAAGATCTTGTTTTGTCTTGTCAAATATCAATTATTTTTCAAAAAAATTTCACAGTAAGGATCGAATATCTCTTAACTAAGATCCAC
This sequence comes from Eupeodes latifasciatus, assembly GCA_920104205.1. Classification (NCBI taxonomy): domain Eukaryota; kingdom Metazoa; phylum Arthropoda; class Insecta; order Diptera; family Syrphidae; genus Eupeodes; species Eupeodes latifasciatus. The sequence continues at coordinate 162,138,808 of OV049926.1, forward strand.
GTGACTTTAACCTTGCCAATTCTGTCCCATTTGATTGTGTATGAGCAATTAAGTAACACCTTTAAATATGTGTACATTTAAATTCTATGAAAATGAAAATGGAATTTAATGATGTTGGTTTTTAATTTCAAACATTCAAGCCGAACGTTTATTTTGACTCTCTTTTAAAATAATATGTATGTCAATGAATATTTTTTTTCATTGCTGGTATATTTACATTTATATTATGTAAAACGAGAACATCAGTAAGCGAATCGGGCAATTTAACCTTTTCCGGAACACATATTTCTTTTGTCAGTAAAATATACCAAATAAAAAATAATATGTCTCCGCATTCGAACATTCATAGGCAGTTATTCAACAGTTCAAATAAAGGGTGATTTTTAAGCTAACGTGCGTCAGCTGTTTAAAGAAGTGTTGCCAAAACACTTGTTTAAACAGCTGACGCACGTTTGGTGTTTTGTTTCACTGTCAAACATCTTCAGTTTGGTCTATAATATAACCATGAATCGTCCTACAAACAAACAACAACGCTTGTAAATTATTGAATTTTACTATCAAAATGCGTGCTCTGTTAAGAAAGTTCATCGCGCGCTTCTTCCATTTTATGGTCAGTTTAATCGACCCACTGAAGCGGCTATTCGGGCTATTGTGATTAAATTTCGCACCAAATTTACTTTATTGGACATTAAACCACCAACACGCCTACGCAGAGTGCGAACTGAAGAAAATATCATAGCTGTATCGGCCAGTGTTAATGATGACCATCAATTATCGATTTGTCGCCGTTCGCAGCAATTGGGCCTCTGTTACTCAACAACGTGAAAAATTTTGCGGAAGGATTTAGGTGTGATTTCTTTCAAAATACAGCTGGAGCAAGAATTGAAGCCGAACGACCTACTGCAACGTGAAATTTTTGGTGAATGGGCTCTTGGAAAGTTGGCCGAAGATCCACTTTATTACCGAAAAATTGTGTTCAGTGACGAAGTTCATTTTTGTCTGAATGGGTACGTAAATAAGCAGAATTGTCGATTTTGGAGTGAATATCAGCCAGAAGCATTGCAAGAGCTACCAATGCATTCAGAAAAAGTCACAGTTTGGTGCGGTTTATGGGCTGGTGGCATCATTGGAGCGTAGGTACTTCTTCAAAGATGATGCGAACCGTAACGTAACTGTGAATGGTGAGCGCTACCGTGAGATGATATCCAACTTTTTTTTGTCCAAAATGCAAGAGCTTGACTTGCATGACATGTGGTTTCAACAAGACGGTGCCACTTGCCACACAGCACGCGCAACAATTGACTTATTGAGAGGCGAGTTCGGTGAACATTTTATTTCACGTTCGGGACCGGTCAATTGGCCACCTATATCGTGCGATTTAACGCCTTTAGACTATTTTTTGTGGGGCTATGTTAAAGCTCATGTCTATACAGATAAGCCCGCTTCAATTGACGCATTAGAAGATAACATTAAATCATTTATTCGTGAGATACCGGCCGAAATGTGGGAAAGAGTATGCCAAAATTGGACTAAGCGGATGGACCATTTGAGGCGGAGTCAAGGTCAACATTTGCATAAAATAATCTGAAAAAATTAAATTATATGGACCGCACTATTGATTCAAATAAAGATTTCATGCATTTCTTTCCTATAGCTTCTAAAAAGTCACCCTATATATGGGTTAAATTTTCATGTTATAATTTTTGATTTCATGATATTTACATTGTTTAAAAAAAAACATAAAAACTCAATAACTTTGTATATAGTTGGAATGGTATTATACTCTTGATAAATATTTAAAAAAAAATATGTCCTTCAACAAAATATTAATATCATATTATATACAAATATTTATTTATTTGTTCGGATTTATTTGTTGAAAATATTTACTCTTCAATATACATAAATATATAATAAGTTGCTTTAAATGTCCAAATGATCTTTAACTCTTTAACATACTTCAAAGACTTTTTTAATTTTATCGAAGCATTTAATGAAAATTTATATTTATCGTATCACCCTTCATCTTGTTTCTTTGGGACACGTGCTTACATTTTTTCTTGAGATACGTACGTACATATTTAGAAATGATTTGTACATACATACATATATCCATACCTCAATACATCAGAAAATGTATTCAAATTTTAAGTTTTGAAACAGCACAAGCAAACTGGAATATTCTGATGATGGCTTTGTTTGCTTTGAACCCGCATATGATTATTATCAAAGATGGAATATACTTTAAATCTTTTAACATTCCATTCAATTCAATTGCAGCAACAAAATTATGTTTTTTTTTGCAGAGGAATTTCTTTTATCTTTCATAATAATAATGTCCCATCGAAAAAATTTAATAACGTTGTCGATATAACAGTATACATAATGTAAGTTGTTTTAAATTCAATAAAAAGATAAAACCAACTTCAATTTTTTCTTATTTAATAACAATATATCTGATTTAAGACTTAACGGTGCAAGAGAGTTTAAGTCATAAATAATATCGAAGTTCATGTTCGAATATTGAAGGCCAGTGGGCATGTGAAAAAAAATGTATAATTAAAACACAGGTTGATACAATTTTATGATTGAAGAAGGTACATACATACATATATATTTTGACAATACCAAAAGTTCATGATTTTAAAGTTAAAAACATCTTTTATGAATAAGATCCTATGCCTATGAATAATTTTTTTTAATGATAACTCGTTTTAATTTTACTTGATTTGTTTAAAAATAAAGGGAACACTCTTAAGAAATAAATAGATACATGAACCTGCAAAAGTATAGGGCTGGAAATTGAAATCTGTCAATCTAAGTTGATAATACAATTTTTTGTTTTTTTCAGTTGAAAGTCCGACATTTACGAAAATGGATCGCTTAACTATCGCATACAAATTGTAAGTGTTGCCGAAGAACCGAATGTGTCGATTCCTCGTCGTTCTCAGGAATTAGGACTGTCTTACGACACATTATAGCGTATTTTGCATTTGGATCTACACCCACATCTATATAAAGTCCAGCTCACACACCAACTGAAGCCAGCTGACCATTCACAACGTGCGTCGTCGTAGGTATGTATGTCGAATGGGTGCTTGATAAACAGGCGGTGGACGGCGATTTTTCGAACAAAATTTTATTCAACGACGAAGCACATTTCTCACCCAGTGGGTATGTTAATAAAAAAAAATTGTCGTATTTGGGGTTCTGAGAATCCTCAAGTATTTGAAGAGAGGCCACACATGCCACACAAATCGAGCGAATATGGCTTTATTGCAAGAGACATTTCCTAGTCGCGTTATTTTTCGTGGTGGCGATATCAACTGGCCACCAAGATCATGCGATTTGACACCTCTGTTTTTTTTTTTTTTTTTTGTGGGGCTACGCGAAGGATCGCGTTTATTCAGATAAACATTTAACTCTTGAGCACTTAAAAATCAACATTCGTCAAGTTATGGATACCGCCCAATAGTGTCAAAAAGTGGTCGAAAAGTATCGATTCTTGCAACAATTCGGGTAGTGGTCATTTTAATGATGTAGAGTTTCACACGTAATGTCAACGTTCAAACTTTAAAATTAAAAAAAAAATATTGTATATTTGTTTTATTTACGTTTACTTTTGAAACAGCAAAATGGATAACCCTGTATAATAAAAGAAAAAAAAGATATTCATAACAAAGCATAAGCAAAGAAAATTTTCAACGTTTAAAATCTTAATTTTATAATTCCTAAAACAATTACAATTAAAAATTATTACTTCTACTAAATGTATGGTTATTCGAATTAAAAATCGAAAAAGGAATTGATATTTATCGACCATACAACAATTTTTACTAAAATATTCAGTTTGAATAAACCGATATTTTGGCAGCTGACCTTTTGAAGCTGTCATTTTTTGACACTTGAAAAGTAAAAATTACGCTGTAGTCCAGTTAATAAAGGTTTTCACCGCAAAAAAAATCCAACAGTTTTGAAACTTGGCACACTTACTAAGGGATGTCTGGTAATGAACGACCCAAAAAAAAGTCCCCAAGAATCCGACGTGAGCTCTAGCGGCAGTTAAGAGAAACATGGATTTTGTTTCAGTTTTTCACGTTTATCTCGAAAACTATTTGTCGTATCAAAAAGTTTTGTTCCACAAAATTAAAGCTCATTAAACTTTATGAAAAAAAGCTTCAATTAATTTTTTTCGTATCTCTTATAGTTTTTAAAATAACTCTAGCGGCAGTGAAGAGAAACGTACGGTTTTTTCGGTTTTTCGTATCAAAAAATAATCTTCTACAAAATTAAAGCTTATTAAATTTCCTAGAGAAATATGATATTAATTTGTTTGTACTTGTTTTAGTTTGTAAAATAACTCTATCGGCATTTATCAAGTTACTTTATCATCTCCAACGATGCCACTCGCTATTGACATGATTTCATGTGTAACTGGAAATGGAGGATGACTTTGGAACTAATTTGACAGCTTTGCAATGTCTGTATTATCTCTAATTGTACGTGTCTCCCAAAAATCTTCATGTTGCTCACTAGTAGAAAAAAGAACGCCAGTGAATTCTTCGAGTGATGAGCAAATTTCATGAGTAGCAGTCAGCCCTAGAACCCATTTGCTAAGTACACTATCAGTGATTCAACGCCCTCGTACCAAGCCACCCATACTCTTCATTCCACGCATTAGTGTTTGTTCAATTGGCTGGTCCGAAGTAACCCACTTGCGCAAAGTTTTTAAATTCATCTGGGGTCATCACAGAAGGCAGTTTTATCATGTCCTGCAAATACAGGTGACATGATTTGGCGTACGAGAAGTGTCCGGCGGCATGGAAATATAGAATCATATTCTTCATACAGTTAATATGGACATTCCAATCGCCAGACCGCTCAGCGTGAATAAAATCTTTAAGCAATGTAATCATATTAAACAACTGAATCCATATGGCTGCTGTTGGTCCATTAGATTTGAGTTTGTTAAGATTTGTTTGCAGTTTCTCACTAAGATGGATGAAATGAGGGTTTTGCTTTAGTGCACATAACAAAGGAGACTCATCAAGAACATTTTTCGTGAGATCTTGGGTTTCCTCTAATTCATGTTGGCTTGTTCCATTATTATATTAGTTAAAGATGTCTGTATTAGTATTAAAGCACGAACTGCTCTAGCGAAAGCTTTTCCTTGCAGCATATTTTCAACAGAAACCGGGGCGTATATAGTACTCATTAAATCTTGAAGGCCACTTCCATTCACCACAAAACCTATTGAACCAATATAGGACATTAACAGGAGAAATACACCCAATCTGACTACGCATTTTGATAGACGGGACTCAGATGAAGCTGTGGCAACGACTTCTTTACTTTTTATATAAAGAGGCTGGTCAAATGTTACCACCAGCCATTTTTGGTCAAATTTGTCACACAAACTGCCAGCATAGTGCAATGCAATATAAGTGTGTTATATTCGGACGGTGGAGAGTTTATGAACGGAAGAGGAATGATTTTAGTTTTTGCACTAAACAAGCCGGTTGTTATTGAGTGCATGTACCCTTTCCATCGGAACATAGTAAATGCCAATAAACTTTGATGCCAACCAAAGAGTGTCACATGGTTTTGGCTGTAACATTTCTTCGGAACACGCATTCACTTTCTCAAAAACTAAACTTTTTAATCCGCCATCTGTTTTCTGAAATGTTTCCAAAGGAAGAACTCCAAGTTCTCCAGTTGATTTAGCACAAGGTAGTTTTTTCAGCTTTTGCATTCGTGTGTCGCTTTCTTTTCCTATGGAAGTAGATGCAACGATGCATCTTATTCCGCTCAAAGAATGAAATGCATTTAGTCCATCTAACGTTCTGGCAAAACACAAATTGGTTAAATGAACCGCTGGAATAGCTGATATCTCCAACAACTGGGCTTCATAGTATGAAGAACAAAACCCTCTGCTTGATATAAGGTTTACCATCTTCTTAGAACCAAGCTTTCTGTATATAAATAAGGCAAGGCTGCTTAGCATTGGAGACATGAATGATCTGGGACGCACAGCTGATATAATGCTATGCCCTATTGCGATGCACTTTCTTTTTCTATTTTCAATGTCCGTTTTCTTTATTATAAGAGTTTCCAGAAACGTTTTTAGGGTTTTAGGTACACAATCGTCATCAACGTGTTTGAAAAAATCATCACATGTTTTCCTTAAATGCCGATAGAGTTATTTTACAAACTAAAACAAGTGCAAACAAATTAATATTTCTCTAGGAAATTTAATAAGCTTTAATTTTGTAGAAGATTATTTTTTGATACGACAAATAGTTTTCAAGATAAACCCGAAAAACCGAAAAAAACGTATTTTTCTCTTCACTGCCGCTAGAGTTATTTTATAAACTATCGGGTGATGTTTTAAGAGCTTGAGAACTTTTTAAAAAAAAAAACGCATACAATTTGCAAAATCTCATCGATTCTTTATTTGAAACGTTAGATTGGTCCATGACATTTACTTTTTGAAGATAATTTCATTTAAATGTTGACCGCGGCTGCGTCTTAGGTGGTCCATTCGGAAAGTCCAATTTTGGGTAACTTTTTCGAGCATTTCGGCCGGAATAGCCCGAATTTCTTCGGAAATGTTGTCTTCCAAAGCTGGAATAGTTGCTGGCTTATTTGTGTAGACTTTAGACTTGACGTAGCCCCACAAAAAATAGTCTAAAGGCGTCAAATCGCATGATCTTGGTGGCCAACTTACCGGTCCATTCCTTGAGATGAATTGTTCTCCGAAGTTTTCCCTCAAAATGGCCATAGAATCGCGAGCTGTGTGGCATGTAGCGCCATCTTGTTGAAACCACATGTCAACCAAGTTCAGTTCTTCCATTTTTGGCAACAAAAAGTTTGTTAGCATTGAACGATAGCGATCGCCATTCACCGTAACGTTGCGTCCAACAGCATCTTTGAAAAAATACGGTCCAATGATTCCACCAGCGTACAAACCACACCAAACAGTGCATTTTTCGGGATGCATGGGCAGTTCTTGAACGGCTTCTGGTTGCTCTTCACTCCAAATGCGGCAATTTTGCTTATTTACGTAGCCATTCAACCAGAAATGAGCCTCATCGCTATAGACCATAAATCGGACGTAAAGCGCGAAACACATTTCGAACCGAACACTGATTTTGGTAATAAAATTCAATGATTTGCAAGCGTTGCTCGTTAGTAAGTCTATTCATGATGAAATGTCAAAGCATACTGAGCATCTTTCTCTTTGACACCATGTCTGAAATCCCGCGTGATCTGTCAAATACTAATGCATAAAAATCCTAACCTCAAAAAAATAACCCATTATAAGAGATACGAAAAAATTAATTGAATCTTTTTTTCATAAAATTTAATGAGAGGGGAAAAAAGTTTTTTGATATGACAAATAGTTTTCGAGATAAACGTGAAAAACTGAAACAAACTCCATGTTTCTCTTAACTGCCGCTAGAGCTCACGTCGGATTCTTGGGGACTTTTTTTGGGTCATCACCAGACGTCCCTTAGTAAGTGTGCCAAGTTTCAAAACTGTTGGATTTTTTTTGAGGTGAAGGCAATTTTTTTCGTTCATTGACTGGACTACTGTTACTAAAAAAGGAATAACGCATTGAAATCGTAAAAAATTTACTACGAAAATGGTGATTATTCATTTTACAATGAAATAAACATTAAATCGACTTCTCTTTAAAAATAGGGTTTTTCTTTTAAACTTGGACTATTCAAAAAATTTATTTCACTATGAAACTACGAAAATTTATATTGGAAATTAAAAAGTTTTATAAAATTACTCAATTAAATACAATGTATGTATAGGATTATTTTATTTTATATTAAAAGACACAAATAAAAATTTTTAACAAAAACTGTTGTGTATAAAGTCATTGTACTATAGACCTTAATCTAAAATGTGACAAATTCATTCCTGAACTAAGCATTTTGCACATCAGACACCAGACTCATCATCTGATGAATATACATACATAAAACTGAATAAAATACATCTTTTTGGAACATACATATGTATGTACATACCTGGTTTATGTCCCGTAAGGGATGGTCTAAATCGAATATGGTCATGACATTTCAGAATTTGACAACGACTGTTTTAATGAAGTTTTTAAAAACACCTTCTTTTGGACAGTTTAGCACTCATCCTGTCCACAAATCATTTTAGTTTTTAATATTTTTGACATTTCCAAATAACCGAATGTCAGAACAATAGATTTTTAATTAAAACTAAATTTGATGATTTTGCTAGAAATAATTTGAGATCAAACACAAGTTTGAACTTCTCTCTTTAAAGTTGTATGCAGACAAAAGTTTGTATGACAAAAATTTGGCTATTTATCTCCAACATTTTATTTATTCTTAAAAATTTAAAAAGTTATGAATTTTACCACACATAAGCTCAAATATTTCTGGCCTGCCACCGTGTATAATTTAGACCATCCAATTAGACCAATTTACTCGTACGCCATATTTATCTCAATTAAATGAAACAGAAAATTCAACTTAAAAAAGGAAGAAATTTCACCTGTAGTATTTTTGGGACCATTTGTCTGTGTACACTTTCTGCTCCATGTATTTCCATGAAATAGGAAACATTTTTCCAAATAACATACATAATTTTTTATACCTGTAGCTACAGGGCAACAAAGCTTCAACTTCAATTTCAACTTACTCGTACACTTCGTGTCACATGAATAGGGACAAGTTTTTTTTTCGTTTTATTTGACGATATTTTTCAAACCCTTAGGTTTTTTGAAAAAAAAAAAAACCCAAATGTGGAATGTATGAGGTATGTTTGTAGGTATGAGGATTAAGTTTTATGGCGGTTTTTCCGAAGAAGGTCATAAAAAGTACTTGTTTTTTTGTGTGACATGAATAGGGCCAAGATCTAAATTTACCTGTAAGACCCTTTAAAGGAAAGAAAATAACAAAAAATCTTATGGTTTAGGTAAATACTGGTTTTATGGAATGGATTTAAATGTGTGCTGCCTCCTGATTTCTGAATTACCTACTTCAAGTAACCTGTGGTGTTTGGATTGATAGAGTGCTGTCAGATAATTGATCGAAGTTTAGGTTCAGAACGGTTTTATGGCTTCAATAATCTCTTCGGTTGTTTGGTCCTCCTTCGTAGACTTTTCTTAAAAGCCATACCCACACGTTTTCCATGATGCTCAGGTCAGGAGAATATGGGGGCCATGGTATGGTAATAGATTCACATTTTGATCCTGAATCAAGGCTTTTGTTGTCCGTGCGGTGTGATAATTCAGAAAACTGCGGAAAAGCTCGTTCCAGAATTGATTTGTAAGTGATTGCCCTCATTTTAGAGCTTTGAAAATCCAGCTCCACCGTCCCGTAAAAGGTGATTGCTCCCCATACCATTACACACCTCCTTTGCTGTGCCGTTTTTTCATTTCTTAAATCATGGAAATAGCAGCTATGTATATCCATCAGGCCCGTCCAAATTAAATTTTTTTCGTCGGAAAAGACGACGACGGTATGCCAAGCTCGATTCCACCTGATGTGATTTGTTGCGAAATTAAGGCTCTTGCGTGTTGTGTTGAATGGTGTTTGTTTCTTCATTTTTTGGTGTCGTATATGGTCTGACTTCTGTATAACCCGATCAGCAGTCAATCTTATAGCATTTAACCCAGCTTGTGTCTTGATTTTACTAATGGAAACCCTTGAATTTGAAGCAGCTGTCACTATCGCCCACCTTTCCTAAAATGATGTGGCTTTCTTGACTCTCTCTGTTGTCTTTGTCAATACCTCTCTGGGTCCTCAAAGTAGTTGTATACAACATTTGAACAACTTCTAATTTTGCTGGCTATAAAACGGATGGTTTTGTTTGATTCTATCAAAATTAATACTTCTATTCTCCTACTAGGCTACCAAACAATCCTTTTATGTGATTTAAAACACGCTGATATATAAATTTAGATCTTGTTCCTATTCATGTGACACAAGAAAACAGGTACTGTTTATTATCTTCTTTGGAAAAACCACCATTTAACTTGTAATTATCAACTTAATCCAAAACTTGTTATTGTAATAACATAAACTTATTTCATACCTCATTGATTTCACATTTGTGTTTTTCCAAAAAACCAAAATGTTTGAAAAATACCTTCAAATAAAAAACGAAAAAAGCTTGTCCCTATTCATGTGACACGAAGTGTATGTAGGTAGATACGTGTTCCTGAATGGTTCTTATGGTTATTGTTTACGTTTTTTATTTTCATATTTCATCCCAAATTAAGAAAAAAAAAAAAACTTTCCAGATTAACTGTTGAAAAGAAAATATCGCTTTAATATTTAAAAATGTATATTCAAACAAAGAAATCAACAACTTTTTTACGAGTATCTCTGTTAATACGAATAAAAAAATGAAGAAAAAGAGAGAACAATAAATAAATGTAAATTAATAATAAAAAAGAATTATTGTAGAGCTTATTATATATGATTTCCACGTAATTATTAACCACACAAAAAGGATAATATTCTTTTCTTTATTATATTTTTTTTGTTATATTTATAATTCAAAATGCCAAAAGCTCTAATTAGGAACGTTACGAAGGTACTTTTGTTTGAACAATACTCTGACAGTTTTCTAAAGTAATTCGGTTTTACCATGTAAGACAAGTGATATTCAAAAAAAAAGAATTTTTGGTCGTGGGTAGACATCAGAGACGGTGGGTGGAAGGAAGTTTGTAGTAGATGCAATTGCAGGATACACTCGTATATTGCTGATTTTGAAATTACATTTGGGTGAGTTTAGTCTTAGTGAATAGGTTTCTTTTTGATAAAGAAGGTCGAGGGAGAGGGCACACAATGTGTAAAATTATTTATGTATATGTGAAGTACTTTAATATATGTACCTACTTCTTTTGTGTATGTATTTATTTGAAAAGTAAAAATAAAATCTAAATAAAATAATAACAATATAGGGCTTAGTTTGTAAGAACATTTTTTCTTAGTTTTTTTTTTTCAAAGATGACTTCTAATGGATTTGTGATTTTGTAAATGTCAAAGTTACCTCGTCTAGTAAAGGTCAAGTTTTGGATTGGTAAAAAAAATAAATTGTATCAGGCCTTGCATTACGTCCGTACGTTCTCGACGTTTTTTTCATCGTCCATAGCTCAAGAACCAGAAGAGATATCGACTTCAAATAAATTTTGTTATACAGATAATAAGGCAGAAAGATGCAGAAAGGGCTCTCAAGAAAATTGCGTGGGTGGTTTTTTTTACCATAGCAGTTTAAAAAAAAAGGTGAAAATTTTGGTTAACCCTATAAATATCTCATGAATCAATGACGCTAGAGACTTGATACAAAACAAGTATATTTTTGGAAAAAATCCAAATAACGGTTTTTTTATAAATAAAAAAAAAAATGAAAAAAAAAATTTGTCACCTCGAAAATTTTACCACTAAAATATGATTTCATCTCCAAAACAATTTTGCGCAACGAAGAATAATGTTTTTGACATCTGATGAAATTTTGAAAAAAATAAAATTGACAGTTTTTTTTATAAAAAATAAAACCTAAAAAAACATTACTCAAAGTAGGTAAAAATTGAATTTCGACTGAAATATCTTTTCAAAAACTAGAGATTAAGGCTTCAAACTTATTTTATCTTATAAGAAATATTGTTTTCAACATTCTCAAAAAATGTTCAGAAAAATCTAATTGACGGTTTTACAAAAAATAAAAACCTAAACAAAGTATTAATAAAAGTAGGTAAAAATTGATTTTCGACTCAAATATCTTTTCAAAAATTTGAAATTATGGATTCCAATTAATTTAACTAAATTTAACTTATATGAAATATTGTTGTCAACATTCAGTAAAATTTTGAGAAAAATCGAAATGACAGTTATTTTACAAACAACAAAAACGTAAACAAAAAAATTAATAAAAGTTGGTAAAAATTGATTTTCGACTCAAATATCTTTTCAAAAATTTGAAATTATGGCTTCCAATTAATTTAACTAAATTTAACTTATAAGAAATATTGTTGTCAACATTCAGTAAAATTTTGAGAAAAATCGAAATGACAGTTATTTTACAAACAACAAAAACGTAAACAAAAAAATTAATAAAAGTTGGTAAAAATTGATTTTCGACTCAAATATCTTTTCAAAAATTTGAAATTATGGCTTCCAATTAATTTAACTAATTTTAACTTATAAGAAATATTGTTTTCAACATTCGATAAAATTTTGAGAAAAATCGAATTGACAGTTTTTTTTTACAAAAAATAAAAACCTAAAAAAAAACAATACTAAAAAAAATAGGTTTTCAAAAATTAAAAATATTGGCTTCAATCTAATTTTATCTCACAGATTGTTTTCGACATTCAGTAAATTTGGTATAAAAATCAAACAGTCCGTTTTTTCATAAAAAAATAAAATCTACAAACAATAGTACGCAAATTTGGTAAAAATTGATACATATAGACAAACTTTTAAGGAAGACAAATCGACAGACGGGATGGGAAGTTATCAGTGTGGGTCGCAACCCCGCCTCTTTTTTAAATTGCTGTGCCTTATGAATAAAACCGGCCAAAAATTTTTGCTAAAATATCAATAAAAAAAGATCCCCTCTTTTGTTCTAATATCTGAATACCTTGAAAGCTAGGGCGCCAATAAATTTCTACATTTATAAAAATATTGCAAATATGTATGCACATTTTAATTGCTTCAAAAATATAATATGTATATACGAGTATGTACGTAGAGTACATATATTGAATTATTCTTTAACTGATTGTTCATATATCTACTTCAAAGGGATAAAATCATCATTCAACCCAAGTATCTGGCTCAATTCCAACAAGAATAGGTACAATTTATTACATCCAAAGATTCATACAAAAAAATTCCAATCGTAATAAATTAAAAATTTACAACCGAGCTCACACATTGTCTTTCTATAAATTGCAAACAAAAACTATACTAGATAGAACCCAACCAGAAAGAACTAGAAAATTTAAAAAATCAAAAAAAAAAAAAATCAATTACTCAAACTACAGATGGGATTAGGTATAGGCGTATAGGCATCATCAACCCAATATTCAACAAAAATCCTATTCAAGTTTTCATTCAGTTGAATTGCTTTTATGCCTATGCCTTTGCTCCTTGCTTGTAGTGGTGTATTCCTATTTCGGAATTTTTGGCTTATAACAATTTTCAAAAAATAAAAAATGAAAACTGAATTCATGTACTAAAAGGGAAAGCTTACCCATCACCATTTTCAAGCCAACAGAGAATACAATGAATGGGCTATGCAACTTTCTGTGGTTAAGTAATACAAAAAATCATATCATATCATATACAAAAATACATATGTGTATGTATATTGAAATCTTTTTGTCTATTTTTAATTTTGGTTTTTAATGCATCTATAAGGACCAAACTATTTTTTTTAATAAAGTTCATAAATAAGAGAGCGAGGAAATATTATAAAAACAAACATGGGCAAAATTTGACATAGAATGCCTTTGGGGAAATAAAATTCTTGTTAACATGATTATTTTTGTTTTTATCTAAACCTTCGAAAGGACGCATAATATACGATATATATATATATATATATATATATATATATATATATATATATATGCATATGCATAATATAAAATTTTAAAAGCACACACTCCAAATCATCTTATTTGACCAAATTCCGATATAGTATTCCATTTTGGCACCCAGGCGAATACGCACTATTTTATTGTGAACGACCTTTTAAGTCAATAACAATTTTTTAATCTCGAAATATACATTGGAACCAACATTTTTCCAATGGTTGAAATAAAATTAACTATCGCCTTTTTATTGCTACCATAAGTGACTTGTCTCCTTAGCTGATTCAACCCGAGTTTTGATGTTTTAGGGGTATAATTTCCACGTTTTCTTTTGTTGGTAAAACTGGCTGTCATTTTATAGAAATCGCTCTAGGCACTTTTTGCAAAATAAGGTTTTTTAGTCAAATGCAAAATTGGTATATGGTGTCTATAAGCAGCAGGTCATTTACATCTAAATCGTACCATTTTTGTCAAAAACATGTCAAGTCCTCAAGAAATTGGGACATTCTTTATTATTTGATTTCTAAAAAAGAGGCTGGGATGCGACCAACACTGATAACTTCCCATCCCGTCTGTCGATTTGTCTTGCTTAAAAGTTTGTCTATATGTATCAATTTTTACCAAATTTGCGTACTATTTTTTGTAGATTTTATTTTTTTATGAAAAAACGGACTGTTGGATTTTTATATCGATTGATATATGAATATCGAAAACAATATTTTCTGTGAAATAAAATAAGTTTGAAGCCAATATTTTTAATTTTTGAAAAGCTATTTGAGTCGAAAGTAAATTTTTACCAACTTTTGTTAATTTTTTTTTCGGTTTTTAATTTTTGTAAGAAAACTGTCAATTCTATTTTTTTCAAAATTTTACTGAATGTTGAAAACAATATTTTTTGAAAGATAAAAGTAGTTTAAAGCCAATATCTCAAATTTTTGAAAAGATATTTGAGTCAAAAATCAATTTTTACCAACTTTTATTATATATTTTTTAGGTTTTTATTTTTTGTAAAAAAAACTGTCAATGCGATTTTTCTCAAAATTTTATAAGATGTTAAAAACATTATTCTTCGTTGCACAAAATTGTTTTGGAGATGAAATCATATTTTAGTCGTAAAATTTTCGAAGTGACAAATTTGTTTTTTCAGTTTTTTTGATTTATGAAAAAACGTTCATTGGATTTTTTTTCAAAAATATAATTGTTTTGTATCACATTACAGTATATACTATAAAATTTAATTCAAGTCTCTAGCGTCATTGGTTCATGAGATATTTAGGTTAAACCAAAATTTTCACCTTTTTTTTAAACTGCTATGGTAAAAAAAAACCACCCACGCAATTTTCTTGAGAGCCCTTTCTGCATCTTTCTGCCTTATTATCTGTATAACAAAATTTATTTGAAGTCGATACCTCTTCTGGTTCTTGAGCTATGGACGACGAAAAAAACGTCGCACAGACATCTTTCTAAAAATCTTTTATTTCGACTCTAGGGACCTTGAAACGTCGAGAAATGTCAAAATTTTCAATTTGACAAATCGGACCCATTACAATAACTTTCTATGGGAAGTTAAAAAAACACCTCCTCATTTTGTTGTTGCTTTGCAAAGTACCGTTTGCCCACCGCATTGCTTTGTTGTTGGTCTTCGCATCTATTCATGGACTAATTGACAACATTACAAATACAACAATGTAAACAAACGGGTTTTGGAAAGTGAAGCGTACGAAAGATTCCCATCTTGGTAAATGGAGTATTATTGTTCAAAAGTCTCATAAAATAAACAAATTGGGTGGTTCAACAGTCCGTTGAGAACTAGGGCCTAGTGACTTACAACTCTCAACCATTCCTCTGTGCGAGTACTTTTGTCAGGGCTGGATGGTACCTACAGTATTAAGCCGAATCCTAACGGCTAATTTGAGAAAGCAGTTTTCTTAACAAGAATAACTCTTGGGGAATTTTTCAATTCCTCGCAAGAGGCAGTACCCGTGAAAAAAACTTTAGATGGCATAAGCAGGGATCGAACCCAAGACTTCTGGCATGACAGTCCAACGCATTCATCATTCCACGGGTACTACTCAAAAGTCTCAATCCCATCCTAGATAATCACCAATCCATTTTTATTGAAACTCCCTGCAAAATTTAAATAAAAATATATAACTGTCTCAAATGTTGTATATTTACCAAGAGCATTAGTTTTGTTTGCTTGTCTATGAACATTATATTCAATTCACTTCAGACCACAATCGACCAACGACTTTTACAAAATGCTTTTTATTCCAAAGGACACGATAGGAAATATTGAAGAGAAATTATAATCCAATTTTCAACTGATTTTATGAGGCAAACATGTTCGAATCGCTTTTACACTTTCCGAGCACATCATATCATTATTTACTTTTCAACTGAAACTAACCAGGTAAAGCTCTGCTGGGTTCCCGGACATAGCAATATAGAAGGGAATGATATAGTAGATGAACTAGCCAGGAAAGGGTCAGAAGCAGACATAAGTAGTAGCGACCACGCAGTTGGGGGACCCCTCGTCCCGATTGGGGTACTCAAGAGGAAGATAGACCTTAAGCTAAAAGAGAAAATCAACATCTCCTGGAAATCCAGGGATGATTGTGTAATCTCTAGAAGTTTATGGCCTAACACAAATGAAAAGGAAACTCGGTATATTCTATCGCTGAGTAAAAAGAATATTAAAATCTTGACAGGTGTACTAACAGGTCATTGCGCCATTGGCACAATGGCTAACAGAATAGGTGCATTTGCACCCGATTTTTGTAGGAGCTGTCAGGATGAGGAGGAAATGGAAACCATTAAACACCTGCTCTGCGACTGTCCGAATCTCCAAACCAGCCGACTCCGTCATTTCGGAAACAGGTTTGTTGGAGAACTGGATGATCTAGCACAGGTTTCAATGGCAAGCATGAGGAAATTTATAGATAGCACAGGTTGGTTCGTTAACGAGCCAGTCTACGCTAATCGACAGATTTGAGGAGCATCGATGCTAAATTTTTACTTTTACAGGGGATCACAATGGACCAATAGGCCCCCGTGTACGCAACAGCTTCATGCTGTGCACACCCCTTGCAACCTAACCTAACCTAACCATAATCCAATTCCATTGCCCAACCGGGAATGGAATGCCAAATTGAATTAGATTTTTGGAATATACCTCTACGTGCCTTGATGGCCAAGTAGTACTTAACTTATTTCTTCTTCTTTTATAAAACCAAATAAATATCGATTTGAAAACCAAATCAGTACCTTATTCATGTTGTTTAAATTTTATTAATAGTTGGCTAAGGCTATTTCAATTTGTATTGAAATTTAAAATACTAGTGTTTGCGTGCAGTAGGGTGGAATGACCTTTATAATTTATATATAGAATTCCATAAGTTCTTTAGAAGTTTTTTTTTAGTAGAGAGTAGAGCCAACAAAGTCCATCTTACTGTGGAGGGATTTTGCACTGCTGAAGTGTTGCAAATTTTAGTTATTGTTAGTTATGTCTATTTCAAAATTGTATTTATATTTATTTTAAAAAAAATTAAAGTTTACAGTTTTTAAATATGGAATAAAACTATATAATCAAAGACGAGGCTGGGATGCTACCCACACTGATTTGTCTTGCTTAAAAGATAAATGATTTGACGTTAATATCTTGTTTTGTTCTCCCAATATTTCAGTCGAAAACCATTTCCTATCAGTTTTTTAGATTTTTCTAGGTTTCCGTGTTTGTTCTTAAAGCTATCAGTTGAATTTTTCTAAAAGATTAAAACAAAAAGAGGCTGGGATGCGACCCACACTGATAACTTCCCATCCCGTCTGTCGATTTGTCTTGCTTCAAAGTTTGTTGGTTTTCGTGTTGGGTTAAAAAAGTTGTCAGTTGAATTATTCTTAAAAATTTCAAAATTACCAACAATATTTTTCATCTAAAGAAATAGTTTAGTTTGAAAATCTGGTTTTGTTTAATAGATTTTTAGTCGAAAACAAATTTTTACCAATTTTAGTAGCATTTCTTAAATTTTTACTAATTGGATGAATAAAATTAATTTAAGAGATTTCAAGAACCGAACATCAATTTTTACCAAATTTGCGTTCTATTTTTTGTAGATTTTATTTTTTTATGAAAAAACGGACTGTTGGATTTTTATAAAAAACTACTGAATATCGAAAACAATTTTTTCTATGAAATAAAAAAAGTTTGAAGACAATATTTTTAGTTTTTAAAAAGCTTTTTGATTCGAAAGTAAATTTTTACCAAGTTTTAGTATTGTTTTATTTTACGTTTTTATTTTTTGTAAAAAAAAACTGTCAATTAAATTGTTCTCAAAATTTTTCTAAATGTTGACAACAATATTTTTTAAAGATAAAAGTAGTTTAAAGCCAATATCGCAAAGTTTTAAGAAGATATTTGAGTCGAAATTCAGTTTTTACCAACTTTGAGTAGGTAATGTTTTTTTTAGGTTTTTATTTTTAATAAAAAACTGTCAATTAGATTTTTTTCAAAATTTTATCAGATGTCAAAAACATTATTCTTCCTTGAACAAAAATTGTTTTGGAGATGAAATCATATTTTAGTCGTAAAATTTTCGAGGTGACAATTTTTTTTTCAGTTTATAAAAAAACCGATAAATGAATTTTTTTCAAAAAATATACTTGTTTGGCATCACGCTACAATATATAATACAAAATTTAATTCAAGTCTCTATCGTCATTGGTTCATGAGATATTTAGGTTTAACCAAAATTTTCACCTTTTTATGGTAAAAAAAAACACCCACGCAATTTTGTTGAGAGCCCTTTCTGCATCTTTCTGCCTTATTATCTATTTAACAAAGTTTATTTGAAGTCGATATCTCTTCTGGTTCTTGAGCTAGGGACGACGAAAAAACGTCGCGAACGTACGGACGTACAGACGTACGGACGTACGGACATACGGACGTACGGACATACGGACATACGGACGTACGACCAACCACTAGGATGAGGCCACACATTTTGAAATAGATTTTCGCTTTTCATAGCTGGTGAAAGTGTTGTACCAGAAACTTTTACTATCTGTGAAAAGGTACGTATGTATTTCACTATTACAATTTTTTAAAATTAAAGGGAAAATTAGAAACAAGCATTGAAATTTCTCAATATCAAAAAATAAACTACTAAAAAAGCGTATAGAAAAATGCTTCACTAGGATGAGGCCACTGCGAATATTTCTGTGCAGGAGTTTACAAGTGCGATCTTTTAAAAAATATTTGTATATAATCTCTAAAAGAGTGTTGAAAACAACTGTTTTAAATTAATTTAAAACACACATAGGATCTGGAAAGACTTTGACAGCTACAGAAAGAGCAAAAATAGATGCTCTGAAGTATTTACTTATTTTTGAATGAAATCATAGATGTATATCAGGTGTAACGGTGTGGAAAGCTATGAACTACTATGGCACAATCGACTTTTAGTTTTTGTCCACAATAATGAACGGGAACAACTATTAATGTTTGCTGGAACGGTTTTTTCCAAAAATAAAAAGCATTTTTGAAACTCGAAAAAGACAATTCCCAAATACACACTTCGAGGGGGTTGTTAGAAGTTGAATTCAATCAGAAAACGTGGAACTTTTGCCATGGCCTCTATATTCATCACACGTTAACATAAATAACAACAATTATGGCCATGGCTTTTTCATAAAGTCTATAAAGTTGGCAAACAATTTGAAGACAAGGACACCTTAATCGAAGCTTTTCGTGATTCCAGACTCCAAATTTCCTGTGACTATTAAAAAAATTTAATTTAATTTCCAGACCGTCTTATGTAAACAAACATTAAAGAGAAATGTTGTCAAACCAAAAAATGTAAATATTTTTTCGTTTTTTTCTGACATTTTGCATGTGGAAAAACACTCGATCTGAAGCAGCTGTGATTTTTTCTGCTGTCAAAATTGTGGACGAAGATCTCCATCATCCTGCATTCGACATAGCAGTTAATTTAAACATGGCTTCACCTCATATGCTATCTAATAACAACAAACTAGAATTCAACTTTAGTAGGAGTAATTTTGAAAACCTTTTTAACTTATTATGTACGATCAATTGGGATCACTTATTTTGTAACTTAAATATTGACGATATTTGTAACATTTTTTATTTAACACTTTTTGACTGTTTCTACAAAACGATTTCCATTTTAAAAGACTCGAAATACGAAACTTAGTGTTCCACCATGGTTTGATTCTCATGTTAAAAACTTAAAAAACAAAAGGAGCAAAGCTTGGATAAAGTATAATCAAAGAGGAACTGATGATGATTATAGGACGTTCATTATAATAAAACAACTTTTCACTGACTACTCTAACATCCTATATAATGACTACATTCGGAAAATTGAATTAAATCTTAAAAATAACCCTGAAAGTTTTTGGGAAATTCGTTAATCGTAAGAAGAAAGCATGTGGGTACCCTAACTTAAATGACTGATTCGACATCAAAAAGTAATGAGCCGAGAATAATTGCGAACATGTTTGCAAACTACTTCAAAGATGCTTATGTAGATTATAATGCTATTAGTTTTCCTAACACATCTATCACTGTTTTAAATTTCCCCCACTTAAATTCTATCAATTTATCGTTATAAGTGAAGATACTGTCTTTAATAGTATCCTAAAACTTGACGAATGTTTTAGTCCTGGTCCCGACGGTGTACCATCGTCCATTTTAAATAAATATGCTGCGTATTTAGCACACCCGTTATGTGTTCTTTTCAACACGTCTTTAAGTAACTCGCTGTTTCCTTTTATCTGGAAGAGCTCCTTCATGATACCAGTACACAAAAAGGGTCCTAAAAACGAAATAATGAACTACCGACCTATTGCTAAACTATCTGTGATACCTAAACTAAACTGAGTCAATCCTTTCTTTTCACTGTAGTTCAATTATCTGTGATAACCAGCATGGTTTTGTTAAAAAGCGTTCAACTGTTACTTATCTGTTTCACTTTACGTCCTTTTGTTTAGATGTTTTTGAAAAACGTGACATAGTAGATTGTATCTTTACTGATTTCAGCAAGGCCTTTGACAAACTGTGTCATAAAACATTACTTTTAAAACTATTTCAGCAAGGTTTTAAGGACTATTTCATAAACTAGTTCTCCTCATATTTGCTAGATAGACGTTATAGTGTTAAATTTCGTAATGAGTTTTCAAGTTCATTTGTTGTGAATTCTGGTGTCCCCCAGGGTAGTCACCTTGGTCCTATTCTATTTGTTTTATTTATAAATTCGTCTGTCCTAAAGGGTGTCCCAAAATTAACGCAAGATTTGAATTAAATAGAAAACGCCGTTTTTAGTCTTTTGATAGTTATATTTTTATTGACTCGTAAAGTACATAGGATAGGGTTATGTATGGAATAACACATCGGACAAATGGCCTCCACGGCTTTGCATGCACATGCGCACTCTTTTGTTCAAATTTTCCATGACCATTCTGCATAAATGTGGCTGAATTTCGTTGATGCAGCGTTGAATCTCCTCCTTTAATGCACGGGTGGTTGTGGGCTTGTTGACATAGACTTGTGATTTCAAATAACCCCATAAAAAGAAGTCTAATGGTGTTAGATCACACGATCTAGGAGGCCAATTTTGATCACCGAAACGAGAGAGTACACGACCTGGAAATGTCTCTGCAGTAATTGAATTGTTTCACGGGCTGTATGACATGTGGCACCGTCTTGTTGAAACCACATATTGGACACATCAATATCATCCAATTTTGGCAGAAAGAACTGTGTAATCATGTCGCGATATCGAGCACCAGTAACAGTCACTGCTTGACCAGCATCATTTTCAAAAAAATATGGCCCAATTATGCCTCCAGCCCAAAATCCACACCATACAGTCACGCGTTGTGGATGCATTTGTTTTTCGACAATCACATATGGGTTCTCCGAACCCCAAATGCGGCAATTTTGGCGATTGACAAAGCCATCAAGATGAAAATGTGCTTCATTGCTTGGGATGATTTTGCTCGAAAAATCAGGGTCCATTTGTTGATGTTCAATAATCCATTCAACGAACTCTCTTCTCTGTCCATGGTCATTAGGCTTCAATTGTTGTGTTAATTGAATTTTGTAAGCATGAAGACACAGATCTTTGGTGAGTATACGTGGTAGAGAGGTTCTTGAAATTTGCAATTCTTGTCCACGACGTCGAATTGAGGTTCCTGGATTGTCAGCAACACTCTCACGCACTGCTTCGACATTCACATTTGAACGGCTTGTTTTTGGACGACCAGTGTGTTTGGCGTCTTCAACGGATCCAGTCTCTATGAATTTTTCAATTAATATCTTCACAGTTGACGAAGTTAAAACACTATTCCGACCATATTTTGTATGAAATTTTCGAACTGCAGCCGCCAAGCTTTCACTATTTTTGAAATATTCTTTAATAATGAAGACACGTTGTTCTGTCGTGTAACGCTCCATTTTTAATAACCCTATACTGTTAGCTGTCAAATTGCTTTTTTTTCAGGGTTGCCAACACTTCACTGCACAAATGGCGGCAAATTCAAATCTTGCGTTAATTTTGGGACACCCTTTATAAGCTGATGATATTAAATTTTTTTAAAAAATTAACTCTACATCTGACTGTCTTCTCTTGCAAGAAGACTTAATATTATTCAGAGAATAGTGCAATAATAATCGTCTTGTTTTAAATGTTGACAAATCGATGGCTCCATGCAAAACTATACTAAGTTAACTTAGTATAGTTTTGAGTTATTTATGTCATGTAAACCGCCGTATCGACTTCTATTTTTCATTTTTTTTTTCATGGAAATCCGACAAAAAACCTTGAAATTATAGCTTAAATAACACTTAGTATAAAACCCTTTTTTAGTACTTTTTCCAAGCATTATCATTTTAACTGCTCTTAGTATTTTTATTATTCAAATTTCCATTTGCAACTTGTATACTATGTTGACATAGTATTTTTTTGCCTGGAATTCTTAAAAGTCAAATGCACTCAAGTGGCACGTGGTATTCTTTTGTGTGTGCAAAAGAGATCGAAGATTGCACCTAAGTAGCTGTTAGTATGATTCATACTGTCTCTTTTTGTCTCATATCATATTGTTAGTACCGTTACAATGTTTATGTCTGGAGGAATTTTGCACATTCTTGTTCGTGACCTAAATAAGTGATAAAGTTTTTCCAAACAAATAATAAATTATGGCATCTAGAGCGAGAAAAATGCTTAATCTAGCAAGAAAATCCAATCAAATGAGTAAGTAATAACATCTAATGTTGGAAAACAATGTTAAGAATAAAATTTAACGCAGATGAAAATATTAGCTCTCCTGAGAACGTATCCAGTGATTTCAAGTTGATTGACGACATGGATACAAGTAAATTATCTTTCAAAAGGCAATGATATATAAAAAAAAGTAAAAAATATTATATTTGAATAGGTGTTCCGACTTGCTCTGCATCTCCAAATACCCTTGAATTTTGTGACGAGTTGGATTTGTTAGGTAACTTGGTAAAAAAAAACTTTTTGTTCTCAACTAATTGCTTCTTTTTATAGAGCCCTTTCAAGATAGTGGAAGCAAATATGCCCTAGACAATGAATATTCGTCTGACTCCAGCATTTCCAGGCCAGCACACAGTATTTTGACACCTCCTCAAAAGAATATTGTTGATCATAACCATCAGTACGACACTCCCGAAAATCTGAAAACCAAATCTGGAAGAAAGCGCCCCATCAATCAAAAACTTTGGAAACGGAATCAAGCCAAATGTTTAAAAAATTCAGGAAAACCTTTCACTTCTTCAAAAGGTGTTTCAAGAGAAGAAAAACGTATGTTGAAAGGATGTGGAAACACTTGCAGGATGAAATGTGAAAGTAAAATTTCAGAGTAGGCCAGGTATAATCTTTTTAAAAGCTTTTATAAACATGGATGCAGAACAAGGCAGTGGGACTTCTTGTCAAGGCTTGTTGAAAATAATGATAAAAAACGAACTCTTGTTGGTGTAACTTCAAAAAGGACATGCACTAGAAAGTATAATTTAGTTTTCATTCTAGATAATAGTGAACACAAAGTCCAAGTTTGTCAAAAAATGTTTTTGAATACGTTTTCAATATCTGCTCAAACGATCCGGACAGTTTTTGAAAAGATTGCGATGAGTAATGGAATACTCCTAAGTCCAGATAAAATAGGGCAGTATTTTAGGCCAGTAAATGAGTTAAGAGAAAACTTAAAAATGTTTGTAAAGGAACACATTGAGTTATTTCCGCTAGTAGAATCACATTACTGCCGAAAGGATTCGAACAAATAATACCGAAGTAATGAAATTAAGTCAGTTAGACAAATGTTTCGTCTTTACGAAGAATGGTTTGAATCTAGTGATTATGATTTAATAAATAAGGTAACATTAAGGCAGTATCGTGACATCTTTAACTTTAACTTCAATTTAAGTTTTTATGTTCCAAAGAAATAGCAATGCGATTTCTGCTTGAAATACGAAAACATGGCTCCTGAAGAAAAAATAGCTTCAAAATTTGAAAATGACCAACATTTGTTCAACAAACAAAAAGCTCGAGAGTTGAAAGAAGCAGACAAAACAGCTGCACAAGCTTCATCAGCCACTGTTACTGCTTGTGTTGACTTCGAAAAAATACTTTCCACTCCTACTGCCAATGCAAGCTGCTTTTATTATAAAAGAAAACTACAAGTTTATAATTTCAAGGTTTATGAACTTGCCTCTCATGAAGCCAATTGCTATGTTTGGGATGAAACCATCTCCAAAAAGGGGTGTGTAGAGGTTTCAAACTACCTTCTTAAATTTATTGAAGAATACATGACAAAAGGTGTACTAAATTTCCATTTTTGGTCAGACAATTGTGGTGGATAAAATAAAAACAAGGTTTTGTTCGGTTTTTTTGAATGGGCATCCAAAAACTTTAAGATAAACATCACTCATAGATTTTTAGAGAAAGACCACACCCAAAACGAGGGCGATAGTGTACATGTATTAATTGAAAAAAGTCAGAAAAATAAAATAGTCTACACACCAATCCAATGGTATTCAATTATTAGGAATGCAAAAACTAAAGAACCGGTTTATAAAGTAACAGAAATGATACAAGATGATTTCAAAGATTTTAAAACTTTTTCATATTCTCTGAATTGGATAAAAAATACGGATAACGAATACTGACAATAATATAGATAGATAGATAGATAAGTTCTTTATTTTTCCAATTTTCTTATAAGTACAATATTTCATAATAAAAGATATATGTACAAAGCATGGCTTTATAAGCCGTCTGCCGAAAAAAAAAACTAATTAAATAAAAAAACAAAAAAAATACAATATTTGCGTAAAAAGAGAGAATATTTCACAAAATAAGTTTCATAGTTAAAAAATATGTAAATATAAATATTAAAGAAGAACATTTTTTTTTTTAAATTATTATTTTCATAATGTGACTTTTAGTTTAGTCAAAACAAAAAAAAGAATCATTGAACCATATGGAAATAATGTTCATGTTTATCATTAATAGTATAAAAAAAGCAATAACAGGTAGTTATATGTTCAATAAAAAGTGTGTCTTTTAGTTTAGTCAGAACAAAAAAATTAAATTAAATAAAAAGAACAATATTGGTAATGGGCTTTTAGTTTAGCTAAAACAGATAATGATTTGTAAGTGAGAAAAAAAGCAAAAAAAAAAATGGTTGCCTGTAAAGTCGGTTTTACGGGCGAAGATTTTACGTGACAACGTCTTTTTCTCGGTAGAATATTTATTGATATGAATATAATTAAATTGCACAATAGGAACAAGGAATTGAATGAAAATAAGAATTGCACAAATTTTTTAAACTAATAATTTACTTAACACTATCAACATTTATCAATAGTATGACATAACCTATAAACTCAGTTTCTCAACTTTTGTGTCAATCTAACAATTAATCAATCAATCATAGTTTACGATAATGAAATATCAGTGTACAATTATTTACCTTTATTGTTGTAGTTGTTGTAAATGACGAATCTAAGCACTCCACATTTTCACTACAGACACAGCTGACGATACTTTAACCACACGTGTGAACTTGTATTATGACGCTTTCTTGTTTTTCCAACGCCAAGAACGTTCGAGAAAGACAAAGACAGAGACACAAGCATGCGCCGATTCAATGCGCCTAATTCTCTAGTGCTGCGCGCGCGGCAGACCGATCATAGTTGAGTGGGAGAGAGACGCAAGCATTCGGCGGGCCTCTTTCTCGTTCGGTGACTCGTCGTAACGTTACCGGGCGTTACACTTTTTCATAAGTGACTCCCAGCCGCAACCTAATTTAAGACGTTGTCACGTCAAAAAAAAAATAGGAAAAAGAACCACATATTTCTCAAGTTTTTTTTTTTTTTTTTTTTTTTTTTTAATTTAAGGGCTTTTAGTTTGGTTAAAACGAAAAAAAAGGAGAAGATTCAATCACTTTAACATCTTGTTACAACTCAAAACAAATTCAAACACTCGTTTCGATATTTTCTTGCATGTGAGACATAGCGTATAAGAGGCTTCCAGCCACGATCTCCGTTTAGTACACCGACACATTCCTCTTGGGAAAGAAAACTAGAATAAAAGTAGAGCCTTCGGATTTCCTGTAATATTGGACAAAGTGCTAAAAAATGAAAAACATCTTCGTTTTGACCAAGGTTGCAAAGGGAACAAACAGGGTTTAAGTCTGTTCTATGTGGTCTATAATTCAAATCGAGCATTTCCGTTCTGATCTTGAAGATCAAGCTCTTTTCCGAAACTGTAAACTCTTCTCTAAAATAGTTTCCTTCACCAAGTTTCAGATTAAGTTGTCTGTATATATTCCTGGATGTTGATGCAGTCCCTCGCGCAACACAAAGCCTATACATCGAGTCATTTATAACAGAGATACATTCATATAATGCATTTTTTAAAGCTTCCACATTGTCCACTGGCAAAGATATTGAAAGGTTATGTGCTACAGCAAGATCATACCATTTTTTGACAGGACTATATCCACAACTAAAACAAATTTTAAGTAGTCTCTTTTGTAAGTTTTGGTCGGACCGCGTCATAACCTTGATTATAAAATCGGCGTTAACCTTTAAGTTTTTCAAGAAAATTTGAGGTAAGCCTGACTCTAGGTGGATAGCATAATTAGGAGTGTTGATAGGTAACCTAAAAATTCGCTTGAAAAAATACCTCTGTATATTTTCCATTTCCTCCAACTGTTCGAAACCATATGCTTCATTACCATAGCAAAAACAAGTATTCACGGTGGCATTGCAAACTTTGAATTTTGAAATTGGATCTACGAGTTTATTTGCGAAGAACTGGGACCACATTGTATTTATTGCAATTTTTGCAGCGGTTGTTTTTTCTTTTATAAAGGTTTGAATGTTAAGATTATATGTCATTGTATACCCAAGATACTTAAATTCACTTACTACCTCAATTATCTCAACATCTAGAGTCCAATTCCACCCATAGCCAATTGATCTATTTAGAGATCTGAAAACCATTATTTTGGATTTGGTGGTATTTATTCTAAGATCCCATAGATCACAAAACTGTTTTAGCTTGTTAATCTGGAGCTGTAGAGTAAGCGGATTGTCTGATAAAATCACTAGATCGTCAGCATAAAACAAGACTTTAAGAGTAATATCCCCGAACTGAACTCCCCAGGTATACTGTTTTCGACATCGTTCATATACAATGCTTAGAACACATCCTTGAGGGACACCTGCTTCACAACTAAATTCTCTAAATACTTTTCTACCATTCTGAACAGATGCCATCATGTTTTCGAGAAGTTTTTCGTAGACTCTGATAAATTTAGTAGATAGGCCAATTGCTGAGAGCTTATAGAGTAAGGACCTCCTATTAATAGTGTCAAAAGCCGCTTTTAAATCAATGAAAAAGGCATATAAGTTCTTTTTTTTATCAATAAAACGCCTAGCAGTGGTGCTGAGTACAAAAATTTGATCAATAGCTGAAAGGTTGTCTCGAAAACCAGCTTGAAAACAACTAATCATATTATTATCTTCTACCCAGGTCGTAAGTCTAGTATAGAGTATTTGTGTAAACACTTTTCTTAATGAGCACAGCAATTCCTCTATAGTTCTCTAGTTCTGACAATAAGTAAAATTCGTGAAGTACGAGTATATTTCAATGCTGACAAACATTATGTGATGAACTACAAATATTTGTTTGAAGATTAATTCAAAATAATAGAATTAAACGCTGCAAAAACAAAAAATGGATACAAGAACCGATCAAAAAAGTTTCCGCAGGAAATGTTTGATAGAGTTTACAAGGAACCTATTGCCGTTCCATTGAAAAATATTTGGACCTTATTTCGCTTTGCAAACAAAATCTTATTCCTTCAATTTACCAGGAATTCTACAGGACATTAAAAACCGCATCTTCTGTTCCAGCTCCATCAGATACCGAAAATGATGACTAAACATAATTACATTTTACAAACAATGTGAAACTCTTTTTTTTTTGTTATAAATAAAAAAGTTGATCTTTAATCGTTCTTTTTATTATTTGTATATTCTATAATTATACATTGAAAGTGCAAAAATTTCATACTAAACAATTCTAAGTAACACTTAGGGGCCCGTGTTCTTAATATGTTGCGTCCACTTTCATACTAAGTGAACTTATAATAGATTTCAAATATATTCTTTCCGTGCAGTTTAATACTAACATGAAGAATCATTTGAAGTAAGAGCTGAACACTAATAAACATACCAACTCCAATTTAACCTAGAAGACGCATTAACACTGATTCGACGTTTAATTAAAAAAAAAGCATACAAATAATATAATGACTGATGTATTCAACTCAGAAATCTATCAAATAAGAAAAAAGTTATACTCAAAAAACTTTGAACCTCTCTCCTGAAAAATAGCATATTTGCACTTAGTATAGTTTTGCATGGGGTCATCGAAATGTAAAACCATGACTTTTACATGCAAAAAAGTTCCAATCGTTTTTAGTTACATGTTTGATTCTTGTCCTTTAAGTAGAGTATATGTATTTTCTGACTTGGGTGTTGTCTTAGATCCTAAACTAACATTCAATGAACATATTAACTTCATAGTTAAAAAAGCAAATAGAGTTCTGGGTTTTATTAAGCGATTTGGCCGTGATTTCCGTGATCCATATGTTTTAAAATTACTTTTTGTTTCATTTGTGAGACCAGTCCTTGAATATGCTTGTACAGTATGGGTACCTTACTACGCCCGGCCGTACACATCACAAGACTCGAAGCAATTCAGAAAAGATTTTTGCGTTTTTGTCTACGATCCCTTCCGTGGTTTCATGATATTCATACATACCGCCTTATTCACAAAGACTTTCTCTCATAAATCTTCCTTCTTTGACAAATCATAGGATGTACTTGCAGTTTTTTTTTATTATTGGAATAATAAACGGACAAATTTCATCAACATCAGTTCTTGGTAATTTAAACTTTAGTTATAGAAGTTCAAGTATAAGACTCCAGAAGCCATTGAATACTAATTTTATCAGATCAAACTATGGTGTACATAGCCCCTTAAATCAATTAATTAAAATCTATAATAAATTTCACTCTTGTATTAATTCACCAAATGATAATATAAAAAGTATAAAATGCAAATTGATATTTTTTAACCATCTAGTTTAAGTTCTTAGATTAAAGAGTTGACAACAATATGCTTTTTGTTTAGGGAAATATTGCTAAGAAAACTGAAAAAAATTGATAATATAAAGATGCTAATATAACGTTTAATTCAGCTCAATATAAAATTATTTAATTGCTTTTAAATTAGTTTATAAAAAAAAAATGCCATGATGAGGAAAACTTATGCTAATTTCTTGAGAAACTTGCAAGGCATCAGCAGGGATTAATATAGAAATTCAGAATTTAGAGAATATTTCGTTCGTATTTATTACGACGAAAATAAGTCCCTGAAAGCCTTTGTAAATGTAGTTAGAATAAATATGTAGATTTATGCATATATTTTATTGTAGGTACTACTGAAGATTTGTGAGTCTTAAATTTACATAAACTAAATCTACGGTTACATTTCTTTTTACAGGCTATACATAAATCGCAGCATCAAGGGAGTAGAACTTTAGCAACTAAAGCAATACTAATTCAAAAAAAGAGGCTGGGATGCGACCCACACTGATAACTTCCCATCCCGTCTGTCGATTTGTCTTGCTTAAAAGTTTGTAGGTTTTCGTGTTGGGTTATAAAAGTTGTTAGTTGAATTATTCTTAAAAATTTTAAAATTACCAACAAATATTTTTCATATAAAGAAATAGTTTAGTTTAAAAATCTACATAGTTTTATTAAATAGATTTTTAGTCGAAAACAAATTTTTACCAATTTGCGTACTATTTTTTTGTAGGTTTTATTTTTTTATGAAAAAACGGACTGTTGGATTTTTATAAAAAAAACTACTGAATATCGAAAACAATTATTTCTGTGAAATAAAAAGAGATTGAAGACAATATTTTTAATTTTTGAAAAGCTATTTGAGTCGTAAGTAAATTTTTACCAAGTTTTAGTATTGTTTTTTTGTTAGGTTTTTATTTTTTGTGAAAAACCTGAAAATTATATTTTTGTCAAAATTTTACTGAATGTTGACAACAATATTTTTTAAAAGATAATTGTAGCTTAAAGCCAATATCTCAAAGTTTTGAAAAGATATTTGAGTCGAAATTCAATTTTTACCAACTTTTATTAATTTTTTTTTTAGGTTTTTATTTTTTTTTTAAACTGTCAATTCGATTTTTCTCAACATTTTTCAGAATGTTGAAAACAATATTTCTTATAAGATAAAAAAGTTTGAAACCTTAATCTCAAGTTTTTGAAAAGATATTTGCGTCGAAATTCAATTTTTACCAACTATGAGTACATTTTTTTTTTGAGATTTTATTTTTTATAAAAAAAACTGTCAATTAGATTTTTCTCAAAATCTTATCAGATGTCAAAAACATTATTCTTCGTTGTACAAAATTGTTTTGGAGAGGAAATCATATTTTAGTCGTAAAATTTTCTGGGTGACAAATTATTTTTTCAGTTTTTTAAATTTATAAAAAAAAACGTTAGTTAGATTTTTTTCCAAAAATATATTTGTTTTGTATCACGTTACAATCTATAATATAAAATGTAATTCAAGTCTCTAGCGTCATTGGCTCATGAGATATTTAGGGTTAACCAAAATGTTCACCTTTTTTTTAAACTGCTATGGTAAAAAAACCACCCACGCAATTTTCTTGAGAGCCATTTCTGCATCTTTCTGCATTATTATCTGTATAACAAAATTTATTTGAAGTCGATATCTCTTCTGGTTCTTGAGCTATGGACGACGAGAAAAACGTCGCGAACGTACGTACACACGCACGCACAGACATCTTTCTAAAAATCTTTTATTTCGACTCTAGGGACCTTTAAACGTCGAGAAATGTAAAAATTTTCAATTCGACAAATCGGACCCATTGCAATAACTTCCTATGGGAAGTTAATAATTTGAAATAGGATTGTCTATCTAAAACTTTGTTTTTATTTATGAAAAGATTTAATAAAATTAAATAAAATTCCAGGAAAATTAAAATAAGGAATTTTCGATAAGAACAAGAAGTGCAGAGATTGCAATCAGAAAATCAGAGTTACACACACAAATGATTCCTAATTGACCAAAAGTTGAAATACTCGTAATTTTGCCTTAGGGGAGAATGTTTCATGGAACTTATTTCAGTTACATTCCCAAGTTAAATTCCAACACAAACCATTATTAAAACAAAAAAAAACAAACGATGAATTAAATAAGTGAATTTTCAATTTTAAGTAAAAATATGTATTCCCTGCAATGAATAACCAACCACGTACAGAATTTCATCTCAATATAGAAAAAGATAACTTATCTTGATGGACGTCTTCATTTTTTGTTTGGATATTTTCAAAACTGCCAAACTAAATCCATTGAGGTTATATGTTTCTGTTTTGTTATAATCTTGTCCACATTATTTTTATGGATTTCCTTAACATTTTTATCGTCATTTTTGAAATATTGTCATATGAAATTTACAAAGAAAATGAAATTTCAAAATAAATCATATTTGGCATCAGAGATACAAATGTGTATCATTGATGGTATTTTTTGATAAATGTTTATTTTGTTTTGTGACAATGTTTGCCTTATTTTTATTCAGTCGGACCATGTTATGTACATATGTTGTAGATATTAGTTTTTGCAAGGAAATCTTTTCTTAAAAATATCTATGGGTTTATTTTTCTATCATCCTTTTCACAAATGGCACGTACGAAATAAATTTTAGAAAACTCAACAGTTAATCTCATTGAAGTGTCGAGTCTGAATCTGAAGGTTTGTGATGTTGGGAATTTAAGATATACTTAATTTCAATTTGTGGGAAGCCTGAACAAGATTTTTTTTGCTTTTATTTGAGTTTAATTTGATAAAATATTATCGAATTGGAATATTTGAACTCGATTCTGGGAAAATGAAATAGTTGGTATGTGTTCTATCCGTGTCTATTCGGATGTCATATGTCATCAATTAATCAATTCAAATTCACATTACAAATGTATGACCTTAAAGAAAAACAAAAAATTACAAAATCAGAGGGAAATATAATATTAAAGGGTTAATACTAATAAAATCCTTTGTGTCCTTGAACCTTTAAGAAAAAAGTAAGAGAAATAAAAAGGTAATTTTCTCTTGTATTTGACTTTTAAATCAAGTAGGATTGGAAATCAAACCAAAACAAAATTAAGCACAATTGGAATGAACAACTATTCTCTGATACCAAAAAAAAAAAGATAAAACGCTTATAGATTAAAGCTTATAGGTAGACCCCTTGTAAATGTAGTTAAGACTTTGAACAGTGGCTTAATACACCATTCTAAGTGGATTAACATATTCTTTGCTTCTCAAATTATATAGGCCTACTGATTTTTTTTGTCTTGACAAAAAATGAAAAAATCGCCTTAATTTTCCAGTTTGAACTTAATCGACCCAAGGGCTTATACTGACGAGCGAGGACAGACATACGGACGGAATCGCGGGACCCACTTGTTTCGAAATATCTATCATTCTTATTATCATGTTTGTTTGAGTTCGACATATTATAGTTCCTGTATGTGGCAAATAAAAACGGACAGGCACGTCTAACACTGGTTAACTTTCTTACATTAACCTTAAAAAGGTTTCTAGAAAACAAATTCAGATTTGAGGAACTATTTCACTAAACACTTTACACTTTTCACTTTGCAAATTTTCGCATTTACTTTGCAAATTACGTTTCATCAAACGCAAATTTGAAAAGAGGAAATTATTGAATTAAAAAAATTTCTTCTTTGCAGAATACGTTTCACTAAACTCAAATTTGAAAAGTACAAAGTCTTTTCTGAAAAGTGAAAAGTTTTGTTATTTTGCAAAATATTTGTTTTTTTTTTTGTTTCTTTGAAAATTATATTCTAATTTCGAAAGCTTTTTAGTAATTTGCAAAGAGAAATTTTGAGAGTTTGTTTTAAAAAGTTATCAAAAATTAATTAACAAAAAGGAGGCTGGGATGCGACCCACACTAATAACTTCCCACCCCGTCTGTCAATTTGTCTTGCTTAAAAGTTTGTAGGTTTTCGTGTTTTGTTAAAAATTACAACATTATATGAAATAGTTTGATTTCAAAATCTATTTTAGTTAACGAGATTTTTAGTCGAAAACCAATTTTTACCAATTTTAGTAGCATTTCTTAAAAGTTTTTATTTCTTTTATAAACAAATACAAGTTGGATGAAGGAAATTAGTTTGAAGTCAATATCTTCTATTGTTCACGAGATATAGAAAACCGAACACCAATTTTTACCAAAACTGCGTATACTATTTTTTGTAAATTTTATTTTTTTTATAAAAACCTCAGAATGTCGAAAACAATATTTTCTGTGAGTTAAAATTAATTTGAAGTCAATATTTATAATTTTTGAAAAGATATTTGAGTCGAAAGTAAATGTTTACCAAGTTTTAGTATTGCTTTTTTTAGGTTTTTATTTTTTGAAAGAAAACTATCAATTCGATTTTTCTCAAAATTTTACTGAATGTTGAAAACAATATTTTTTATGAAATAAAATTAGTTTGAAGCCATAATCTAAAATTTTTGAAAAGATATTTGAGTCGAAAATCAATTTTTACCAACTTTTAGTAATTTTTTTTTAGCTTTGTTGCGGTAAATTTTACCACAACAAGGTTCACCTCCCTTTTTGCTAACCACCCTTAACAATTCTTACTGCGGCCGCAAAATTCTGGAAGAGTTTAGTAGAAACCTGAACCATCAGCCAGTGACCTGCTCTTCTAGCATTTTGGGAAAGCAAATTTAACAGGTCTTACCAAAGTGTGCGAAAGGATTCCACACCAACGAACTGTGCGACGGTTGGCCCACATATTGGTTGAACAATATCGTCAAGGCATGAAGACGATACCCATGCCCAACAATGTGTGCAGAAAAGTCACACCAACTTTAACTTAGTATGGCCGAGGGCCCATCATAAAGTATTAACGATAAAAAAATCACTCCAAGAATATCTTAATAACTTTCATTTTAATTATAGGCTTGGCTACCGACTTCCTTCAACACGACATAAATAGTTTTTCCTCAACCAAAATCTAGCGCGTGTAGGTACTCGGTAATGCGAGGAATTCCACACGATTTTTCCAGAAAGTCTTGGCTGGAATGGGTTCGAAAGTGAAGAGCTGAACTCACTCATTGAGCTACTGGGTGATCGCATCACCTTTTTAAAGAGATCGCGTGCGATGAAAGATACCTGGCTTCTCGGTCGGTATAGTGTTTTCTTTTGTTTATAAAAATATTGCTTTTTTTTCTGGTGTTCTTCATTTATTTCGAATTCGCCCTTTTGACCTTCGCGTCAAAAGTCTGGTTTCCCGGTACTACGGGAAGTGTTTAACCGTTTGATTTTTCTTTGTCTTTTTGTCGAAAATTTTCTTGTGGTGATTTTTCTTGTTTGTTTAATTTTTTCAATTTTGTTTAATAATTATTAATTTTCGTACTTTATATTTTCCATACCTTTTATCGAGATTTGACCCTCCGTCAATCTCAAAATCTCTATATTTGTAATTTTGTTATCATAAAAGATCCTGGTTTTTAATCCCGGCTTCGGCAAGGTTTTCCAGGCAATAAAAGATAATTTTAATTTCCCATCTGGAAAATAAAACCACTCTTTTATTTCATATCTCTGTTTGAAGACTAATTTTTCAGCTTCTGGTTTTGGTAAACTTCCAGTAAAAAGTTTCCTGGCGCCCACTTTAAACAATACGACTTGGAGAAATTCACCTCGTCGTATTTCGATATCATTTTGATATCAATTTTATTTCAATTTTATTGATCACCTCGATTAATAAAATATTCACCTAATCGAAACCCCCCCTTAAGCTGAGCTACCGTGCTGGCAATACTTTTATTGCTACCTGTGGTGAATTCTTTCACCTACCTGACATATCGACTGACGTTTCTCATAAATTGTCAAATTAATTCTCGCGGCACATCGGCGGTGTACAATTTTGACTTTGTTTAATTAAAATAATTAAAAAAAAAAAATAGGAATTTAATTCGCGTTCGATCTTCGACAATATTGGATTCGAAAATCCAATATTGTTTAAAGATAATTATAATCATATTCAGTCCGTCGGGTCGGCATAGGTGGAAAAATTCACAACAGCTTTTTTATTTTGTGTAAAAATTTGTCAATTCAATTTTTGTCAAAATTGTATCAAATGTTAAGAACTATATTGTTTTATAAAATAAAATTAATTTGTAGCCAATATCTCAAATTTTTGAAGATATATTTGAGTCGAAAATCAATTTTTACGAACTTTTAGTAATTTTGTTTTAGCTTTTTCATTTTTTGTAAACAAAAAACTGTCAATTTGAGTTTTCTCAAAATTTTACAGAATGTCGAAAACAATATTTCTTATAAGATAAGATTAGTTTGAAGCCAATATCTCCAATTTTTGAAAATATATTTGTGTCGAAAGTCAATTTTTACCAACTTTTATTAATTTTATTTATCTTTTCTATTTTTCGTAAAAAAACTGTCCATTGGCTTTTCTCAAAATTTTACCAGATGTCAAAAACGTTATTTCTCGTTGCATAAAATTGTTTTGGAGATAAAATCTTTTTTTCTTCGTAAAATATTCGAGGTAAGAAATATTTTTTTTTCAGTTTTTTTGATTTATAAAAAAACCGTTAATTGCAATTTTTTCCAAAAATATACTAGTTTGGTATCACGTTGCAATACATAATGTAAAATTTATTTCAAGTCTCTAGCGTTATTGGTTCGTGAGATATTTAGGGTTTCATCTTGTTTTAAATTGCTATGGTAAAAAAACCACCCACTCAATTTTTTTGAGAGTCCTTTCTGCATCTTTCTGCATTATTATCTGTATAAGAAAATTTATTTGAAGTCGATGTCTCTACTAGTTCTTGAGCTATGGACGACGAAAAAACGTCGCGAACGTACGTATACACGCACGCAGAGACATCTTTCTAAAAATCTTTTATTTCGACTCTAGGAACCTTGAAACGTCGAGAAATGTCAACATTTTCAATTCGACAAATCGGACCGATTACAATAACTTCCTATGGGAAGTTAATAAATAAACCGTTTTGAAAATTAAGAAGTATATATGTAATAGTTAACAAGACAATGGATATTCGTCATTTTTTTAATTTTAATGAATTTACGAGAGAACAAATTTTGGGTTATTAGGGTTAGAGCGTTGATTTATCTCAATTTCTAAAATGTCTGATTTCGTAGAGATTTTTCGACATTGTAGCCATTCTTGAATGGAATTTCACAGTTTATAGCAAAAAAAAACATTTCTTTTGAAAAGCTGTTGTTAAATAGTTTATAAAAAAAAATAATCGTTTTGAAGAATATTTTAAAAACGAAAAAGTTAATAACTGTGTAATTAACTTTGATATTGGAAATTATTTATGCGACAGAAGAGAGTTTTCGATTAACCATCGAATTTTTGCTGTCTAAAATTGGAAATAAACTTCAATTCAATAACCAAAGGAAAGTCCTTTGCAATAACTTTTGTGTACATTACTTGGGGTAGGAATGGAGCCCAATATCACGGTGTTGCATCTATGCACGGAATAATCAAACCAACCTCCTGAAGAGTTATTTACCGAGTATCGAACGTTGTCATTGATGGATTTCGCTCTAACTCTATTTGCCGGCCACAAAACTGTTGAGACATAGCCTACAAGAAGTTTACAAAAATTGAGAATGTGGCTGTTCCGTTCAGGAACTTGCCAACGTTCACAGTTCAACGTTTCAAGCACTGAGTAGCCTGAGAAGAATTCTGCGCAAAAGATTACAGATTGTTGTAAAGTAAAATCGTGTTATCAGACGTATTGAGCATGACAATTTTCCACCTAGGAACTGCGATTTAAAGTCTTTAGATTTCTGTGTGGGGAACCGTGAATGCCAACAAGCCATAAATTCAAGTACTTAAGATTAATACCCTCCAAGTAAGTAATACGTATATCTGACATAATTTGCAAATAATGGACATTTTTATTCTTACTAATAATAAAATATAGAACAAATTTTATCGCACTTTTAACAAGAAACGTGATTTGGCTCACCCTCCCTACTCACGGGTCATCTCCCAGTTTTGTCTTACACCATGCCCAATTTGAAAATAGTCGGAGTGTTAGTAACTTTTTTATGTTTTAACGTCTTTTTAAACAAAGAAAACTTTACCGATTATTGAGAATTCATTTATTATTATTTATAAACAAATAAACAAAAATCTACACAATTGTTCATAATCTTAAGTATTGGAAGGTGAATTTTGAACGATAAAACTAAACAGTATCATAAACAGAATCATAAAGAAACTAATTTTACTGGAAGGAAACATTTTAATAAATATAAAAATAGAAAACAAATTCTTGAAGTAAGAATATGGGCGTATTGCATATTCTGCCTAAATATTGATTAAGTAACTAACAGGTATATAAACACAATTTCCTCTCACATTTACCAAATAAATATATAAAGAAAATTAACCTTTTCAAATGTTGTTGTTATTTTTATAAATAAACTTACCTTTTCTATATTTAGTTATAGACTATGACGTGGAAAATTAGGACATGGTATAAACATAGTAGGCAGGATGATCCATTCAACATAGACGACGAAAGCCAACAATCCCGTCCTCCCGACTTAGACGAAATAAAGATTGCCATATCTAAGCTGAAGTCTAATAAAGCCGCTGGCGCTGGGGCGGACGGCTTGAATGCCGAGCTCTTTAAAGCAGCTCGAGATAAGTTGGTTAGGAGCATATCTGTAAGATATGGTCTTAAGAAAGCATGCCTGATGAATGGAACCTCAGTATTCTTTGCCTGATTCTGAAAAAAGGAGACCCTCTAAACTGCACCAATTATAGAGGAATCGGTCTACTTAACATCGCTTACAAAATCTTCTCTGCCGTAATATGTGAACGTCTAAAGCCCATCGTCAACAACCTGATAGGTCCTTATCAGTGTGGTTTTAGTTCAGGAAAGTCCACAGTCGATTAAATATTCACATTACGGCAGATCCTGGAAAAAACCCAAGAACACCAAATCGACACCCACCATCTTTTCATCGATTTCAAGGCCGCATGTGACAGCATCTACAGGGACGAACTGTATAGAGCCATGTCTAGTTTTGGCATCCCTGCCAAACTCGTCCGTTTGTGCAGGATGACCATGGAGAATTCACGCTGCTCCATAAAGGTTGGAAACAACTTAACAGAACCTTTCGATGTCAAAAAAGGTTTTAGACAAGGTGATGCGCTGTCATGTGATTTTTTTAACATCGTACTTGAAAGAATAGTGCAAAGCTCACACGTCAACACTAGAGGCACTATCTTTCAAAAGTCTATTCAATTACTAGCATATGCTGATGAAATTGACATAATCGGAAGAACTCAGCGTGATGTCAATGGGGCTTTGGTGAGTATTGAGGCAGAGGCGGCAAAAATGGGTTGAACGGTTAATGAGGGCAAAACAAAGTACATGCTGTCGTCAAGAAAGGACCTACAATACCAACTTCTTGGTCAAAACGTCACCATCGACAGACGTAACTTTGAGGTAGTCAAGGACTTCGTCTACCTAGGCTCCGCTGTAAATGCAGAAAACAACACCAGCGCTGAGATCAAACGAAGAATAACTCTTGCTAACCGCTGTTTCTTTGGGCTAAGAAAGCAATTGAGAAGTAAAGTCCTCTCTCGAAAGACCAAAGTGTCGCTTTATGAGACCCTTATCATCCCCGTCCTGCTATACGGTGCAGAAGCATGGTCTATGACAAAAGCGGATGAAAGCACTTTGGGTCGTTTCGAGAGAAAAGTTCTTCGTGTGATCTCCGGTCCCGAATGCATCGAA
This sequence comes from Eupeodes latifasciatus, assembly GCA_920104205.1. NCBI lineage: Eukaryota > Metazoa > Arthropoda > Insecta > Diptera > Syrphidae > Eupeodes > Eupeodes latifasciatus. The sequence continues at coordinate 162,177,910 of OV049926.1, forward strand.
GGGGAGTGGAGAAGAAGATGGAACGACGAGCTGTACGGGCTGTACAGCGACGTAGACTTAGCCAGAAGAGTAAAAGTCCAACGACTAAGATGGCTTGGTCACGTAGAGCGCATGGAAACCAATGATCCGGCCCGGAAAGTCTTCGAATCCACACCCACACAGCGCAGTAGAGGAAGACCGCGAATCAGGTGGCGCGCACAAGTGGAAAGTGACATCTCCCAACTTGGAGCGCGAAACTGGAGACATCTAGCTAGGGACCGAGCTAGATGGAGAGGTTTGTTGGGTGAGGCCCTAGTTCACACAGGGACAGGACTGTAGCGCCACCTTAAGTAAGTAAGTTAGTAAGTCCAAAAACTAAGCCTGTCTGTACCTCAACCACAATTTAATTTCCCTTGAAAATAAGGACTTAATGCTCTAAGTTGTTTTTAGTGTAACTTTTTTGAAATTTCATGTGATGTCTACCGGAAAATTCGATTTAAAAGCAAGAACATGCGACCAAATTGTGGTTATCATTTATTTTATGTGGAATGATTTCATTCTTGGCATGTGTACGAAATAGATCTGGAAAATAAACTCTCATTGAAATGTTTCCTTGACTTAATGTTCCATCTAATACGGATGCATATATTCGATGTAGGTTATGTATACAGTGTATCTTCTATCTACATATTTTATTGTTCTCATATCTTAATTCTATTTTTGAGATTCAAATTATGTCAAGTGGCTCCCTGGTTTCGTTGATTTAATCTTCTTAAAAGTTCTCCCACACAACTATCTTGTAAAAAAAAATAAAGGTTGTACCTTAACATATTTTTTTGTAACGATTTATGTATTAAGTGGTCCAAACCTCTAGGCCCAAAGACGCATATATAGGTTCGTATACATTCTATATATATAGCTTAGAAAAAAACACCTTTAATATGTAACATTTCATGATACACCCAATCTGCCTCTTTTTAGAAGCCTAAATCTAAAATTGCTCGAAATAGACTAAACAAAAACAAAACAATTGATATAAAATAAATATAAAAATAAACCACAAGTAAAAAGCTTTCTCAGTAGGATAAACAATATGGTATACACGTTTATAAGCTTGAACTGTGAAGACAAATAAAAATAATATATATTTCTAATATATACAATAAAATACGCACATACAGATTGAAATAGAAGATACTATTGGTTTTCAAGATAAAACAAAAAAAAAAACCTTCATTACAGAATGGGAACATGAATTTTTAAGAGTATGTTTAGGATAGAAAATGTTATTTTTATGGTGTAGCCTTTAACTAAATAACTTTAAGATATTCATACTTAACTAAGATGTGTATGATGATATGTGTATCTTTTCAATTTATGTTTTTGATGAGCAGTTCAACCAAATTAAAAAATAATACTTTAATATAAAAATTAAGTCCATCGCGTCGTCAAGATATATAACAGGTTATCCATTTTGCGGTTTCAAAACTATAGGGCTAGAATTTGACATCTGTCAAACTAAGTTGTTAAACCAATTTTATTTGTTTCAGTTGAAAGTCTGACATTTACGAAAATGGATCGCTTAACTATCGCACAACGCATACAAATTGTTAAAACCTACTACAAAAATGGTGATTCTGCCACAGCCACATATCGAGCTTTGAGAGGAGTTTATGGTTTATGGTTACAGATATTGTAAGGCCTAAGGCCTGTGCATCATTGTTCCGCTCGTACCACTGAAAATATCGCTGCAGTAAGTGAAAGTGTTGATTCCTGAATCCTGCATTTGAATCTACACCTATTCCTACATCCATAAAAAGTCCAGCTCACACAACAACTGAAGCCAGCTGACCATTCACAACGTCGTCGTAGGTACGTCGAATGGGTGCTTGAACAACACGATGGACGGTGGACGACGATTTTTGGAACACAATTTTCTTCAGCGACGAAGCACATTTATCACTCGGTGGGTATGTTAAAAAACAAAATTGTCGTATTTAGGGTTCTGAGCATCCTTAAGTACATCCACAAAAAGTCACTGTTTGGTGCGTTCTTATTCCCGGAGGTGTGATTGTACCTTACTTCTTCGAAAATGACGATGGAACAACTGTCACCGTCAATTCGGAGCGTTATGGTCATATGATAACCGAATTTTTTTTGCTTGATATTGAAGAATACGACTTGGAGAATATGTGGTTTGAACAAGAAAGGTGCCACATGCCACACAACTCTAACGAATATGGCTTTATCATAAAAAAATAAATTAGGTAGCGCAACAGTCCGTTCAGCACTAGGGCCTAGTGACTTACAACACTCAACGATTCCTGTGTGCGGGTAATGTTGTCAGGAATGGAGGGAACATACAGTTTCAAGCCGAATCCAAACGGCTAATTTGAGAAAGCACTTTTCATGTTTTTGTTTTCCTTTTTTTTATTTCATGCTTTTGTTTTTAATTATTATTATTTTTTTTTTATTATTATTATGCCTATTCTACTTAAAACTAAACCATAAAACTATAAAACAAGTATGTAAGCCGGCCAAGGCTTAAAACCCCATCCCGACTACCCACTATCAAGTGCCGATTGAAGCCACCAAAACTGGTCCTCCTGCTTCACCCTATTAGTTCGGTTCTTTCGGACACAGCCCTACCGAACCGAAGGAGCTCTGCTCCGTCTTGTGCCATGGCGTCCTAATTGTACAGGTGTCGCCTATTCGCGGTTCGTCGTCTGACGTGGTAGACTGCCAATCTATCATGTATCAGACCGCATCTATCTAAAAAGAGGAATGCCTTCTGGTGGAATGAAGCCGCTCAAGCGTGCACTCTCAAAATACTCGTCGTTCGGATAGAACGCCCCGAAAATAAAATTGCTGGTCGAAGACATAGCTCTTGCAATGTGATCTCGAACGAGTTTTATCACGAAATTGTCAATTCTGTTGATTCGAGCCCCGTTGTATAGGACCTCGTTGGAATAGTAATGCACGAAAGAAGATTCGGCTGTTCGATATAAGCCGGTACAGCGTCGTAAACACTGCCGCTCGAACACCCGAAACTTCTCTATCTGGGAAGGGGCAACATTGAACCACACAGGACAACCATAAACGATCATCGGCCGTATGAGGGCCATATAGCAAATTACCTTCACTCTGGGGTCAAGCCGACTGCTATAAAACAGCCGTTTCGTCAGAGCGAAGGCTCCTCTGGCCCTGGTGAGAGCAGCATTTATATGTCTGTCGAAATATAAATACTGATCTAACCAGATACCGAGGTACTTCACGTCCAACGCACTAACCTTCACGCCACGGGTACTAATATGGCTTTATTGCAAGAGACATTTCCTGGGCGATCTAGCAACTAAACCCTGGGACATAACAATCTTTCAGGGAGTTAGATTATATTATAATTATTTATCTGTCAAAACGTAAAAATTGTCCTTCTGTATTTCAGTCTGTTTCCTCTTATACAGGGTGCGGCAGAGCCGACTGACGAGTTTAATGAGGTCATTAGCCTGTGATAAGATAAGAGAAAGCTTAATAAGTGGTATATTTTGAATTGTAAGGTCATGCCGTTTTTATTCGTAATCATGGTCTGGACAGGTGTACATCGTGGTTTCGTCGTGCGTGCATATTACGAAAATAATCATTCTGTGATCGCTACACAAAGGGCTTTTCGTATACACTTCGGCATTCCACGTGCTGAATCTGTTCCTTCTGCAAACACTATCAAATTGTGGATACGGAATTTGGAAGAAACTGGAAATACCCTAAGTAGACTTGTACACGGAGCACCCAGAACGGTAAGAACCCCCGAAAATGTACAGTTGGTTAGAGAGTCAATTGAGCAGTCACCAAGACGCTCAGCCCGGAAACACGCGGTAGCTTTGGGAATCTCAGACCGTTCTTTGAGGAGAATTCTTCACGAAGATTTATCATTCCATCCCTATAAATTAATGCTGTCCAAGAAATTAAACATACAATCACCGCGGAAATCGAGGCCATACGAGTCGAAATGTGCCGAAAATCATGTGAAAGCTTCAGAGATTGTCTACAACAGTGTATCAATGCTGACGGCCGCCATCTGGGAGATATAATTTTCAAAAAATAATTTTTAAAAATAGGATTGAATACTGATTTAAATAAAAAAAATGTTTTCTCTAAGTTTTACTGTTTGTTATTTATAGCCCATCAAAACTCGTCAGTCGGCTCTCTGTATAAAATATATTAATAGCGGAATTCTAACATAAATTTCCCAAAAACAAAATGTTTTTAAATATCCTAAATCCTTGTTGACGAAAAATTTACAAATCAAACAGGAATAAGAATTATAAAAACCATTTATCTTCGATAATATACATACATAGATAACCAGGTTTGTTTTCGGTATGAGGTGTCTGAAGTTTGGGCTGCGTGCACTACACCTACAAAAATAATCCGATAGGTTCATCTTCTCAAATTGTATCTCCAAAACAATTTTGTGCAACGAAGAATAACGTTTTTAACATTTGGTAAAATTTTGAGAAAAATCGAATTGACAGTTTTTTCACAAAAAAATTAAAACAAAAAAAAAAAACATAACTAAAAGTTAGTAAAAATTGATTTTCGACTCAAATATCTTTTCAAAAATTTGAGATATAAGCTTCAAATGAATTTTATTTTATAAAAAAATTTTGTTTTTAACATTCTATACAATTTTGAGAAAAATCTAATTGTCAGTTTTTTTTTTACAAAAAATAAGAATCTAAAAACTAAAAGTTGGTAAACATTGATTTTCGACAAAAATAGATTTTAAAATCAATTTATTTCATCATATGCAAAATGTTATTTCTAATTTTTTTAGGATGATTTAACAGATAACTTTTTTAACAAAACACGAAAACCTAAAAACCTTTTAAGCGAGACAAATCTACAGACGGGGTGGGAAGTTATCAGTGTGGGTCGCATCCCAGCCTCTTTTTTAAAGTTAATTTTTCCAACAAATTATAAATTTACTTTTAATAAGATGTTGAAAATGTTCCTAAGAAATCGTCGTTTTATCTTCTTTCAGTTCTTGATTCTAATGAAAAAACACTAACATTTTCACCAACTTTTATGGACATATCATTTTTTTTTTTTTTTTTTTTTGAGGAAATTAAAGAAGTTGGACAGATTTTCCTATTGAGTTGGGAGACTTGATTTATCCAATGAAAATTTTGTGTCAACAGTTTGTTCGTGAAAATTGGATGTGCTTATATTAGCTCCTCGGTGACTCCTGGACAAGATAGGAAATGGACCTACATCTAAGAACCCATTCCTCCTTAGGGGCCTTTGAAAGTTTGTGTATTAATGCATAACCTTTATTGACGGGCACTAAGAGCTTCGGTATTCTTTTGACTACAAGAATTCGAGTGTAGTTTAAGGTGATCTAAAGAAAAGAGGCCAAGGCCAGTAATATTCTAGTTCATTTTTAAGTGAAATGTTCATTAAAATAAAACTGGTTAAGTAAAAACCATAATACAAGATTATTTTGTTTAAAAAAGATGAGTATACATATGTAAAGGAGAAGTGCCAATAAGCCCAATTACTACATTGGTACCCTTTTTTCGTTCCTTAATTCATGTAAATTTTTAAAGACAAAATCAAAATACCACGAGGTATGCTGCAGCTCAGTAATTGAGTCTGGAGTGATATTATAGAATAGATACTTTAGGAAGGCCATTTGGGCTTTTGGAGCAGCTTCTAGATGGATGTGGTTTTCTTATTCTTAATTTTTGCCAAAACCCCTCTTAAAGTGGGAGGGCTTCACGATTAAGCATTAAGTTGCAGGCGCCCACTTTAAATTAACCATTGTCATTTGTCGGAAATTAAAAGAAGCACCCTTTGACATTTGATATTTTTTAAATAGAATCCTTTGATTCTTTTTCCATACAATAAATTATTAAACACATATGCCAAGTTTTATTTAATCAACCAACGTTCACGTTCAAGTATTAAAGGTCAATGTCATCCAAGCAATCCGTAGAATTACAGAATATGGTGCTGCATTACGTTACATAATTGATTGAAATGTTTGCTCTAGCCATTGTATGAACAATATTTAACTGTAATCATTGTATTTCATTCAAAATAGAACCTGTATAAACCTATGGCCCACCCTTTATTTCTTCTAAGTCAACAATGTTTCAGATAAACGGACTTGACTGTATATTTAAGGGACACTATAGAAAATAAAAAATCCAGAAACAAAACAATTTGGCTTCCTTATGCTTAACATATATACATACATTATGTAAATGTGAAAAAATTAGTTGAATACCATTTGCAGGTGTTTATGAAGGTAAAATGAAGTGAAAGTGCTCATATTCCATGCATTAGATATAAACTCACATGTAACCTTTTCCCACAACGAACTTGATGGGGATTTGAATTCTGATGTTAGGTATTTTGATATAAAAGGTTTAGAAAGAAGATTCAATCAGTTTATATGGTAATCGGTTTTTCTTAATATGCAGTGTAGTGTTGTACTCGTATGTCTATAGGTGAACTTGAGACTTGAAAACTTATTATAATTATACTATGTTTATTACTTACTTACTTAAGGTGGCGCTACAGTCCTGTGTGAACTAGGGCCTCACCCAACAAACCTCTCCATCTAGCTCGGTCCCTAGCTAGATGTCTCCAGTTTCGCGGTCCAAGTTGGGTGAGGTCACTTTCCACTTGTGCGCGCCACCTGATCCGCGGTCTTCCTCTACTGCGCTGTCCTGTGGGTGTGGACTCGAAGACTTTCCGGGGCATTGACTGCGGTTCCACTATGATGTTTCCACTTTGGTCTTTGCAGCCTTCGGTTCTAGGTTTATGTACTTGTGAATTTCGTTTCACCTGTTCATAAAACTTTCGAACTTCATTCCTGCTTTTAAACCCCTCAACATCTTCGACCGCACGCTTCTCATGCTCGCTCTTTTTCCTTCTGAGAAGTCGGTGTTCCTCTCGCCTCTTCTGCTCATAGAGCTCATGAGCAGCTATCGTCCTTTTATGCAGCGCTGCTTTGCGTGCCTGTTGTTTGGCTGCATTTGCCTGCCGACATTCCTCATCAAACCAGGGGTTCCTTGTTGGTGGTTGTTTGAAACCCAGCACGTCAGAGGCGGCTTCTCTGAGTGCATCTTGGCAATGTTGCCACTGGTTTTCGATACATTGTGTTGGCGGCACAGAACTTCGAGAGAGGTTACTTGTAACTCGGACGGAGAAGGATTTGGCGATCTCTTGCGATTGTAGCCGTTCGACGTTGTACCTTCTCCCAGCATCTCCCTGTTTTGCCTTGGGCCTGGAAACCCGAAGTGCTACCTTGGCTACAACAAGGTAGTGGTCCGAGTCGATGTTAGCTCCTCGGAAAGTTCGGACAACTATGATGCTGGAAGCGTGTCTGGCGTCGATCGCAATATTGTCAATCTGGTTGACGCTAGATTGATCTGGAGATCTCCAAGTTCCTTTGTGGTGTGGAAAACGCGTACTGGCTATCATGACGTTTCGCCCCGCAGAAAAATCTATGAGCCTGAATCCGTTGTCGGAAGTGTTGTCGTGCAGGCTGTTTTTCCCGATTATTCCACCAAAGATGTCTTCACTTCCTAGCTTGGCATTAAATTCGCCCAGGACAATTTTAATATCGTAGCTAGGACACTGCTCATATGTTTTGTCTAAGAGCTCGAAGAACATATCTTGCGCGCATATCAGGCTAATGTTGCCGAATTTAGCCTTGATGCGGATGGTCATGAGGCGCTCGTTGATGATAGCTCAAAACTTGTTGCCTAAGTCTGGGTCCAATGACAAAGCCGCATCCAAATAAGCGTTGTTGGTTTTCTCGGTAGCAGTCACCATAGTAAATATTGCAGTTTTTCATCCTATTTTTGCCCGGTTCATCCCATCGTATTTCCTGGATGGCGGTGATGTCTGCTTTATAGCAGTCTAGGCCCTCCGCTAATTCTTCCTAACATTCCACGTGCATATCCGAAGTTCGTTGTCCTTAATTCGTTTGCTTAGGTTGTCAACAGTAAATCCGTCCGTATCCGAGGCTTGTTGGTGCTTCGCAACTATGAGATTTTTACGTGGTCAGGAAGTCACCCCGACGAAATAACCCCCAACCTGGAGGGCCAGATCTTCGAGAGCCGGATAAACCGCTCCTTATAGGCCTGGGCTCCGAATAAGTCGTAGAAGCCCTATAAGGTGTTCACTAAGTAGTTCAGCCTTACTGGAACTGTAGACGCCACCGTTGATTCCATCTCGGGAATTCCTCCGCTGTCGTCTGGTTAAGGAGCAGTCAGAGCACCTCTCCCCCCTCTCTCGTTTGCTGCCCCCAACAACTTTCCACTGGGGTTGGAACCCAATCTCCAGTTGAGGTACTAGGCACCCGATGTTCACCACGGGGGAGGTGAGAGTAGGAGTTGATAGACAGAGGTGGGTTTTCAGAAAAACATGTGGACGTTTGTGTCCTCTTGAATGCACATGTCTACCATTTGAACATTAATTTTTGGACATTCTTCTTCAAAATGTTTTTTCTTTTAAAAGTCTTTGTTTTGATATTTTTAACGATTCCAAAACTCGTTCTTTAATACTTTAACCTACACTGCCAGCCATAAGGTTAGAAGCAGGCATGTTTGAGAAGTAAAATCGTCATTTCTCCCGTTACATGATGGATTGGAAAAAAAACTATGGTAAATGAGGGACTATTTTGTTAACAACAAAATATAAAATTTGGATAAAGGAGAGATTTAGCTAACGGAACTTTCATGGCAAATTGTTAATTGAGTCAAGAATATGCGAAAATAAATCGGGTCATTAGATTAGAAGCAGTGAATAAATCGACGTTGTTTTGTGAAGTGCGTACATTTTTTTTTCGGAAAAACGGTAAAATTTATTTTTATTAATGAATTGTTCTTGTTTGAGTGTTAACAGAAATGGGCAACAAAAAATGTTTGACAGTGGAGGAAAGGGCAAGAATAGATGTTTATTGCTCTAAAGGTCTTAAATGCTTTGCTATAGCCCGAACAAAAAATCGAAGTGATCATTGTGTCAGCAATTATTTAAAAAAACCATCGTCTTACTCGAAAAATTATAAAAAAAAACACTCCTCTGCCTTAAGACTTCGCGAAACGCGAAGTATCCTTAGAAAAGCGTCAAATTAAGCTTTATCGGCAGCTAAAACTAGGGAGAAAGCTAATGTTAAGGCCAGCTTATCCACTGTTAAATACACGATTCGCCATGCTAAACACTTAAAGCACCTGCGAAGCTTAAGAAAAAACCACCACTTAATGACACAAGGAAGAAGCAACGCTTGTGTTTCGTGAAAGATCATATGAGCTAAGATGTGGAGTGAAGTGGAATGACCGCAAATGATTGGCGGAAGGTTATTTTTTTCCGACGAAAAATTTAACCTAGATGGGCCAGATGGTTATAATCATTATTTCCATCACCTGAGGAAAGAGTAGTGGTTTTTAAACCGTCACCATAGCAAAAAAAGGAGGCGTTATCGTCTGGGGCTCAATTTTATTGTGTGGCGCTATAAACTTGATGGGCCAAGATACCAAATGACTAGAAAAACATACAAAGCCTTCCTGGAATCAGTATTCCCCAATACTAGCGAGCTTTTTGGACCAATTCCATGGATTGTTCAGCAGGAAAACGCTCCCATACACACAGCCCGAGAGGTAAAATCCCTTATTGCAAACCAAAACTTCCACTTGCTGCCTTGGCCACCATATTCCTCAGACCTTAACATATTTGAAAATGTGTGGGGCTAGCTTACACGTAAGGTACATGAGGGAGGAAAGCAATACGGTGACAAGGAAGCGCTAATTCATGGTATCAAATTAGCCTGGAGTGAGATTTCTTTGGCCTATACTTGGAATCTCTTTATAAATCCTTAAAAGGTAGAATTTTTGATGTTATTTTGAAGGCTGGTGGTAGCACACATTATTAAAAACCTAATGAATACTAAAAAAAAACATAACAAAATACAAATACAGTCAAACTTCTTTATAACGAACCTTCAAGGAAACACAAAATTGCTTCGTTATAAAGAAGTGTTATATACAAAATTCGTTATATAGACATTTTTTTTTAACACTGCAAGTGTTCTTTTATATTTTCAAAAAAAATATACAAAAAAACTCATTTTAAAGAAACGTATGTCTTTTTGTTTTTGAATTGAAAACATATCAATTTTCGATTGCACATGAACAATTTATCCAGATTAAAAAAAAATAGCTTTTTGTTTGATAATAGAGTTCGAGAGTGGTAAATTCCTTTTCCTGTTTATCTGCACCCATTTTAACATTGCTTTATCCACATTACCATATTTTGTTTTTCTTAGTTTTTTTTTGCTTCTGTTTGAACTTTCTTTGGCAAACTTTAAAATTTTGCATTCATTAAAATTGTCGACAATGTACTAAACGATACACCAAATTTTTCTGCAACATCTTTTTTCTTCTCTCCCCATTTAACTATTTCTATCATCGATAACTTCTCTGATAGCGAAATAGTTTTGCGCTTCGACATTTTGGTAACAATTCTCGAGCTTAAAATGCGGCACGAGTACGATAACTTTGGCGCCAAGATATAATAACGGTTTTTGGTAGAGGGTCTTAATACAAGCATTTTTTACTACGGGAGGGGGGGTCTATCTCCTCCCGTTTAGGCGGGAGGGGCAATTTAAAAAAGTTATTATTTAAAATGGAAAAAAATAATTAAAAAATAACGGTGATACTAACAATTAAGTTGTATACATTTTTTTAAAGCCAACATTCTGTTCTATTAGCCAGTTTTTAAATCAAGTCAAAAATATGCGTAGTTTTTGAAAAATTTAATTTTAAACTCAAAATTTGAGTAAAAAAAGTTAAAAAAAAGGTTTAAAGTGTAACTTTTTCAATACTTCAAGATTATCTACCATTGTTTTTATTTCAGAACTTATTGCTCTTATTTGTTTTTGATCAAAAACTGAAAACTAGATGATTTTATGTCTTTTAGTTTTTGAGAAAATTGAAAATAAAAATTTAATTTTAAACTCAAAATTTGAGTAAAAAAAGTTAAAAAAAGGTTTAAAGTGTGACTTTTTCAATACTTCAAGATTATCTACCATTGTTTTTATTTCAGAACTTATTGCTCTTATTTGTTTTTGATCAAAAACTGAAAACTAGATGATTTTATGTCTTTTAGTTTTTGAGAAAATTGAAAATAAAAATTTAATTTTAAACTCAAAATTTGAGTAAAAAAAGTTAAAAAAAGGTTTAAAGTGTAACTTTTTCAATACTTCAAGATTATCTACCATTGTTTTTATTTCAGAATTTATTGCTCTTATTTGTTTTTGATCAAAAACTGAAAACTAGATGATTTTATGTCTTTTATTTTTTGAGAAAATTGAAAATAACCACAACTACTATTTTAATTTAATTATTTTTTTTTGCTTGAGTGGTCTTATTTTGATAGTAATAATGGTATTTGCGTATGCGTAATGCGTGTTTGGGTGTATGCAACAGTAAGGTGTGCGCGAGTTTGGGTGTGTGCAACAGTGGGATCTGTAAGGGGGGGCATGCTGCCCCCCTGCAACTCCCTGCTTGGGAACACTATAGGATTTGGGGTGGGTGCAAGTTGGAGTGCGTGCAAGGTGGGGAGGGTGCAAGGTGCAGTGGGTGCAAGATGGGGTGCATGCAAAGTTTCTTTTGTATTTAAATAAGCTGGATTTAAGAAAAATTAATTTACCTCTTAATCCATATTCGATTATTACTATCAAAATAAGACTACGTTAATACTTAAGCAAGGAAAAAGTAATTTAATTAAAATATTTTGTTTTGGTAATTTTCAATTTTCTCAAGAACTAGAAGACATCAAGTCATCTAGTTTTCAGTTTTTGATCAAAAACAAATAAGAGCAATGAATTATAAAAAAAAATAGTAGATAATCTGAAAGTTTTGAAAAATTACACTTTAAACCTTTTTTTTTAACTTTTTTTATCACAAATTTTGACTTTAAAACAATTTTTTTCAAAAACTATGCATAGTTTTGACTTGATTTAAAAACAAGCTAATAGACAAAAATGTTGGCTTTAAAAAAAGGTATAATAATTAATTATAAGTATTACCGTTATATTTTAATTATTTTTTTCCATTTAATGTACATATTTTTTTAAACTGCCCCTACCGCCTAAATGGGGGGAGATAGACCCCCCTCACATAGTAAAAAATGCTTGTTTTTAACTGTTCTATACAAATCCGTCATTAAACTTTGTCGCCAAAGTTATCGTACTCTCCCCTAAAATGCCATCTCAAACAATTGACCTGTTGATATGCGTAACATTTCTACTACACATCCATGCATACACACATTCACTTTAAGAAAATTCTTCCCAAAACGGGGAGTTCCTTTTTAAACTACAAATATACAAATCGTAGTAAACTTTGTTTTCAAATTTGAAAATTGACATTTCGTTATAAAGAAACAACTTTGCTTTCGGGCCACAAAATTAGTTCCTTATAAAGAGAATTTCGCTTTAGAGAATTTCGTTATAAAGAACCTAATTCGTATGGGATATTTCTTAAGGGGAAGGGGAACAAAATGAAATTCGCTATAGAGAGAATTACGTTATAAAGAAGTTCGTTATAAAGAAGTTTGACTGTACTTGCATTTTATTTCCATTTATTTCATGTGCTTCTAATCTAATGACCCGATTTATTTTCGCATATTCTTGACTCAATTAACAATTTGCCATGAAAGTTCCGTTAGCTAAATCTCTCCTTTATCCAAATTTTATATTTTGTTGTTAACAAAATAGTCCCTCATTTACCAAAGTTGCTTTTTTTCTAATCCATCATGTAACGGGAGAAATGACGATTTTACTTCTCGAAAATGCCTGCTTCTAATCTTATGACCGGCAGTGTATGTAACATGTAAGAAAATAAGATATTTTTTCATATACGAGTAAAATCCGGATCTGTGAAAGTTATTTAGAACCTAAACTATTCCGCAAAAGTTTAATGATTGCACAAAAGTTGTTTCTTATTTTCAAGCACATTTGTTTTAAGGAATTTCAAACAAAATAAGTTTCCATCATTGATCAATTGAATAAAACAATAACAAATTGAGGATATATGTATGTACGTTACGTTACCAGAAAATTAATGGGCTGGATTTATAAAGCTTTTGTTTTTATTTTTATGCTTGCTGGGTTCAAATATGGATAATTTCGATTGAGTTCTTTAGTGGTGCCTCGCAGCCTATGGTATTTTTGTTATAATTGAAAAACTTTTTTCTTTTCTGAAGACCCTGAGAATCCTCTCTGTTCTTATTTTAAAAATATATGTAAACTTATGATAATACAGTGTCAGTCAGTAATATTTTAACATTGACAAAATGATAACCTTTATTTAAATCATAGCCTAGGTGTCCTAATCTGTAGTAATTGGCATATTTTCAATACTTCTAACCTGGCACCTTGAAGTCTATAAGTGTTATGGGAAAATGTTCATTCTTACCTTAAATCAATAAATTTCAATCATTTATTATAATATTGAATTACTATAAAGGCTTCCGGTCACAAAGCATCATCACATGATGTATTTTATTTGGATGTGTTAATTGAACTTGTGTTTGGAACACAGTATCTTTGGTATTTATATAGACATGAATAAAACGTTTAGAGAAATAACTTTAATTTCTTATCCCAAAGCAAATATGCACATCAAAATCCAAGCCTTATAAATTTCTGACTTATTGTAGGGCTACTTGATAAAAGAAAACCATGTTGTACATAGGTTAGGTTTGTATTCTATATTTGTTTTATTATCTTCTATACTTCTGTAAACTTTCTACAAAAAGAACTATTCAACTTCATATCCTTTTCCAACTATAGATAAATAGATAAATGAAAATTGTTTTGTACCAGAAAGAATAGAATATTGAACTGAGTATATTTGCTATAACTACCCCGGAGAGCTTTTGAATGAGCATTATTATATTTATGAAAATATCTAAAGGCATAAAGGAGTTTGTATCTATTTCTATACATATATGAACTTTTACAGACACATTTCATGTACATTCACTTTGAGCTGTTGTAAAATGTACTTTTGTATCAAAACCATGGCAGAAATTGAATGAATCAAATCCTGGTCTAGCCAGTAGACCACCATAACAATAGCTTCGTATACCAGAAACAGGGTGATTCGCATATTTGACTTTTGTCATTTTCAAAAAAAAAAAACACTAAAGCAATATTCACATGAGCACGACCAACGACCAACGAACGAACGAATATTCGTCGATTTTGACATTTCTTTCACATGAGAGTTTTTAATTCGTCGCGAATGAAGTTTGACATTCACCACCGAAACCAAAACAAGAACGATTTTTTTAGGTTAAGTACGCGCGATTTTTTTATTCGTTGCGAGTGTGGATAATGTGGAACGCGAATAAAGTTTGAGAGTTCGTATCAACTATAATTTTTTTCGCGACGAATAAATTTGTTTTCTTAAATTTATTAATATATGATATTGAAAAGTAAAAGTATGCATCATAAATCAAATAGAAACTATATTGCTATCGTTTTGTTAAGAATTTGTGTGGAAATATGTCTTTTAACGTATATAAACTCACATTTTGTAATTCATTCGTCGTTCGTTGGTCGCGCTCATGTGAATGATGCTTAAGTCAACTTTCTAAAAGGAAACTAAATTAACTTAGGAGAATGTTTGAAAATTTTCACAACTATAATTATCCGACGAGAACATAATTTTTAAATCATTGATTTCGAACATTGGGTTTTCAATACTTTGTTCTTATTTAGAAAATATTATTATAATTATTATTAAATCTGGTGGTATTTCCACACAAGCGAGAATGGCAAAACAATTCTCATTTCAGAATCTACCATTTGATTCCTGAAATCCTGACAGAGTTATTTTCAAAAAAGTGATCAAAATTGGCCACTGAGACTTTGTAATTTAAGAATTTTTTCTTTGAGGACACGGGAAAAATAAGGTTAATGTCAATGTTCTACAGTGGATTCAAGACTTTGAATACAGAATTCGTGTCGTGGAGAAATCAACTATGTACATACAGCCAATATCTTCAAATTATACCTTGAAGTGGCAGGAATAGAAAGAAGATCCGAAATAAGTTTAAAAACGTTTGTTTAGATTGTTATCGGTTTTTTGAAAAATGTTGAGCCATTTTGAAGTTTTCTGTCTGGATTGTTGGCCTTTTAGAAGGAGTTTATTACGTCCTGTTTTTTACTCAGCCAAGTTAATAAAGTGTGCGGTTTTCAAGAAGAAAAAAGGGGCTGGGATGCGACCCACACTGATATCTTCCCATCCCGTCTGTCGATTTGTCTTGTTTGTGTATATGTATCAATTTTTATCAAATTTGCGTACTATTTTTTGTAGATTTTATTTCATTGAATATCGAAAATAATATTATCTGTGAAATAAAATAAGTTTGAAGCCAATATTTTTAATTTTTGAAAAGCTATTTGAGTCGAAAGTAAATTTTTACCAAGTTTTAGTATTTTTAATTTTTTGTAAAAAACACTGTCAATTCGATTTTTTTTTTCAAAATTTTACTGAATGTTGAAAACAATATATTTTGAAAGATAAAAGCAGTTTAAAGCCAATATCTCAAAGTTTTGAAAAGATATTTTAGTCGAAAATCAATTTTTACCAACTTTTTTTAATTTTTTTTAGGCTTTTAATTTTTTGTAAAAAAAACTGTCAATTCTATTTTTTTTCAAAATTTGACTGAATGTTGAAAATAATATTTTTATACAGTAAAATAAGTTTGAAGCCATAATCTCAAGTTTTTGAAAAGATATTTGAGTCGAAATTCAATTTTTACCAACTTTGAGTAATGTTTTTTAGGTTTTTATTTTTTATAAAAAAACTGTCAATTAGATTTTTCTCAAAATTTTATCAGATGACAAAAACATTATTCTTCGTTAGACAAAATTATTGTATGGAGATGAAATCATATTTTAGTCGTAAAATTTTCGAGGTGACAAATTTTTTTTTTTTAGTTCTTTTGATTTATAAAAAAAACCGTTAATTGGATTTTTTTTCAAAAATGTACTTGTTTTGTATCACGTTACAATATATAATATATAAAATTTAATTCAAGTCTTTATCGTCATTGGTTCATGAGATATTTAGGGTTAACTAAAATTTTCACCTTTTTTTTAAACTGCTATGGTAAAAAAACTACCCACGCAATTTTCTTGAGAGCCCTTTCTGGATCTTTTTGCCTTATTATCTATATAACAAAATCTATTTGAAGTCTATATATCTTTTGGTTCTTGAGCTATGGACGACGAAAAAAACGTCGCGAACGTACGGACGTACGTACACACGCACGCACAGACATCTTTCTAAAAATCTTTTATTTCGACTCTAGGGACCTTGAAACGTCGAGAAATGTTAAAATTTTCAATTTGACAAATCGGTCCCATTACAATAACTTCCAATGGGATGTTAATTAAACGCATTTAATTAAATGTTATGGCCAATAATTTAGCTTTATTATAAAGGGTCATTTCTTAGCTATTATCTTTTTGGCAACACTGGTTTAAACAGATGACGCACGTTTCGTGTTTTGTTTCACTGTCAAACATCTTCAGTTTGGTCTATAATTTAACCATTAATTATTGTCTTACAAACGAACAACGCTTGCAAATGATTGAATTTCATTATCAAAATGCGTGCTCTGTTAAGAAAGTTCATCGCACGCTTCTTCCATTTTATGGTCAGTTTAATCGACCCACTGAAGCGGCTTTCGGCGGGCTATTGTGATTAAATTTCGCACCAAATTTACATTGTTGGACATTAAATTACCAACACGCTTACGTAGAGCAGAGGGAAAAAACTAAATGAGAGAACCAAATTTCCTCGTCTCCGTCTCTTCGAAACCTCTTACTCGCATTTTTTATAGCGTGTTGAATTCGTATCGGTGTATACATGTTTTCACCTCGGAGAAGAGTACACAAAAAACATCATTTCCGGGAAATGCGACATTTTTCATTTTTGTTTATTGATAGCCAAGAAGGCTATGTTTTTTAAAGTCTCATTATAATATTTGTAATTCTCATGAATTTTTTTTTTAATTTTGCTAACATCTTGTCGTTTTTATATCTACAAAAATACTCCTAAATTCAAATTAATTCTAGCAAAACATTTTTGTTTGTCAATAAATTACGGAAGAAGTTATACCGGTAGTTCGTGGTGAATTTGTTTTTCCCTTCTTTTTCTCTAAGTTACAGATAGATGGCAGTAACAACCAAAACACGAAAGGATGTGTGCAGAAAGTGTTTAACAAGGTTAAGGCTTTTTAGATTAGACTTTACTTGTATATATGAACGAGTACATGTTTTTTATAAATGAATGTTATGTTTATTTCAATAGTAATACCTTAACTATTAACTTAACTATTGTATTATCTAAAATATACTGCATTGAATTATTTTACATTGAATTATAAAAGGCGGAATTAATAAAGTTCTACATTTTACAGGGAATATTTTTTAAAAATATCCATATCTTCTGTAATTGCGGTAACAATCGATATTTTCTGGAACTTAGTGTTAACGTAACATTTATCTGTCATGAATTATTTTTTCAGCTTTTTTTTTTTTATACACCAAAAAAATCAATTATGAAATTTGGCTGCGATAATAATTACTTGAACACAGCATTTTCTATGTTTATAGTCATTCAGGTTTAGCCCTTAACTTTGATTTGCATTTATTTATGAATAGCCTAAAAAGTTTAGCAAACATCTATGAATAAGCCACAATGCACTTTCAGAAAAACTATAGTTAGAACTTTCCCTGACAGATTTTTCCTTGTCGCTATATAACTGAAAGATAAGATATAAATAGTTAGAACTGGAAAACTTATAAAAATGATGCATGAGACTTAAATTTTGGTTGAAGAACTTTGTAATTTGTATATTGTATATGTATTTGAACTTGAAATTTGTATATTCTTTTCACAAAACCACTGAACTAGTGAGAATACAAATATTTTTAATTTTGTACAAAAGTACTTTTCGGCTTATGTAGTTAAGCCTTTAAAAGCAACACACTACCTTAGGGGAAAGCAATAAGCAGCGATACTGCGACGATTGGAAACTGAAAATAAATGTCCAAAAGTCGGAGACAATCTTGTTCCGGACTCCGTTGGCTAAAGCCTCGCGAGATACGTGTAAGAATTGGCGCAAGATGGTCATTGTTGACCCGCACGGACAGGCACTGACGAGCAAAAGTGTAGTGAAGTACCTCGGTATCTGGTTGGACCAGTATCTATATTTCGACAGACATATGGATGCTGCTCTGACTAAGGCCAGAGGAGCCTTCGCTCTGACGAAACGGCTGTTTTACAGCAGTCGGCTTGACCCCAGAGTGAAGGTAATTTGCTACATGGCCCTCATACGGCCAATGATTGTTTATGGTTGTCCAGTGTGGTTCAACATTGCCCCTTCCCAAATGGAGAAGTTTCGGGTGTTCGAGAGACAGTGTCTTCGGCGCTGTCTCGGTTTGTATCGGACACCGGAATCTTCTTATCTGCATTATTATTCAAACGAGGTTCTATACAACGGGGCTCGAATCAATAGAATTGACAATTTCGTGATAAAACTTGTTCGGGGTCACATTGCGAGGGCTATGACTTCGACCAACAATCTGATTTTCGGGCCGTTCTATCCGAACGACAACTACTTCGACAATGCACGCTTGAGCGGCTTTATCCCACCAGAGGCATTCCTCTATCTAGACCAGTGCGGCATGATACAGGATAGATTGGCAGTACCGCTTATCTACCACGTCAGGCGAAAAACCGTAGACCGGCGGCTCCTGTATGAACGGGGCATCCTCGCTCGTGATGGAGCGGAGCTGCTTCGGTTCAGTAGGGCTGTGTCCGAAAAGGACCGCATTGATAGGGTGAAGCAGGAGAACCAGTTTTGGTGGCTTCAAACTGCAACTGATAATGGGTAATCCGGGGTGGGGTATTTTTGCCTTGGCCGGCTTACATACTTGTTTTAGTCTTAAGTTTTAGGTTTAAGTAGAGCAGGAATGGTGGCACAATAAAATCATAAAAAAAAGTATAAAAAAACAAAATCTCATAAAATACAAAACAAAAAAAAGAAATCAAAAATACAAAAAAAAAAAAAAAAATGCAAACACATATCACAGACAATATTATAAAAATCCTCGATGGAATTACAAATAGAAGGACATAGTTGTTTTGCCGCTGTGGTTGTTCTAGTTTTAAGTAGTTTGTAGGTAGATTAGGTAATTTTAAGTTTTATTTTAAGGACTTTAGTATGTAAGTAAAAACCCCAAAAAATGATAAAGATTTTAGTTTTTAAACTTTTCTAAAAAAAAAAAACATAAATTGAAATAAATAAAACAATCTTAGTTCGTAGGCCGAAAGGCATTAATTTTAAGAATCATGAATTTCTTAGAGCGCCCGATTAGGGCCAGTAAGTTATATTTAAGTAGAATTAATTAGGCTAGTTTCCCATTTTGTCTAGCATGTAAGTAGAGTTAAGTTTAAATGAATAAAAAAAAATGAATTTCGAAAAAAAAAAAAAAAAAAAAGCAATAAGAATAGCTTATCAGCTATTCACAAATCTTATGCAATGAAAATTGGCAACAGAAGTAACAAGTTGATGGTCTTTTTATTTAGTGTCTACTTAAATCACTTATTTTCAGCATATTGGAATGGAAATGTCGTGAGTAATGTAAAGAAAATAAACAACGAGTACACACAAACAAAATAGGAATGGAAAAAAGAGATGAGTATATAAAAATGTTTTCAATGTTCCATGTTTACATTCTGTAACTCTCGTTTTCAATGTTCCTGCAACTCTCGCATCGACAAAATTAAGTCGATTAACTCTGAAAATTGAAACAAATCTGAGTTTTTTTTGCATCTTTCAACGGTCTGAGCGAAAATTAAACGCATAAACGCAGCTAATAATACAAATAATAGTTGTAGTGCTTTCAGAGTTTTGTGTTTCTAGGTCGTATTTCTGATTGGAGTGTTGCACCACCTAATTTATTTTACTTACTTAATGATTAAAACTGGCTTCAAATAACTAACTAATATTTATCTAAATGCGTAATTTAGAATTGTTTCTAAATCTTCATTGTTCTGGCACCTAACAAGAGTAATTAATTTCACTTCATATTCGAATGATATTACTCTCAAACGAACACAATGAGAGTACCAAAAAGTTGTTCATACACAATTTTGAATTTTCTTTGAACACCTCTGAACAGCTGACTACATCCGCCATTTTTCAAAGGTGGTCGCCATTTTTAAAAGGTGGTGAGCAGAGAGAAAATAGAGAAAAGTTTTTTCTCTCTCGTGGTGAGTATGTGCACAAACTTGCATAAGTATTTGTTCCCCACATTTTTTTTATATGGAGTTAATACATATGCAAGTTGGTGGCCAAATCACAGCTTGTAGGCAAAAAGAGAGCAACTGTCGAAGTTGGTTCTCTCTATTAGTTCTTTCTTGATGACGTAGAGTGCGTGCGAACTGAAGAAAATATCGCAGCTGTATCGGCCAGTGTTAATGATGACCATCAATTATCGATTCGTCGCCGTTCGCAGCAATTGGGCCTCTGTTACTCAACAACGTGGAAAGTTTTGCGGAAGGATTTAGATGTGATGCCTTTCAAGATACAGCTGTTGCAAGAATTGAAGCCGAACGACCTACTGCAATGTAAAATTTTTGGTGAATGGGCTCTTGGAAAGTTGGCCGAAGATCCACTTTATTACCGAAAAATTGTGTTCAGTGACGAAGCTCATTTTTGTCTCAATGGGTACGTAAATATGCAGAATTGTCGATTTTGGAGTGAATATCAGCCAGAAGCATTGCAAGAGCTACCAGTGCACCCAGAAAAAGTCACAGTTTGGTGCGGTTTATGGGCTGGTGGTACTTCTTCAAAGATGATGCGAACCGTAACGTAACTGTGAATGGTGAGGGCTACCGTGAGATGATATCCAACTTTTTTTTGCCCAAAATGCAAAAGCTTGACTTGCATGACATGTGGTTTCAACAAGACGGTGCCACATGCCACACAGCACGCGCAACAATGGACTTATTGAGAGGCGAGTTCGGTGAACATTTTATTTCACGTTCGGGACCGGTCAACTGGCCGCCTAGATCATGCGATTTAATGCCTTTAGACTTTTTTGTGGGGCTATGTTAAAGCTCATGTCTATACAGACAAGCCCGCTTTAATTGATGCATTGGAAGACAACATTGAAACATTTATTCGTGAGAAAAGGGCCAAAATGTTGGAAAGAATATGCCAAGATTGGACTAAGCGGAAGGACCATTTGAGGCGCAGTCAATGTCAACATTTGCATGCAAAAATCTTCAAACGTTAAATTATATGGACCGTACTATCGATTCA
This sequence comes from Eupeodes latifasciatus, assembly GCA_920104205.1. Classification (NCBI taxonomy): domain Eukaryota; kingdom Metazoa; phylum Arthropoda; class Insecta; order Diptera; family Syrphidae; genus Eupeodes; species Eupeodes latifasciatus. Next base: position 162,199,315 of record OV049926.1, read on the forward strand.
AATAAAGATTTCATGCATTTTTATGTGTTTTTTTTTTTGAAAAAATTTCCTATAGCTTTTAATAAATCACCCTTTACAAATAGAAGACAATGCATTAATTAATGTTCAATTTTAAATTCAAAATAGTTTTACGAACTAATTTCCATAAAAAAATGGTATATTGGCGTTTCGTCGCGGTGTTCTAACTTGGATTCACAGGTTAACAAGTGAGAAAACCTTGTTAACACGCAACTATTATTTGTGTACAGTACAGGGACAAAACGCCAATATCCAATTTTTTGATGGACTTTAGGGCGTAAAGCTATTTCGAACTGTTTACAACATTAAATTACAATTTACAAAAGAACTTGTATCTCAAACACTAATATATATTTTGATGTCTAGTTTGGTACCTATCGGTCCCCAAAATGTTCAAATTCACATTGCTCAGTATATTTTTGGTATCTATTTGAGGATTTGAATGTGTACTGAAAAATTATTTCAAAGTGTTCAAGTTGTGCCTGAATTTTATCTTCAAAAACTTTTTAAAGTATTGACTTATGTAATTATTCATTTCTTATTAAGTTAAAAATCTAGTAACAAGTTTCAAGTATGAATTTTGTGTTGTGTATTTGCATACTATCAAATTTATCAATGTCACCGAGGTGGGTCTACCGAAAATGTTCACCATAACTTACTAATTTTCCGTATCGCATTTCATCTTGTTTGTTATTTAAGCTTCAAACTTTAAAATATAAACTTGCTATAAACTCGCGGTAACATCTTGCACATTTTCTAAATGTTTATTTAAATATGAGTAGATTATGTGTTTTATTTAGTTTTATTTTCGTTTCTATTTTATTGTTTTTCTGTCCTAACGAATGTCACCATTTTAATTATAAAGCACATCAACTAGAGCTTCACCACCCAGCAGTAAGAATAATTAAAAAACAAAATACATACCGAATAAAGAACTAAATAGAAGAATTTAAATAATATGTATGTCTCATATAGTCAGAATATCTGGATGTTTTGTCATATTTTTATTATTCCATGCAGACCCAGAGCTGGACTTATGAATATATAAGTTGAAGTTACTCCAAAGTTTTATTTTGTCCTTATACCATTTGATGAGGAAGGAGACAGAAATGTAAGCACGATTCAGGAGGTACATTGTTCACAATGAGGAAAAGAAATATGTATTTTTAATATCAAGCTGCAAAATAAGAAAATATTTATACAAGAGGAGACGAGGGTTTATTTTGGAGAATAGGTCAAGAACTTATTGAGCCATTGCTTAAGCCTTACTAAAATTTCTATTTTATTTGTATTGAATTTGAACATTAGCTAACTTAACCAAATTTAAAATTATGTCGTATTTACCATCCCAAGAAATAAAAGGTTTTTCAATTGGCGTGGGTAGATTTTGGCGGCTCGTGGCGGCCATTTTGTTTTGCTGACATCTGTCAAATCTTTTGTTTATTATTCAGTTCTTTATGCTAAATCATCATAGCAAGTTATGCGATTGAACAGCACGGTCAAATCATTATAAATTATTATCATTTTACGGTAGACGTAGCGGCCCTTCACAGTCGACTCTTCAACGTTTGGTGGCCAAATTCGAGGCGACCGGTTCAGTAAGCAATCAACCAACACCCTTACGTTCAAGTAAGGAAAGATCAGCCGAGAACATCGCCGCGGTACAGCAGAACCCGAGGCAACCTATTTCTCGCCGTGCACAAGAACTCGGCCTTTCGCAGACTTCAACTTGGCGAATTTTGCGTCGGGACTTAGGCCTACACCCGTACAAGATCCAACTGACCCAGGACAACGCCGCCGTTTGTTCGCTGACTGGGCTTCGAATCCTTTGGAGGAGGACCCCAATTTTGGGCGAAAAATCTTCTTTAGTGACGAGGCGCATTTTTGGATGAATGGCTATGAACAAGCAAAATTGTGGTTCCAGCAAGAAGACGCTACGTGCCACACAGCAAACGCCACGATTGACATTTTGCATGAACGATTTGAGGGTAAGGTTATCTCCCGCATTGGTGATGTGAATTGCCCACCAAGGCCATGCGATTTGACCCCGCTAGACTTTTTCCTGTGGGGTTTCTTGAAGTCGCAGGTCTATGCAAATAAACCACAATCGACCGATATCCTAAAGGTGAGCATATCACAGGCCATCGCTCAAATTCAGCAGGATCTATGCGGAAGACTCATTAAAAATTGGACTACTCGGATCCGTGCCACGGTAAGATATCGAGGCGGGCATGTCATATTCCGCACTTAATAGCATCATGCGCCTTTCAAATAAAAAAATAATTTTGTTAATACGAGTACCTCACAACAGCTACCCGCCCTTATTGAAAAACCCTTTATAACCAACACATAATTTTCAAATCTGAGGATTTACTTCTCCATATCAAATCTAAGGTTTGTTTCACTTTTCATCCGTATTCAAGTTAAGTCCAGACCTTTAAATTTTTGTTAAAGTTGAATTTTGAAAGTCATTGAATTGACTCTCTGTAAAAATTAAATTGATGAAGTTAAATATTTCAATCAACAAAAAGTAAATACATGAAAATTTGTACTTAAAAAAAAACAACATACAATTCTTGAAATTTTAACTTCGGAATGCGTCTGCTAGAACATCTGACTGTTTTAATGAGAAAATAATAAAAATTGTTTGCATTGATTTTGTGACATTACAATATAATACGATTCAATTTTGTTTACAATAGCTCGCAGCATTACATCAAATCTTATGTTATAGGATACAAGTAAAAAGAAATCTTTAAAATTTAATAAAAATGAAATAGATTTATATTTTTTCATTTGTCCGAAGCTATTATCACTTATAAAATCAAGGTACCTGCATAAACAGGGTGATTTTTATAAATATGGTGTGTTCGATGGAAGGACCTGACTTTCCCACTGGTTAGTGACTCTTTTCTACAAACGAAAAATTTCAATCCGATATCCTATCAGTGTTTGTGATTTTATTTGTATTTTATTAATAACGGGTGTTTTTTTAGACGTGTGGTTTTCAATATGTAATGGCCTCCTAGATCCTGCGATTTAACGCAGCTGGACTATTTTTTGTGAGGTTGATGTAAGGTCACTTGTCTGCGCAGATAAGCCCAAGAGGATTGACACTTTAAAAGAAAATAATCGGCGCGTTATTGCTGACACTTATTCGAGTTAGGCGTGGTGGCCAATTGCCTAAAACCATTGTAAAAACATAAAGCCAAAAATTTATCTAAAGGGTGATTTTTTAAAAGCTATAGGAAAGTTTAAAAAAAAAAGACATACAATTCAGAAAAATGCATGAAATCTTTATTTGAATCGATAGTACGGTCCATATAATTTAATGTTTTAAGATTATTTCATGCCAATGTTGAACTTGACTGCACCTCAAATGGTCCATCCGCTTAGTCCAATTTCGGCATACTCTTTCCAACATTTCGGCCGGTATCTCACGAATAAATGATTCAGTGTTATTTTCCAATGCGTCAATTGAAGCAAGCTTGACTGTATATACATGAGCTTTAACATAGCCCCACAAAGGCGTTAAATCGCACGATCTAGGCGGCCAGTTGACCGGTCCCGAACGTGAAATAAAATGTTCACCGAACTCGCCTCTCAATAAGTCAATTGTTGCGCGTGCTGTGTGGCATGTGGCACCGTCTTGTTGAAACCACATGTCATGCAAGTCAAGCTTTTGCATTTTGGGCAAAAAAAAGTTGGATATCATCTCACGGTAGCGCTCACCATTCACAGTTACGTTACGGTTCGCATCATCTTTGAAGAAGTACCACCAAACTGTGACTTTTTCTGGATGCACTGGTAGATCTTGAAATGCTTCTGGCTGATATGCACTCCAAAATCGACAATTATGCATATTTACGTACCCATTGAGACAAAAATGAGCTTCGTCACTGAACACAATTTTTCGGTAAAAAAGTGGATCTTGGGCCAACTTTCCAAGAGCTCATTCACCAAAAATTTTACGTTGCAGTAGGTTGTTCGGCTTCAATTCTTGCTTCTTGCTTGCTGTATTTTGAAAGGCATCACACCTAAATCCTTCCGTAAAATTTTCCACATTGTTGAGTAACAGAGGCCCAATTGCTGCGAACGGCGGCGAATCAATAATTGATGGTAATCATTAACACTGGCCGATACAGCTGCGATATTTTCTTCAATTCGCAATCTACGTAAGCGTGTTGGTGATTTAATGTCTAACAATGGAAATTTGGTGCGAAATTTAATCAGAATAGCCCGAATAGCCGCTTCAGTGGGTCAATTAAACTGACCATAAAATGGAAGAAGCGCGCGATGAACTTTCTTAACAGAGCACGCATTTTGAAAATAATATTCAATCATTTGCAAGCGTTGTTCGTTTGTAAGACAATAATTAATGGTTAAATTATAGACCAAACTGAAGATGTTTGACAGTGAAACAAAACACGAAACGTGCGTCAGCTGTTTAAACCAGTGTTGCCAAAAAGATAATAGCTAAAAATCAACCTTTATGTATATAGAATTTGTATTAAAAAACGTAGTACCCGTGGCATGATGGTTAGTGCGTCGGGCTGTCGAATTAAATTCCAACGGTGGGTATTCGATTCCGTGTCTAGACAATTTTTTTTCTTATATATACAATGTACATATAAATTAATTGCTGTATATGAAGAATCGGTGTTCTTCAATTCTTGGAAAAATCAATTATTATTGACTAATTGGTAATTTGTTTCATATTTCTTTGTGCAGTCAGGTGTGCAGTTTGATAAGCAAATAATAATTATTGTGAAACAATTAAATGCCATCAATTATTCACGAACTTTACTGCATGCAAGAAATTGAAAAAAATCATAGTCGGTCAATAGTAATTTATTTGTATAATTATTGAAGAATATCGATTTCGATTGTCATACAAAATCCACCTCATCTTGACAAGCTCGAAAAATAAAATTTCAGAGCTACATTCCCAAACCTCGAAATTGCATTGAGAATGTATTTGGTTTTGATGGTAACAAATTGCACTGGAGAGCGCTCATTTTCAAAAATGAAAATTATAAAAAATAGGCTTCGAACAACGATGGGACAAAACCGTCTATCGAAGCCTTCTCTCCTGAGCATTGAAAGCGATTTACTCCGAGAACTGGATTTCAACGAAATCACCAACGATTTTTCGGCGAAAAAAGTTCGAAAGTTTCCGTTCGATAACCCTAAAATTTAATTTCAGGTAATTCTTTTTTCCGTTTATATTTATATGTATGTGTTTGTTCCACATTGATTGACCACATTGCGATCGACGCACGACACTTCTCCAGTATACAGGATATCCGAACTTTCCGAGGGGCTAACATTGACTCGGACCACTACCTCGTTGTAGCCAAGGTACGGCTACGGATATCCCGGTCCAAGCCAAAACAAGGAAGTACTATGAGAAGTTTCGACGTTAGACGGCTACAATCGCAAGAGACTGCCATGTCCTTTTCCGATCGAGTCTCTAGTAACCTCTTAAGGAGTCCTATGCTGCATGCATTAAGCATTGAAAACCAATGGCAACATTGCCTTGCAGCCATCAGAGATGCCGCCTCTGAAGTGCTAGGTTTCACACGTTCACAACAGCGAAACCCCTGGTTTGACGACGAATGCCCGCAAGCGCACGCAGCGAAACAAGAGGCATACAAAACGGCGCTGCACAGAAGGACCAGAGCTACTCGCGAGCTCTATGAGCAGAAGAGGAGACAGGAACACCAGCTTCTTAGATGGAAAAAAAGAGAGCACGAGAAGCGCGCGATCGAGGAGATAGAGGGATGTCACAACATGAATGAGGTTCGTACCTGACCTCGACGAAGTGAAGATAGCTATATCTAAACTGAAGCCAAACAAAGCTGCTGGGGCTGACGGCATCGCGGCCGAACTATTCAAAGCAGCAGGCGATGACTTGGTAGGGAGCATGCACCAATTCATCTGCAAAATATGGTCGGAAGAAAGCATGCCCGATGAGTGGAATCTCAGCATAGTTTGCCCGATACATAAGAAAGGAGACCCTTTAAATTGAGCCAACTACTGAGGGATCAGTCTCCTTAACATTGCATATAAGATCCTTTCTGCCGTATTATGTGAACGTCTGAAGCCGTTCGTCCACAACCTGATAGGTCCTTATCAGTGTGGCTTCAGACCAGGAAAGTCCACTATCGACCAAATATTCACACAATTTCGTTTCCGATTCTTTATTTCAATAAAAAATATATTTTTGTGATCGCAGAAGATCACAATCAACAATTAAATAAAACGCATTCAATGTATTTTAAACTTAATATTATTTATTAAATCAAAGCTTCAGATCCCTTACCACTGGTGGGGGGAAATCTTAGGCTATATGTAGAATGACAACTGTGAACTGAACTCTCATTGATCGATGAAACCCTTTTTATACTTATAAAATGTTTACTTAAGCAAATCTATCTTCGGCTGAAGATCGTTTGCTTTCCTTTGTCTTTTAAAATTGCTGACACAAGAATTCTTTTAGAATTATTTAAGATGCTTTGGGCACACAAGTTACTGAAGGCAAAAAGTGCTGATATGGTATTTATAATATCGGATATCATCATCCGCTTATGAGATGAAATTATGAATCAATGTGTGAGCATTACATTTTGTTTATATAAAGATACTTTGTTATGATAGGGTGTTTAATATTATTACAAAGTTATGTGAGGGTGTTCTGATAATGTAACCCCTCCCCCCTTAAGTTTGATGCTCTCCTGAGTATCTATAATTCTATTTTCAATTTTAAATTTATGGGTTTCTCGACGTTTAAAATATAATAATAAAATTGCAATTATAATAATTATGATTGTTATACTAGTATATGATATAACATGTTTTATATTGTTTTGGTATCTTATTGCTTGCAATTCTTTCAAATTTTCAATTTGATTTATATGTATATCTTCTAATGTAACATTAATTTTTGTAATGTTTAATGTGTTATATAGTGGAATTATAATATTTTGTTTAAAAGTTTCTTTTCGATTTATATATAAAGTTGCATTTATTTTAATGTTACAATCTTTAAAATGTACAAGGTTGTTCTTAATAATTTTATATTCAATATTGTTACAATATTCATTTAGACTTGTTTCTACTAAGTTTTTTGTTAATACAAGTCCATCTTCTAATTCTATTAATTCTTGATCTTTATTTGATCTTATCTTACAGTTTTCATATTTTGTTTTATATAGGTTTTGAATACATATTGGACTTTTCTTTAAATGTTTAAGATATTTAATTTCATTGTTTTCATATAATGTTTTGTTACAAATTATATAGTTGTATTTTGATATTTCGACTTCAAGTCCTTGATCGTTTGGTATAGGTAGAATCATTATGTTTTCACATTTATGTGTAAATACTGGTATTTTTAAAACAAAAACTAATTTGTTATTTCTAGTTAATAGGCTGCTCTCAATATATTTTAATTTATTAATGGTTATATTGAATCGTTCATTTTCTTCTTTAGTTAAGATATTTCTCCCTAGAATTCCTAATCTTGAAAAGACTACATTGTCTTGTAATTTTTCTATTTCATTGTTTAACAGCATTATATCTGTATTTATTTGTAATGATAATATGCTTTTAGCTAGATTTTCTTGTTTTATTTCTGTGGAATTAATAAAGTTTCTTAATATATACTGGTGTTTGTTTATACGGTCTGCCATTGTTTCTAATTCTGTTTGGAATTGCGTATTTATACCTATTTGTTTATTTAATTCTGTCATAGCATTCATATTGTTTTCTTCAATTATTTTTAAATGATTCTCAATCTCTAATCTTTCATCATTATCCATCACTCCAAAAAGAAAATGGAGTGCGTTACCTCCCATGTTTATTAATCCTCTCCTTTGTCTTGAATAAGGAAGTATGCTATGTAATTTGGATTTAGAATCTCCTAAAGCTTCTGTCATTAATCTTTTTAATCTTAAGTCTTGAAAATTGTTATAGCCTGTTTCTATAGAAAATTCAATTTGTTTAATAATTTTTCGATTAATTCGATGGGTTCTTGTTTTATAATTATATATCCTGCTTGATTATGAATTTCTTGTAATAAAAATTCTGATTTCACTATGGTAAAAGTGAATAATACAATTATAATTATGGTTTTCATTTTGGCTGTAAAGAGATTAAATTATTATTATCACTACTTTGATATTTATATTTTCTTTTGAAATGGGTTTTATGTAATTTTTTATTATTTGCATAATATTTATTATCAATTTTTTCTACTTTGGTCTTCTTATATTTTGCAGCTATCTTCTTTGCTGTTCTTACTACGTCAGCTTTTACGTAAACGTCTTTTTTTAAATCTGGTTCAATAAAATCTGCTTTATTTTGATTTCTTTTATTAATATTATTTTCTTTAACTGTTTGGATCCTTTTTCCTATCTCTTCTAAATCTTCTACTTTTATTTTGTTTTGAATAAAATCTATAGGTTTTCTTAATATTGTTGAATGGATTGTACAATTATATATACTAACTGCTTTTATTACTTTTTCTCTTAGGTTTAATATGTTCTTTTTCTCTTCTTGTGCATTATATATTCTTATATGTTCATTAAGTGTACCATGCACTCTTTCTACATCTGAATTTCCTGTCTTATGATTTGGGGTTATGAGTTTTATTTTAATTCCTTCTTCATTGCAATATTCTTTAAATGCTAGGCTATTAAACTCATTGTCGCAAACTATTTCTTGGGGTTTGCCTAATATAGAATTTCTAAGTTTAAGTTGCTCAATAATTTTATGAGTGTTTCTACTAGCTATGGGAAAGGCTGTCAAATGCTTAGTAAATTTATCTATAATTGTTAAAAAGTAAATATCTTTACTTGGAATATAAATGTCCATGTGTATTAGCTCGTTTGGCTTAAGTGCAGTTTTGCTCATTTCAAATTTTATTTTTTCTGGACTTCTATCATGTTTTGCTGTTTGACATATAGTACAATTGTTAATGTATCTTCTTATTATTTCTCTTAATTTTGGAAAATAATATTCATTTTTAATTTCAAGATATGTTTCTTGTATTCCTCTGTGATTAAATTGTTCATGAATCCTTTGAATGAGATTCAACGCATCGTCTGTATTACTTAAATCTTTTAAAAGAGTAATGCATCTCAGTAATTTTAGCTTACTTTGATTGCTGTAAAGCTCAACATATTTTTCCTGAATTTTGCAAAATAAAGTATCACTTGGACAATATACTGCCACATTTCCGTGATCAGGTAAAAATTCCCTTAATGCTTCAGTAAAATATTCACCTATATCTTTTGATTTAATAGTGAGTCTTCTTATACCTTTGTATATATATTTTATATCTTTACCTTCATTGTCTGACTCTATAATTTCTATTTGATGCTTAAACATATTTGTAGGTAATTCTGAAATTCCTATGTGATCATTTCTTTCCTCTATTCCACTATGAATTGTGGCTAATGTTGAATCTTCATTTCTATTGACTGCGTTTACTTCGAGTCTACTAAGATAATCTGCTACGCGATTTTCTTTTCCTTTTAAATATTCGATATCAAAATCATATTCATTTAAACTTATTTTCCATTTTTGGAGTTTTGAGTTTGGTTCTTTAAGGTTACTTAACCAAATTAAAGGTCTATGATCAGTTTGTATTTTAAATTTGCGACCGTAAAGGTATGGTCTAAAATATTTTGTTGACCAAACAATACTTAATAATTCTTTTTCAATAGTGCTATATCTGCGTTCATGTTCATTGAGGGTGCGAGGTGCATAGCATAATGGGTGATTTGATTGTGAAAGGACTGATCCGATCGCATAATTTGATGCATCAGTTGTTAACACGAATTCCTTTGTATAATCAGGATATTTTAAAACGGGGTCATTAGATATGAGCAATTTAAGTTCTTCAAAAGCTGTTATATATTCTGGGTCTTTAATATTTATCTTTGCTCCTTTCTTAAGATATTTGGTCATAGGTACTGCTACCTTTGAATAATCTTTAATAAATTTCCTGTAATAACCTGTTAGACCTAGAAAAGATTTTATTTGTTTTGTTGTACCAGGAATAGGTATTTTTTCAATTGTTCTTATTTTTTCTGGATTTGGCTTAATTCCGTTTGTAGTAATAACGTGCCCTAAATATTCGGTTTCCTTGCTAAAAAATTTACATTTATCTATTTGTATTTTTAAATTGTGATTGTTAAGTTTTTTAAATACTTTGTTAATTGAGCAAATATGTTCCTCTAATGATGTACTAAATATGAGAATGTCGTCTAAATAGACCACACATATTTTTCCTACAAGTCCTTCTAATACGTGATTAATCATTCGTTGAAAAGTTGCGGGGGCATTTTTTAATCCAAATGGCATCCGATTAAATTCGTAATGACCGTTTGCTGTTGAGAAAGCTGTTTTATACCTATCTTTAGGATTCACCAATATCTGATGGAAACCTTTCGCTAAATCTAATGTGGTAAAATATTGGGATCTTCCCAATTTACTAAAAATGTCTTCAATGTCTTAACGGTTACTTCGTTAAGTTTTCTATAATCTATAACAATTCGCCATTTCTTAAGTCCTGAATTGTCTATCTTTTTGGGTACAACCCAGATAGGAGCATTATATGGACTGTTGCTTTCTTTTATTATGCCTTGATCTAACATTTCGATTATTTGTTTATCGACTTCTTTTGTATGTACTTCTGGATATCTATATAGTCGTGAATATATTGGTTTATCACTTTTAGTTTCAATGTTGTGTGTTACTTCTTTTACGTTAGTTAAGATATCTCCTTCGCTATAGAATAATTGTTTATTATTTTTTAATATTTGATTCAGAGCTTTCTTTTCTTCTTTGTTCATATAATGTTCAGTTAATTTATCAGTTAAATCTTGTAAAACTACATCAATACCACATAAATCTATTTGTGTATTTGATAATTCCTGAATGTATCTATCTAAAGGGTATTCCTTTGGTTTTGTCATTAATGGGATAATAGTATTTTTTATTTTCAAAGTATGTGTATAATATGATATTTCAGCTTCTAATGGTATAAGGACATTATTTCCTAAAATTCCGTCAAACGAACTGTTTGTAATTGGTGTAATTAAAAATTCCATGGTTGATTCTTTTTTATTAAATTCGATTGGTAATGGTAAAATTATTTTTGAATTTATTTGATTTTCATTATATAATGCTTTAATTATAACTGGTTTGTCTAATTTACTTTCATAATGTCTTGGAAATATATTTTCTTTTAAAATGGATGTAGCTGCTCCTGTGTCTATTAAAAATCTAAGTTTTTTATTAAGAATATGAACATCTATGCAGGGTAATGGTCTGTTGAGGCGGGTGTTTGAAAATTTGCTGTATTTTGAGTAAGGTGATCTATTTCCATTGGTTCTAGATCATTCTTTTTATTTTGTGTAGCAAATGGATTACGATTATTATTAGAATAATTTCCACTTCTATTTGGTTGCCTATAATTTCGTTCATTTTGGTTTCTATAGTTTTGATTATTGTTTCTATAAAAGTTTTGACCTTTATTATTGAAATTCCTATAGTTATTTGAATTTCCTGATTCGTTTTTGTAATTTCTATCAAATCTTTGATTTGTATTGTAATTATTATATTTTTTATAGTTTTTGTCGTTAAAATTATTATTGTTATTTCCAGTTCTATAGTTTCGAGTATTTCTATCATTATAATTATTTTCTTCTTTTGTCCAATGACAAGATTCTAATTTATAAAAAGCTTCACTAAGGGTTGTTATGTTATGATTGATTATTATTGAACTTGCGTTCGGGGGTATTCTTTCACAAAATTTAGATAATAATGACGCTTCATTATTGAAAGGATTGTATTCTTCCGGTTTATTTTCAGATAAATAATATTTATTATTTAGTCTACAGAGGATTTCTGAGAATGTATTATATAGTTGAGAAATGTTTTTTGAATAAACTTTATCTGCTAGTTCTTTTAATTTTAGAAAAGATTCTTTCTCACCAAAATTCTTTACTAGAATATTTTTTATGTCTTGCCAATTATTAGGGTCGCCACTCCTTAATACTACCTCTAGGGCGAAATCTGTTATTTTTGATTTTATTTCACTCAATATAAATTCTTGTGAACCTTCGTTATACAAACTACATGAATTTATTACAAATTCTGCTTTTTTAATAAATATAATAATATTACATGATTTACCATTAAAATTTGGTAAATTCTTTACTAATTTTAAGGGGTCGATATTTATTGTAGCCATTTTTACCTTATTTTCAATTTTTTCTTCTGCTTGCTCAATTTCTTTTGATTGCTGGATTGCTGCAGGATCTGTTGATTTTGAAGTTTTTTCTTCCTCGGTATTATATGTTAACGCAGCTGGTTTGTTGTATGGTGTATATTTCTTCATTTATTGAACACGTTGGGGCTTTCGACTTGGATAATTTTGCCACGTACAGTTGTTCTTCCTTCTTTTTATTAATTTACACTTTTTAAAGTAATGTCATATATATTTTTTTTTTTAGCACTTTTAACTTTTTATTTGTCTTTAATTTTATTTTGTTGAAGTTGTTTTCTTCTCAACTTTTGCTGAATTGATCTGATATGTTCCTGGAAATCAGCTGTTGCTTCGTCGTCTATCCAACTTTGTGAATTTACTTCTATATGTGGTTCCTTTACTTGCGGGGCCTCTGCTCCCTCTTGAAGATTTATTTTTTCTGGTTGCATTTAGTAACACTTTTTGTTAATTTTAATTTAACACTGAGTTCACTTTCTGTATGCTTCCTTTTGAAGATTTCCTTCTGGTTGCATTTAGTAGCACTTTTTGTTAATTTTAATTTAACACTGAGTTCACTTTCTGTATATGCTTCCTTTTGAAGATTTCCTTCTGGTTGCATTTAGTAGCACTTTTTGTTAATTTTAATTTAACACTGAGTTCACTTTCTGTATATGCTTCCTTTTGAAGATTTCCTTCTGGTTGCATTTAGTATTTTATTTAATTGTTTTATTAGTCAAGCATTCTCTCTATGAGACTTTGTAAAATTGTCCTTTCGGATCTTGATTTACGATGCTTTTCACTGAACAAAAATATATTTTTTTTATTTTTCACTGTCCTATAGCACTATTTAGTAATTTTACTTTACCGGTACTAACTATTTTATTTAGTTTTAGGACGATCCCGAATTAAACTTTTAATAAAGTAAGATTCAATATATTTTGATCTTTCGAGATCCTACCGACTGCGCCAATTTCGTTTCCGATTCTTTATTTCAATAAAAAATATATTTTTGTGATCGCAGAAGATCACAATCAACAATTAAATAAAACGCATTCAATGTATTTTAAACTTAATATTATTTATTAAATCAAAGCTTCAGATCCCTTACCACTGGTGGGGGGAAATCTTAGGCTATATGTAGAATGACAACTGTGAACTGAACTCTCATTGATCGATGAAACCCTTTTTATACTTATAAAATGTTTACTTAAGCAAATCTATCTTCGGCTGAAGATCGTTTGCTTTCCTTTGTCTTTTAAAATTGCTGACACAAGAATTCTTTTAGAATTATTTAAGATGCTTTGGGCACACAAGTTACTGAAGGCAAAAAGTGCTGATATGGTATTTATAATATCGGATATCATCATCCGCTTATGAGATGAAATTATGAATCAATGTGTGAGCATTACATTTTGTTTATATAAAGATACTTTGTTATGATATTTATAATATCGGATATCATCATCCGCTATGAGATGAAATTATGAATCAATGTGTGAGCATTACATTTTGTTTATATAAAGATACTTTGTTATGATAGGGTGTTTAATATTATTACAAAGTTATGTGAGGGTGTTCTGATAATGTAACCACACTACGGCAGATCTTGGAAAAAACCCAGGAGCTTTAAGTCGATACCCACCATCTCTTTATCGATTTTAAAGCCGCGTATGATAGCATCCATAGGGAAGATCTCTACAGAGCAATGTCTAGTTTTGGCATCCCTGTCAAACTTATCCGTTTGTGCAGAATGACGATGGAGAATGCACGCTGCTCCATCGAGCTCGGAAAAGATCTCACCGATGCATTTGATGTCAAAAAAGGTTTTAGACAAGGCGAATGCACTGTCATGCGACTTCTTCAATATCGTTCTGGAAAGAATTCTGCAAAACTCAACCGTCAACACTAGAGGCACAATCTTCCAAAGGTCCATCCAATTACTCGGATACGTAGATGATATTGACATTATTGGAACATCAAAGCGTGATGTTAGTGGAGCGTTTTTGAGCATTGCGACGGAAGCGAAGAAGATGGGTTTAGTGGTCAATGAGGGCAAGACCAAGTATATGCTGTCATCAAAAAAGGACATTGAACAACGACGTCTTGGACAAAACGTCACCATGGACAGCTATAACTTCGAGGTAGTTAAGGACTTTGTCTACCTAGGCACCGCTATAAACACAGGCAACGACACCAGCGCTGAAATCAAACGAAGAATAACTCTTGCAAATCGCTGCTTCTTTGGACTTAGAAGGCAATTGAGAAGTAAAGTCCTCTCTCGAGCATCTAAAATCACCATCTATAAGACACTCATCATCCCGGTTCTCATTTATGGCGCTGAGGCCTGGACCCTGTCTAAGAAAGATGAGAACGTCTTAGGATGCTTCGAGAGAAAAATTCTTCGGGTGATTTTTGGTCCCGTACGTATAGATGGAGAATGGAGGAGAAGATATAACGACGAACTGTACGGGCTGTACAGCGACACTGACCTAGTTAGCAGAATAAAAGTCCAACGGCTTAGATGGCTGGGTCATGTAGAGCGAATGGACATCAACGCTCCAGCCCGGAAGGTCTTCGAATCCAATCCCGGGGGACGGCCCAGTAGAGGAAGACCGCGACTCAGGTGGCGCACTCAGGTGGGTGAGGACCTCAACCAACTTGGCGTGCGAAACTGGAGACAGCTAGCTAGGGACCGAGCTGGCTGAAGACGCATGTTGGTTGAGGCCCAGGTCCGCCCCGGACTGTAGCGCCACCTTAAGTAAGTATGTGTTTGTTCAATACTAAAGGAATCTACTTGGGTTCACAATAAATTATTTATTGAAAAACTCGAGTGAAAAAAAAATGGTTTACTTTATTTTGAAAATAATTTGGGGTGAGGGGGCCTCCGATTCCTTATTGCCCGAGGCCTCTGGACCTCTAAATCCGACCCTGTGCATTGCATATGATTGTATATTCTCATTGTCCCTTTTCCTTCTTATCAGTATGTCCTAATCTATCTATCTAGTTGATTGAACCATAAAAGATACGAGTATAATACCTGCTAATGAATTATTCTTAATTATGAAATCTCAAATAGATTTTTCTGTGTACCCATGTCATCAGCATCAGACTGAAATTAGAAGTGTAAAGAATTAAGAAGAATATCGTATTTTATTTGATTACAATGAACCCCTTATTTTGTTGTCTATTAAATTATTTCTTTTATAAACAAAGCATAATCATCATCAAAAGTATCCTTATACAGCTCAAAGCACAAATTACTTTACTCTACTCACACAAAATTGTGGCAAAAGAAAAGACAATCCTGGGAATCTAGGTAGGTAAGTAGAAACAAAAGACGCAATGATTATGAGATGAAGTCTTCTTTTTTGTCTGCGTCGGTGTCGTCGTCGTCTTAAAAGGTTTTCCAGGAATTCCAACGCAACATAATAGTGGAATTTGGATCTTTACTGATGGAGATGTTAATCGTGCTATAGTCAGGTGGTAGAGAGATCTTCTATTCATCATCATCATCATCATCATGAAGCCTTCTGTCATAGTTTTCTTTATTACTATCTTTATAAAGCATAATAACAAAACGAAAATCTCTACAATACGAACACAATGTACTCTCAACCGTTAAATCCTGCTTTTTTCATATTTGTTTCAAATCTTGACAAAACATGAAAAATTCTAACAACAAATTACAAATATATAAAATCCAATGTTTTTCCTTTGCCAAATTACAGAAACACTGCTTTCCGCTATATGCCTACTCGCACAAAACAACTTTAATTATTGTTATTAGGGTGATTTTGGTTTTCGAAATCTGGAAAAAATAACTCTGTTTGTTTAAAAATTTAATTGATATACACATTTATGTTTAACATTCGTTAGAATTTTTCTTTTAATACAATTTAAAGCAGCTTAAGGAAAACCTTTAAGAGATCTTTTAAACTCGACTTAAAATAAGGTAGTGAACATATTTTCTGGAAATACATTTCAGATTTGATAATATTTGAATTTTTTAATAAAAATTAAGGAATTTTAAAGTACTATTATTGGAGCTCTACTCTTGATCCTTTAGTATCCATTTTTGAATGTTTAAGACAAATAAGTCCATATAATTTTGACTCACCTTTATGTGGTTTTTTTTAGTAGAATATAATAATTCATGTCATTCTATGGCGTAACATTGTTTTTATTCAGCAATTTATTTTTGTATTACGCATACCATGTTAATTCGGGGTCTTATCAAAATCAGTGGATTTCTATGAATTTTATGCTAAGTTCTCTTGTTTTGAGTTCTCAAGAAATTTTTCATGCGTAAGTAGAAACAAAATTTGAATTCAAAAGAATTTGTTTTTATAATAATGAGTTTTTACACTAACAGATTAAACCTACTGAGAAAATAACAACAAAACAAAAATTGATGGTCATATTTTCAATAAAATTATTGTGCTCTGCTATATGGGTGTCATGATTTTATTAAATCGGATTTTAACGTTCTTATCCATTTAAATATAAATGTATGGCTGTATGTCCTCGATAATTTCACGAATTTCATCTTTAAGTTCTTGAATCGATCGTGTATCAGTGGTATTGACCTATAATCTCCAAAAAGTGTTAAATCACAAGATTTCGATGGCCAATTGAAATCACATCTTCCTGAAATAACACGGTCGGGAAAATGTTCTAGCGCGTAGTTCTAGCAGATCTCGAGCTGCTAAAATAGCTAGAAGCCAAGAGTCCGAAGAACAGACCCAAACCCGTTTGGCTTTAGATTTTCTTAATTCTTTGGAATTAACAGGGGTGCCTTCTCATAAGTTGAGATTGAAGGTTGCGTTGTTCCAGTCCTGTTAATGAGAAATCTTGACGCACCAAAGTTATGTAATGGTACACGGCTACAGATTACTCACCTAGGACAAAATATTATATAAGTTATAATCATGACTGGAATAGCAAAAAGAAAACATGTTTTAATTGCCCGCATTCCGTTAATTCCAACCGATTTGCCGTTTCAGTTTAAAAGTGTGCAGTTTCCTCCGAAAGCAGCATTTGCAATAACAATAAATAAAGCTTAGGGGCAAACGCTGAAAGTTGCAGGTGTAAATTTGGGAAAAAAAACTGTTTTTCCCATGGACAATTATATGTTGCGTGCTCACGAGTCTCAAACCCACAAAATCTTTACGTTCTGGCTAAGGAAGGAAAAACAAAAAACGTCGTATATAAAAAAGTATTGCAGTAACCTATGTTCTTCTTAAAATGTTTTAACCTAACCTATGACAATCACACTTAGTATGGCCTCATCCCATCTCGGCACAATTCAAACATACGTACAAAAAAGTACAGCTCAGTGGCATTCCGCCCCCCTCAAACAATTCAGCCCTAATACTGGTACTTCTAGGAATGCACATCAGTTTAACCTTGAGCTCAATTTCGGACGTACTGTCAAATATAGAGATTCTTTTTTTAACCGCACATCGAGAATGTGGAATGCTTTACCCAGCTCTGTTTTTCCCTATCATTTTGATATTCAAAACTTTAAGACCAATGTGCATCGGTATCTCCTCTTTAATCCTTCCCTATTTTCCTAAAACTCGCACTGTGTTTAAACTTTAAACATGTTAACATGTAATTCTAAAAACAATAATAGGAGTACCTAAGAGTTTTATGAACTTCCCATAGGAAGTTATTGTAATCGGTCCGATTTGTCGAATTGAAAATTTTGACATTTCTCGACGTTTCAAGGTCCCTAGAGTCGAAATAAAAGATGTTTAGAGAGAGATATCTGTGCGTGCGTGTGTACGTTCGTTCGTACGTTCTCGATGAATTTTTCGACATCCATAGCTCAAGAACCAGTAGAGATATCGACTTCAAATAAATTTTGTTATACAGATAATAATACAGAAAGATGCAGAAAGGGCTCTTAAGAAAATTGAGTGGGTGGTTTTTTTTTACCATAGCAATTTGAAAAAAAAGGTGAAAATTTTGGTTAACCCTAAATATCTCACGAACCAATATTGCTAGAGACTTGAATTAAATTTTAAATTATAATTATATCGTAACGTGATACCCAACATATATATTTTTGGAAAAAATTCCAATTAACGGTAAAAAAATTTTTGTCACCTCGAAAATTTTACGAACGAAAAATGATTTTATCTCCAAAACCATTTTGTGCAACGCAGAATAACGTTTTCAACATCTGGTAAAATTTGGGAAAAATCAAATTGATAGTTTTTTTTACAAAAAATTAAAAACCTAAAAAAGAATTTAACAAAAGTTGATAAAAATTGATTTTCGACTCAAATATCTTTTCAAAAATTTGAGATTATGGCTTCAAATTAAAAAAAAATCAAAAAATCGAATTGACAGTTTTTTTTTTACAAAAAATAAAAACCTAAAAAAAAACAATACTAAAACTTTATAAAAATTTACTTTTGACTCAAATAGCTTTTCAAAAATTAAAAATATTGGCATGAAACTAATTTTATCTCACAGAAAATATTGTTTTCGATATTCAATAGTTTTTTTTTATAAGATCCAACATTCCGTTTTTTTCATAAAAAATAAAATCTACAAAATATAGTACGTAAATTTGGTAAAAATTGATGTTCGGTTCTCTATATCTCGTGAACAATAGAAGATATTGACTTCTAATTAATTTCATTCATCCAATTTGTATTTGTTTTTATAAGAAATAAAAACTTTTAATTTAAATGCCAATAAAATTAAAATTGGTATTCGACTAAATATCTCGTTAACAAAAATAGATTTCTAAATCAAACTATATTATTGGTAGTTTTTAAATTTTTAAGAATAATTCAACTGACAAGTTTTTTAACAAAAACACGAAAACCTACAAACTTTTAAACAAGACAAATCGACAGACGGGATGGGAAGTTATCAGTGTGGGGGTTGCATCCTAGCCTCTTTTTTCTGTTAAGGTCTAACTTTATCTATTATAACTAAATTTTGTTTAAATTAGTTTATATCATCAAGGAAAGTATAAATATAGTATACATACTTGACCTTAAAATTTAAAATAATTTCGGAAGACATAAGAACGTAAGCTAGGTGATTATTTTTAACTCATAATTATGGATTTTAATTAAAGAATCTAACTATAGTCTTGAAACTCTGCGAAAATCATTTTATATATTTAATTCACTATCAACTTACTATAGCCCTCAAAAGAAAAAACTTACAATGAAAACTTTGTTTTACAATTAATATAATATAAAAGTTCACCAGAGCTCATTAACCTAGTTCAAATACGTGTACACCGTCGTCGTGTGTATTCATATAAAATTCACTTGAATTCAATCAGAAACATCTTTTAACAAATTAACGCCATGAAATGAATAAATATTCCTCATTAACCCCGTTTTTTAACCCACATCCTGCCTCCATAATTATCAGAATTGACATCATTTAATTTGAAGATATGTTTGTATTTATTATATAAATATTTTAAACTTAGGCGTATGTACTGTTGAATAAATAAATGCTTAATCATTAAATAATCACCACATTAATTAAAAGCGATTTGATGTCTATGTCTGTAACTTACTCACTCCAAATTTGTAATTATTTTAAAAACAAATATTAATCGGTCTAAAGCAGAAACAGTTTTAAAAACAAATTTTAAATTATGTATACATTCGAATGTATTTCCGAAAAAAAAAATTAAAGAGTTGTATAGTTATGTTTTAGTATAGATATTAATAGTAAATAAAATATAAAATCTCCCGGTCATGTGACGAAACTTGATAAGATTGCATTGCACTTTGAATCATACTTGTGTATTAATTTATTGATTACGAATGATTAGAAATTTAATTTACAACAATGGAATAGTGGAAAATAAGAAAAATTGTAATTGATGGAAAGGTTTTAATTTTTTGCAAAAATTAAACCTCTTTTTCTTTTATAGATGTATAAAGACAAACTTACTTACTTAGGTCCTCAGACCTGTTAGGTCCGTTGGGAACCCCTTAAGGGGCATAGGGCCTCTACTACGCCTACGCACCATCGTGTACGGTTTCCGGAGATGTGTTTCAGTTCCCTCCAACTCTTGCCTAGTGACGCTGATTCCGCCTCGACTCTCCTGCGCCATGTGCTTCTTGGTCATCCAGCTCTTCTTCCTTCTTGTGTGAGTGGTTTCCACTGCATTGCCTGGCCTGCAATGCAGTCGTTACCTTTTCGAAGCGTATGTCCAACCCATTGCCACTTACGTCTTCGTATTATAGATTCTATAGGTTCCTGAACTGTTCTTCTATGAAGGACCTCATTTCAAATGCGGTTTGGCCAGAAAATCCTTAGGATGTTACGAAAACATCTATTTACGAAGGTTTGCAGCTTTCCTGTTATGGCTGAAGTAACCTTCCAAGTGCTGCATCCATAAAGAAGCACAGATTCGACATTTGTGCGAAACAGTTTTAGCTTTGTTCTTAAGCTGATAGAGTTATTCCTCCAAATTTTTGACAGCACACCGAACTCCGCTTTTGCTTTGCCGATGCGGCAGATGAAGTCTTGTTTGGTTCCGCCTTCGATGGAAACGATGTTTCCAAGGTATTGAAAGCTCTCCACTTTTTCCGCCGGTTGCGAGAAAATATTTATTTGAGAGGATGGTCGGGTTCCGAGGCTGATCATTTTTGTTTTGTCGGAATTAATTTTCAGCCCCACAAGTTCTGCTTCTCTTTCCACACTTGTTGTCATTTGGTGGAGATCCATGATCCTATAAGAGAGTAAGCAAACATCGTCCGCGTAATCCAAGTGCTTTAAATAGGATATCCATTGGATCCCTCCGCTACCTGACAGAGCTGAGCGCAGTACATCGCTAGTCACCAACAAAAACAATATTGGCGACAGAATACATCCCTGTCTGAATCCGCTCCGGATTTCAAAGTGATCTGACAACCTACCATCGTGCAGAACGTGACACTTGGATCCATCTGCTGCTTTAATAATAGCAATTAGTTTTTCTGGGATGCCTCTCCTCCGTAAAGCTAACCAGATATACTCCCTTCCCTGTTAACGCTATCAAAGGTCTTCTCGAAGTCGATGAACAGCAGGTGTAGTGATGATCGATATTCAACGCACTGTTCAATAATGCTCCGAAGGGTGTTAATATGATCAATACAGGAGAATCCTGCTTGTTCGGCATCGAGTGTGGCCTCAAAGTGTTCTCTGATGCGTTCCAGTATAATTTTGCTACTATTTTGGCAACGGCTGGCGCAAATTCCTCTCCAGTTTTCGCACTTTTTAAGATCTCCTTTTTTTGGGAACTTGACGACAATTCCCTTCTTCCACTCATGGGGGAAGCTTTCAGTGGTCCAAGCTTCTTTTATGAGCGAATGAAGCAGTTCGCTTGATGACGTTGGCGCTGCTTGTAAAAGCTCTGCGGTAATTCCATCAAGTCCTACCGCTTTGTTGTTCTTAAGTGCTTTAATTGCGGCAACGATCTCTTTTACTGGGAGGTGCGGTGCGGATTCGGGGATTAGTTTCTTCAGACGCTTCAGAAGGTATAGGCTGCACGTTGTTTGCAAACACTCGGTTTAAAACCGAGGAAAAGTGTTCTTTCCACCTTCTGACTTGCTCATCCACCGAACTTATTACAGTACCGTCTACTTCTTTCACCAGGTGTTGCTTTGAGCTGTGTGCACCGGTCAGCTCTTTGGTTATTCTGTAAACGGTCCTGCTGTCGCACCTTTTTGCAGCATCTTCTTCTTCTTGCGCCAATGCGTTGATGTAGTTACGCTTGTCGCGACGCACACTGCGTTGAACCTCTGTCTTTCATGCGATACCAGGACTCCAGCTCGTT